>CM022392.1:1144155-1184104 GCA_011833715.1 Carcinoscorpius rotundicauda
TTTACTACCTTTAAAGGAGAAATTGTCTTTTTTATAACTCAACTTTGAACACTTTTGTCTTTTCCCACTGCTATCCTTCACTTATCTGTTTTACATTTCTGTCTTCATTTTCCTTTTTTTTCGGTCTCCCGCTTGTACAACGGTAAGTTTACGGATTTACAACGCTAAATTTAGTCGTTCGATTCTCCTCTGTGGACTCAGCAGACAGTTTGGTGCGGCTTTGCTATAAGAAAACATTCACACGTTCTCTTTAGGTTACGTTACATATTTACAACAATTGATTGACGAGTATTGTTACGCTTTTAACCAATACAGACTGTTATAGACAACAATAAAATGGAGCTATAATGTTATTGAATATTTGCATTTGGTAACTAAGGGCACAAGATGTTGAAGTGGGAACCGAACTCTGCAAAGAAAAAGTAAAATTTTGTAGTCGAAAGTTTCTAGCCTTACATATCATGGGTATTCGGCCAGTACAATTTGCAGGTATAACGTTTTGTATAAATATTTTAATTGTATATTCACACAAGGTCATTCTATAAATCTGAATTAAATTCTTGAAATAAGAAACAAAAGTTAGACATCATGTCAATCGACAACCAGCGAGAGGCTAAGTAATTAGGGTTAGCAAACATGGGTCTGTTTTAGATAGTATGGTACTGAAATATTTAAAAAAAAAGGAACATTTTCTGAGAAAAAAGACTCTTTTTACGACAGCTACTGCAGGGGAAAAGTGTTCGGATTGTGCTAATACAAACAATCATTTTTTTATGTTAAATGTGCTACATTTTATTGAATAAACAACTACACTTACCCTTTTTCTTCTGCGGTGATAAGCGAACGCAGGCTAAGTAGAACCATTAGGTGGTTTTTGAACTACTGCATTACACGTGCATAAAAGTGTGCTATTTCAAGTAATTATGACATCTAAGGTAACATTTAAGAGTTTCTTAATGGTCATATAAATTAAAATATTACATAACGGTAATTCTGGCAATATACTTTCAAATACTACGTAACGGTAATTCTGGTTATATAGTTTCAAATACTACATAACGGTAATTCTGGTTATATACTTTCAAATACTACGTAACGATAATTCTGGCTGTAAACATACAAATATTACGTGACGGTAATTCTGGATTTAAAGATTCAAATATTACGTAAAAGTAATTCTTATAATTTAAAATCAAATATTACGTAACGGTATTTCTGGTCACATAAATTATGGACTGTATTTGAAGTTTTTATGAACTGCACCTTCGTGGAGTTTAGGGTTACATGAAATGTTATTGATATATAGAATATATCTAGGAATTCAAATAAGACGACTAAAAAGAATAGAGATGTGGGCGAGAAAAGGTGAATTATAAAACGTAGAAAAGTGATTTCAATATTAGACGTACAGAAGGAGAAGAAGAGAGATTTGTTTGTGAAATAGTTAGCAACACGATAAAGAATAAAGTCTTGGATGTCAAGCAGTGGGAAAGATAATAATGCAACATGAAGATTTGAAAATTAAATACTGAGTAAAAAGAATGAATGAAGACTGGGATCTCATGTACATACCAAGAGAATGAAGAAAAAAGATATGGATGTGGAACAGTTAAAAGGTAAGTGAAAAATAAAAATATGGATGCCAGAATTTTTTAAAATTATATCGAATATATATCAAATTCAAGCAGCAAAATTAACAAAAACAAAAAGTGAGCGGAAAGTGGTAGGTTATACAAGGAAGTACAGAGCTTTCGATGTTAGATATATAGAAAAAGAAGAAAGATTTGTTTGTGAAATAGTTAGCAACACGATGAAAAGCAGGCACATGGATATCAAGCGATGAGTGAAAAAATGCAAAATAGAAATTTTAGCTATAAATACTTAAACAGAATGATTGACGATTTAGATTTCATATAGATGGCAAGAAAGTAAAGAATAAAGATGTGGATGTGGAAAAGTTAAAAGGTACGTGAAAAATAAGCATATGGATGCCGAATTTTTATAAAATTATGTCGAGTATATCTGTGAAATTGAAATAAGAAGACTAACTAGAATAGAGATGTGGGCGGGAAGTGGTTCGTTTATAAAACGTGGAAGAAACATTTGAATATAACATATATAGAAGGAGAAGAAGAGAGATTTGTTTGTGAAATCGTTAGAAAGATGATGAATAATAGGGTCCTGGATGTCAAGCAGTGGGTAAGATAAAGGAAGATGAAAATTTGAAAATTAATTACTTTGCAAAAAAAGGAATGAAGATTCGGATGTCATGTACATTCCAAGGGAATAAAGAATAGTTAAAAGGTAAGTGAAAAATAAATATATAAATACCAGATTTTAGTAAAATTATGCCGAATGTAAATGAAATTCAAGTAGCAAAATCAACAAGAACGAAGAAGTGGGCGGAAAGATGTGGGTTATGTAACGTAAAACAGAGATTTCGATATTAGAAATATGGAGAAAAAAGAAAGATTTTTGAAGAAATAGTAAGAAAGACGATGAAGAATAGACAACTGGATATCAAAAGGTGAGTAAAATAATGCAAAATGGAAATTTTAGTTATGAATAACTTGATAAAAATAATGATTGACGATTTCAGAGAAATTTAGATATTAGATATAGAGAAGGTGAAAAAGAGAAATTTCTTTGTGAAATGGTAAGCAATACGATGAATATTATTTCATGGATGTCGAGCAGTGGGTTTCGACATGCAAGATGGATAATCGAAAATTAAATGCTTTGTAAAAAGACTGGAATGAAGACTGGAATCTCGTGTACATACCAAGGGAATGAAGAATAAAGATATGGATGTGGAACAGTTAAAAGGTACGTGAAAAATAAGTATATGGATGCCGCATTATTATAAAATTATGTCGAGTATATCTGTGAAATTCAAATAAGAAGACTAACAAGAATAGAGATGTGGGCGGGAAATGGTGGGTTATAAAACGTGGAAGAAACATTTGAATATAACATATAAAGATGGTGAAGAAGAGAGATTTGTGTGTGAAATAGTTAGCAAAATGATCAATGATAGAGTCCTGGATGTCAAGCAGTGGGTAAGATAATTCAAGATGAAAATTTGAAAATTAAATACTTAGCAAAACAAATGAATGAAGATTCGGATGTCACGTATATACCAAGGGAATGAAGAATAATTAAAAGGTATGTGAAAAATAAATATATAAATGCCAGATTTTTGTAAAATTATGCCTAAAATATATCAAATTCAAATAGCAAAATTAACAAGAATACAGAAGTTGGCGGGAAAATGTGGGTTATGCAACTAAGAACAGAAATTTCGATATTAGAAATATCGAGAAAAAAAAAAGACTTTTGTAGAAATAGTTAGCAAGACGATAAAGAAAATACACCTGGATATCAAGCGTTAGTAAAATAATGCAAAATGGAAATTTTAGATATAAAAAAACTTGATAAAAATAATGATTCACGATTTGAGAGAAATTTAGATATTAGATATAGAAAAAAGAAGAAGAGAGATTTATTTGTGAAATATTTAGCCAGAGGATGAATATTATGTCCTGGATGTGAAGCAGTTGGTTAGGTAATGCAAGATGGATAATCGAAAATTAAATGCTTTGTGAAAAGAATGAATGAAGACTGGAATCTCATGTACATACCAAGGGAATGAAGAATAAACATATGGATGTGGAACAGTTAAAAGGTACGTGAAAAATGAGTATATGGATGCCGGATTTTTATAAAATTATGTCGAGAAAATCTGTGAAATTCAAATAAGAAGACTAACAAGAATAGAGGTGTGGGCGGGAAGTGGTAGGTTATCAAAAGTGGAAGAAATATTTGAATATAACATATATAGAAGGTGAAGAAGAGAGATTTGTGTGTGAAATACTTAGCAAGATGATGAATAATAGGGTCCTGGATGTCAAGCAGTCGCTACGATAATTCAAGGTAGAAATTTGAAAATTAAATACTTAGCAAAACAAAGGAATGAAGATTCGGAGGTCATGTACAAACCAAAAGAATGAAGAATGATTAAGAGGTAAGTGAAAAATAAATATATGGATGCCAGATTTTGAAAAAATTATGCCGAATATATTTGAAATTCAAGTAGCAAAATTAACAAGAATAAAGAAGTGGGCGGAAAGATGTGGGTTATGCAACTAAGAACAGAGATTTCGATATTAGAAATATGGAGAAAGAAAAAAGATTTTTGAAGAAATAGCAAGACGATAAAAAGAAGAAATCTGGATATCAAGCGGTGAGTAAAATAATGCAAAATGGATATTTTAGTTTTAAATACTTGATAAATATAATGATTGACGATTTCAGATAAACTTAGATATTAGATATACAAAAGGTGAAGAAGGGAGATTTCTTTGTGAAATAGTTAGCAATCGATGAATATTATGTCCTGGATGTCAAGAAGTGGGTTAGGTAATGCAAGATGAATATTGGAAAATTAAATACTTTGTAAAAAGAATGAATGAAGACTGGAATCTCATGTACATACCAAGGGAATAAAGAATAAAAATATGGATTTGGAACAGTTAAAAGGTACGTGAAAAATAAGTATATGTATGCCGGATTTTTATAAAATTATGTCTACTATATCTGTGAAATTCAAATAAGACTAACAAGAATAGAGATGTGGGCGGGAAGTGGTGGGTTATGAAAAGTGGTATAAACATTTGAATATAACATGTATAGAAGGTGAAGAAGAGAGTTTTGTTTGTGAAATCGTTAGCAAGACGATGAATAATACGGTCCTGGATGTCAAGTAGTGGGTAAAATAATTCAAGATGGAAATTTGAAAATTAATTACTTAGCAAAAAAAACGAATGAAGATTCGGATGTCATGTACATACCAAGGCGAATGACTAATCGTTTAAAAGGAAAGTGAAAATAATTAAATCTATTAGGGTTGCTGCCAGATTTTTTGTAAACATTATGTCCGATATATATATTGCAACTTCAAGTAGCAAATTAACAAGACTAAAGAAGTGGGACGGAAAGGAAAGATGTGGGTTATGCAACTAAGAACAGAGATTTCGATATCAGAAATATGGAGAAGAAAAAAGATTTTGAAGAAATAGCAAGACGATAAAGAGAAGAAATCTGGATATCAAGCGGTGAGTAAAATAATGCCAAATGGAAATTTTAGTTATTTATAACTTGAATAAAAGTAAGATTGCCGATTTCAGAGAATATAGATAGTAGATATACAACAAGAAGAGAGATTTATATGTTAAATTAGTAGCCAGAGGATGAATATACGTCCTGGATGTCAAGAAGGGGGTTAGGTGAAGATGCAATAGATGAATATTGGAAAATTAAATACTTTGTAAAAAGGAATGGATGAAGACTGGAATCTCACTGTACATACCAAGGGAATGAAGAATAAACATATGGATGTGGACAGTCAAAAGGTACGTGAAAAATAAGTATATGTATGCCGGATTTTTATATAACATTATGTCGAGTATATCTGTGAAATTCAAATAAGAAGCCTAACAAGAATAGACGATTGTGGCGGGAAGTGGTGGGTTATCAAAAGTTGGAAGAAATATTTCATATAACATATATAGAAGGTGCAGAAGAGAGCATTTGTGTGTGAAATAGTTAGCAAGAGATGTGAATAGTAGGTGTCCTGGATGTCAAGCAGTGGGTAAGATAAGTATTCAAGGTGGAAATTTGAAAATTAAATACTAAGGCAAAGAAAGAATGAATGATAGATTCGGATGTCATGTACAAACCAGGGAATGAAGAATAATTAAGAAGTAAGTGAAAAATAAGTATATGGATGGCAGATTTGTGAAATTATGCCGAATATATATGAAATTCAAGTAGCAAAATTAACAAGAATAAAGAAGAAGGCGGAAAGATGTGGGTTATGCAACTAAGAACAGAGATTTAGATATCAGAAATATGGAGAAAGAAAAAAGATTTTTGAAGAAATAGCAAGACGATAAAGAGAAGAAATCTGGATATCAAGCGGTGAGTAAAATAATGCAAAATGGATATTTTAGTTTTAAATCACTTGATAAAAATAATGACCGACGATTTCAGATAAATTTAGATATTAGATATACAAAAGGTGAAGAAGGGAGATTTCTTTGTGAAATAGTTAGCAATCGATGAATATTATGTCCTGGATGTCAAGAAGTGGGTTACGTAATGCAAGATGAATATTGGAAAATTAAATACTTTGTAAAAAGAATGAATGAAGACTAGAATCTCATGTACATACCAAGGGAATAAAGAATAAAAATATGGATGTGGAACAGTTAAAAGGTACGTGAAAAATTAGTATATGTATGCCGGATTTTTATAAAATTATGTCGAGTATATCTGTGAAATTCAAATAAGAAGACTAAGAAGAATAGAGATGTGAGCGGGAAGTGGTGGGTTATGAAAAGTGGAAGAAACATTTGAATATAACATATATAGAAGGTGAGGAAGAGAGATTTGTTTGTGAAATCGTTAACAAGATCATGTATAATACGGTCCTGGATGTCAAACGGTGGGTTAGATAATTCAAAATGGAAATTATAAAATTAATTACTTAGCAAAAAAAACGAATGCAGATTCGGATGTCATGTACATACCAAGGGAATGAAGAATAGTTAAAAGGAAAGTGAAAAATAAATATATGGATGCCAGATTTTTGTAAAATTATGCCGAATATATATGAAATTCAAGTAGCAAAATTAACAAGAATAAAGAAGTGGGCGGAAAGATGTGGGTTATGCAACTAAGAACAGAGATTTCGATATCAGAAATATGGAGAAAGAAAAAAGATTTTTGAAGAAATAGCAAGACGATAAAGAGAAGAAATCTGGATATCAAGCGGTGAGTAAAATAATGCAAAATGGAAATTTTAGTTATTTATAACTTGATAAAAGTAATGATTGACGATTTCAGAGAAATATAGATAGTAGATATACAAAAAAGAAGAGAGATTTATATGTGAAATAGTTAGCCAGAGGATGAATATTACGTCCTGGATGTCAAGAAGTGGGTTAGGTAATGCAAGATGAATATTGGAAAATTAAATACTTTGTAAAAAGAATGGATGAAGACTGGAATCTCATGTACATACCAAGGGAATGAAGAATAAACATATGGATGTGGAACAGTCAAAAGGTACGTGAAAAATAAGTATATGTATGCCGGATTTTTATAAAATTATGTCGAGTATATCTGTGAAATTCAAATAAGAAGACTAACAAGAATAGAGATGTGGGCGGGAAGTGGTGGGTTATCAAAAGTGGAAGAAATATTTCAATATAACATATATAGAAGGTGAAGAAGAGAGATTTGTGTGTGAAATAGTTAGCAAGATGATGAATAGTAGGGTCCTGGATGTCAAGCAGTGGGTAAGATAATTCAAGGTGGAAATTTGAAAATTAAATACTAAGCAAAAGAAATGAATGAAGATTCGGATGTCATGTACAAACCAAGGGAATGAAGAATAATTAAGAAGTAAGTGAAAAATAAGTATATGGATGGCAGATTTGTGAAATTATGCCGAATATATATGAAATTCAAGTAGCAAAATTAACAAGAATAAAGAAGTGGGCGGAAAGATGTGGGTTATGCAACTAAGAACAGAGATTTAGATATCAGAAATATGGAGAAAGAAAAAAGATTTTTGAAGAAATAGCAAGACGATAAAGAGAAGAAATCTGGATATCAAGCGGTGAGTAAAATAATGCAAAATGGAAATTTTAGTTATTTATAACTTGATAAAAATAATGATTGACGATTTCAGAGAAATTTAGATATTAGATATAGAGAAGGTGAAGAGGAGATTTATATGTGAAATAGTTAGCCAGAGGATGAATATTACGTCCTGGATGTCAAGAAGTGGGTTAGGTAATGCAAGATGAATATTGGAAAATTAAATACTTTGTAAAAAGAATGAATGAAGACTGGAATCTCATGTACATACCAAGGGAATAAAGAATAAAAATATGGATGTGGAACAGTTAAAAGGTACGTGAAAAATAAGTATATGTATGCCGGATTTTTATAAAATTATGTCGAGTATATCTGTGAAATTCAAATAAGAAGACTAAGAAGAATAGAGATGTGGGCGGGAAGTGGTGGGTTATGAAAAGTGGAAGAAACAATTGAATATAACATATATAGAAGGTGAGGAAGAGAGATTTGTTTGTGAAATCGTTAACAAGATGATGTATAATACGGTCCTGGATGTCAAACGGTGGGTTAGATAATTCAAAATGGAAATTTGAAAATTAATTACTTAGCAAAAAAAACGAATGCAGATTCGGATGTCATGTACATACCAAGGGAATGAAGAATAATTAAGAAGTAAGTGAAAAATAAGTATATGGATGGCAGATTTGTGAAATTATGCCGAATATATATGAAATTAAAGTAGCAAAATTAACAAGAATAAAGAAGTGGGCGGAAAGATGTGGGTTATGCAACTAAGAACAGAGATTTCGATATCAGAAATATGGAGAAAGAAAAAAGATTTTTGAAGAAATAGCAAGACGATAAAGAGAAGAAATCTGGATATCAAGCGGTGAGTAAAATAATGCAAAATGGATATTTTAAATTTAAAAAACTTGATGAAAATAATGACTGATGATTTCAGATAAATTTGGATATTAGATATACAAAAGGTGAAGAAGGGAGATTTCTTTGTGAAATAGTTAGCAATGGATGAATATTACTGTCCTGGATGTCAAGAAGTGGGTTAGGTAATGCAAGATGAATATTGGAAAATTAAATACTTTGTAAAAAGAATGAATGAAGACTGGAATCTCATGTACATACCAAGGGAATGAAGAATAAACATATGGATGTGGAACAGTCAAAAGGTACGTGAAAAATAAGTATATGTATGCCGGATTTTTATAAAATTATGTCGAGTATATCTGTGAAATTCAAATAAGAAGACTAACAAGAATAGAGATGTGGGCGGGAAGTGGTGGGTTATCAAAAGTGGAAGAAATATTTCAATATAACATATATAGAAGGTGAAGAAGAGAGATTTGTGTGTGAAATAGTTAGCAAGATGATGAATAGTAGGGTCCTGGATGTCAAGCAGTGGGTAAGATAATTCAAGGTGGAAATTTGAAAATTAAATACTAAGCAAAAGAAATGAATGAAGATTCGGATGTCATGTACAAACCAAGGGAATGAAGAATAATTAAGAAGTAAGTGAAAAATAAGTATATGGATACCAGATTTTTGTAAAATTATGCCGAATATATATGAAATTAAAGTAGCAAAATTAACAAGAATAAAGAAGTGGGCGGAAAGATGTGGGTTATGCAACTAAGAACAGAGATTTCGATATCAGAAATATGGAGAAAGAAAAAAGATTTTTGAAGAAATAGCAAGACGATAAAGAGAAGAAATCTGGATATCAAGCGGTGAGTAAAATAATGCAAAATGGAAATTTTAGTTATTTATAACTTGATAAAAATAATGATTGACGATTTCAGAGAAATATAGATAGTAGATATACAAAAAAGAAGAGGAGATTTCTTTGTGAAATAGTTAGCAATCGATGAATATTACGTCCTGGATGTCAAGAAGTGGGTTAGGTAATGCAAGATGAATATTGGAAAATTAAATACTTTGTAAAAAGAATGAATGAAGACTGGAATCTCATGTACATACCAAGGGAATAAAGAATAAAAATATGGATGTGGAACAGTTAAAAGGTACGTGAAAAATAAGTATATGTATGCCGGATTTTTATAAAATTATGTCGAGTATATCTGTGAAATTCAAATAAGAAGACTAAGAAGAATAGAGATGTGGGCGGGAAGTGGTGGGTTATGAAAAGTGGAAGAAACAATTGAATATAACATATATAGAAGGTGAGGAAGAGAGATTTGTTTGTGAAATCGTTAACAAGATCATGTATAATACGGTCCTGGATGTCAAACGGTGGGTTAGATAATTCAAAATGGAAATTTGAAAATTAATTACTTAGCAAAAAAAACGAATGCAGATTCGGATGTCATGTACATACCAAGGGAATGAAGAATAGTTAAAAGGAAAGTGAAAAATAAATATATGGATGCCAGATTTTTGTAAAATTATGCCGAATATATATGAAATTCAAGTAGCAAAATTAACAAGAATAAAGAAGTGGGCGGAAAGATGTGGGTTATGCAACTAAGAACAGAGATTTCGATATCAGAAATATGGAGAAAGAAAAAAGATTTTTGAAGAAATAGCAAGACGATAAAGAGAAGAAATCTGGATATCAAGCGGTGAGTAAAATAATGCAAAATTGAAATTTTAGTTATTTTTAACTTGATAAAAATAATGATTGACGATTTCAGATAAATTTAGATATTAGATATACAAAAGGTGAAGAAGGGAGATTTCTTTGTGAAATAGTTAGCCAGAGGATGAATATTACGTCCTGGATGTCAAGAAGTGGGTTAGGTAATGCAAGATGAATATTGGAAAATTAAATACTTTGTAAAAAGAATGGATGAAGACTGGAATCTCATGTACATACCAAGGGAATGAAGAATAAACATATGGATGTGGAACAGTCAAAAGGTACGTGAAAAATAAGTATATGTATGCCGGATTTTTATAAAATTATGTCGAGTATATCTGTGAAATTCAAATAAGAAGACTAACAAGAATAGAGATGTGGGCGGGAAGTGGTGGGTTATCAAAAGTGGAAGAAATATTTCAATATAACATATATAGAAGGTGCAGAAGAGAGATTTGTGTGTGAAATAGTTAGCAAGATGATGAATAGTAGGGTCCTGGATGTCAAGCAGTGGGTAAGATAATTCAAGGTGGAAATTTGAAAATTAAATACTAAGCAAAAGAAATGAATGAAGATTCGGATGTCATGTACAAACCAAGGGAATGAAGAATAATTAAGAAGTAAGTGAAAAATAAGTATATGGATACCAGATTTTTGTAAAATTATGCCGAATATATATGAAATTCAAGTAGCAAAATTAACAAGAATAAAGAAGAAGGCGGAAAGATGTGGGTTATGCAACTAAGAACAGAGATTTAGATATCAGAAATATGGAGAAAGAAAAAAGATTTTTGAAGAAATAGCAAGACGATAAAGAGAAGAAATCTGGATATCAAGCGGTGAGTAAAATAATGCAAAATGGATATTTTAGTTTTAAATAACTTGATAAAAATTATGACTGACGATTTCAGAGAAATATAGATATTAGATATACAAAAGGTGAAGAAGGGAGATTTCTTTGTGAAATAGTTAGCAATGGATGAATATTATGTCCTGGATGTCAAGAAGTGGGTTAGGTAATGCAAGATGAATATTGGAAAATTAAATACTTTGTAAAAAGAATGAATGAAGACTGGAATCTCATGTACATACCAAGGGAATAAAGAATAAAAATATGGATGTGGAACAGTTAAAAGGTACGTGAAAAATAAGTATATGTATGCCGGATTTTTATAAAATTATGTCGAGTATATCTGTGAAATTCAAATAAGAAGACTAAGAAGAATAGAGATGTGGGCGGGAAGTGGTGGGTTATGAAAAGTGGAAGAAACAATTGAATATAACATATATAGAAGGTGAGGAAGAGAGATTTGTTTGTGAAATCGTTAACAAGATGATGTATAATACGGTCCTGGATGTCAAACGGTGGGTTAGATAATTCAAAATGGAAATTTGAAAATTAATTACTTAGCAAAAAAAACGAATGCAGATTCGGATGTCATGTACATACCAAGGGAATGAAGAATAGTTAAAAGGAAAGTGAAAAATAAATATATGGATGCCAGATTTTTGTAAAATTATGCCGAATATATATGAAATTCAAGTAGCAAAATTAACAAGAATAAAGAAGTGGGCGGAAAGATGTGGGTTATGCAACTAAGAACAGAGATTTCGATATCAGAAATATGGAGAAAGAAAAAAGATTTTTGAAGAAATAGCAAGACGATAAAGAGAAGAAATCTGGATATCAAGCGGTGAGTAAAATAATGCAAAATGGAAATTTTAGTTATTTATAACTTGATAAAAGTAATGATTGACGATTTCAGAGAAATATAGATAGTAGATATACAAAAAAGAAGAGAGATTTATATGTGAAATAGTTAGCCAGAGGATGAATATTACGTCCTGGATGTCAAGAAGTGGGTTAGGTAATGCAAGATGAATATTGGAAAATTAAATACTTTGTAAAAAGAATGAATGAAGACTGGAATCTCATGTACATACCAAGGGAATGAAGAATAAACATATGGATGTGGAACAGTCAAAAGGTACGTGAAAAATAAGTATATGTATGCCGGATTTTTATAAAATTATGTCGAGTATATCTGTGAAATTCAAATAAGAAGACTAACAAGAATAGAGATGTGGGCGGGAAGTGGTGGGTTATCAAAAGTGGAAGAAATATTTCAATATAACATATATAGAAGGTGCAGAAGAGAGATTTGTGTGTGAAATAGTTAGCAAGATGATGAATAGTAGGGTCCTGGATGTCAAGCAGTGGGTAAGATAATTCAAGGTGGAAATTTGAAAATTAAATACTAAGCAAAAGAAATGAATGAAGATTCGGATGTCATGTACAAACCAAGGGAATGAAGAATAATTAAGAAGTAAGTGAAAAATAAGTATATGGATGGCAGATTTGTGAAATTATGCCGAATATATATGAAATTCAAGTAGCAAAATTAACAAGAATAAAGAAGAAGGCGGAAAGATGTGGGTTATGCAACTAAGAACAGAGATTTAGATATCAGAAATATGGAGAAAGAAAAAAGATTTTTGAAGAAATAGCAAGACGATAAAGAGAAGAAATCTGGATATCAAGCGGTGAGTAAAATAATGCAAAATGGATATTTTAGTTTTAAATCACTTGATAAAAATAATGACTGACGATTTCAGATAAATTTAGATATTAGATATACAAAAGGTGAAGAAGGGAGATTTCTTTGTGAAATAGTTAGCAATCGATGAATATTATGTCCTGGATGTCAAGAAGTGGGTTACGTAATGCAAGATGAATATTGGAAAATTAAATACTTTGTAAAAAGAATGAATGAAGACTAGAATCTCATGTACATACCAAGGGAATAAAGAATAAAAATATGGATGTGGAACAGTTAAAAGGTACGTGAAAAATAAGTATATGTATGCCGGATTTTTATAAAATTATGTCGAGTATATCTGTGAAATTCAAATAAGAAGACTAAGAAGAATAGAGATGTGGGCGGGAAGTGGTGGGTTATGAAAAGTGGAAGAAACATTTGAATATAACATATATAGAAGGTGAGGAAGAGAGATTTGTTTGTGAAATCGTTAACAAGATGATGTATAATACGGTCCTGGATGTCAAACGGTGGGTTAGATAATTCAAAATGGAAATTTGAAAATTAATTACTTACCAAAAAAAACGAATGCAGATTCGGATGTCATGTACATAACAAGGGAATGAATAATAGTTAAAAGGAAAGTGAAAAATAAATATATGGATGCCAGATTTTTGTAAAATTATGCCGAATATATATGAAATTCAAGTAGCAAAATTAACAAGAATAAAGAAGAAGGCGGAAAGATGTGGGTTATGCAACTAAGAACAGAGATTTAGATATCAGAAATATGGAGAAAGAAAAAAGATTTTTGAAGAAATAGCAAGACGATAAAGAGAAGAAATCTGGATATCAAGCGGTGAGTAAAATAATGCAAAATGGATATTTTAGTTTTAAATCACTTGATAAAAATAATGACTGACGATTTCAGATAAATTTAGATATTAGATATACAAAAGGTGAAGAAGGGAGATTTCTTTGTGAAATAGTTAGCAATCGATGAATATTATGTCCTGGATGTCAAGAAGTGGGTTACGTAATGCAAGATGAATATTGGAAAATTAAATACTTTGTAAAAAGAATGAATGAAGACTGGAATCTCATGTACATACCAAGGAATTGAAGAATAAACATATGGATGTGGAACAGTCAAAAGGTACGTGAAAAATAAGTATATGTATGCCGGATTTTTATAAAATTATGTCGAGTATATCTGTGAAATTCAAATAAGAAGACTAACAAGAATAGAGATGTGGGCGGGAAGTGGTGGGTTATCAAAAGTGGAAGAAATATTTCAATATAACATATATAGAAGGTGCAGAAGAGAGATTTGTGTGTGAAATAGTTAGCAAGATGATGAATAGTAGGGTCCTGGATGTCAAGCAGTGGGTAAGATAATTCAAGGTGGAAATTTGAAAATTAAATACTAAGCAAAAGAAATGAATGAAGATTCGGATGTCATGTACAAACCAAGGGAATGAAGAATAATTAAGAAGTAAGTGAAAAATAAGTATATGGATGGCAGATTTGTGAAATTATGCCGAATATATTTGAAATTCAAGTAGCAAAATTAACAAGAATAAAGAAAAGGGCGGAAAGATGTGGTTTATTCAACTAAGAACAGAGATTTAGATATCGTAAATATCGAGAAAGAAAAAAGATTTTTGAAGAAATAGCAAGACGATAAAGAGAAGAAACCTTGATATCAAGTGGTGAGTAAAATTATGCAAAATGGAAATTTTAGTTTTAAATAATTTGATAAAAATAATGATTGACGATTTCAGATAAATTTAGATATTAGATATACAAAAGGTGAAGAAGGGAGATTTCTTTGTGAAATAGTTAGCAATCGATGAATATTATGTCCTGGATGTCAAGAAGTGGGTTACGTAATGCAAGATGAATATTGGAAAATTAAATACTTTGTAAAAAGAATGAATGAAGACTAGAATCTCATGTACATACCAAGGGAATAAAGAATAAAAATATGGATGTGGAACAGTTAAAAGGTACGTGAAAAATAAGTATATGTATGCCGGATTTTTATAAAATTATGTCGAGTATATCTGTGAAATTCAAATAAGAAGACTAAGAAGAATAGAGATGTGGGCGGGAAGTGGTGGGTTATGAAAAGTGGAAGAAACATTTGAATATAACATATATAGAAGGTGAGGAAGAGAGATTTGTTTGTGAAATCGTTAACAAAATCATATATAATACGGTCCTAAATGTCAAACGGTGGGTTAGATAATTCAAAATGGAAATTTGAAAATTAATTACTTACCAAAAAAAACGAATGCAGATTCGGATGTCATGTACATAACAAGGGAATGAATAATAGTTAAAAGGAAAGTGAAAAATAAATATATGGATGCCAGATTTTTGTAAAATTATGCCGAATATATATGAAATTCAAGTAGCAAAATTAACAAGAATAAAGAAGTGGGCGGAAAGATGTGGGTTATGCAACTAAGAACAGAGATTTCGATATTAGAAATATGGAGAAAGAAAAAAGATTTTTGAAAAAATAGCAAGACTATAAAGAGAAGAAATCTGGATATCAAGCGGTGAGTAAAATAATGCAAAATTGAAATTTTAGTTATTTATAACTTGATAAAAATAATGATTGACGATTTCAGATAAATTTAGATATTAGATATACAAAAGGTGAAGAAGGGAGATTTCTTTGTGAAATAGTTAGCAATGGATGAATATTACGTCCTGAATGTCAAGAAGTGGGTTAGGTAATGCAAGATGAATATTGGAAAATTAAATACTTTGTAAAAAGAATGAATGAAGACTGGAATCTCATGTACATACCAAGGAATTGAAGAATAAACATATGGATGTGGAACAGTCAAAAGGTACGTGAAAAATAAGTATATGTATGCCGGATTTTTATAAAATTATGTCGAGTATATCTGTGAAATTCAAATAAGAAGACTAACAAGAATAGAGATGTGGGCGGGAAGTGGTGGGTTATCAAAAGTGGAAGAAATATTTCAATATAACATATATAGAAGGTGAAGAAGAGAGATTTGTGTGTGAAATAGTTAGCAAGATGATGAATAGTAGGGTCCTGGATGTCAAGCAGTCGGTAAGATAATTCAAGGTGGAAATTTGAAAATTAAATACGAAGCAAAACAAATGAATGATGATTCGGATGTCATGTACAAACCAAGGGAATGAAGAATAATTAAGAAGTAAGTGAAAAATAAGTATATGGATGGCAGATTTGTGAAATTATGCCGAATATATATGAAATTCAAGTAGCAAAATTAACAAGAATAAAGAAGTGGGCGGAAAGATGTGGGTTATGCAACTAAGAACAGAGATTTCGATATTAGAAATATGGAGAAAGAAAAAAGATTTTTGAAAAAATAGCAAGACTATAAAGAGAAGAAATCTGGATATCAAGCGGTGAGTAAAATAATGCAAAATTGAAATTTTAGTTATTTATAACTTGATAAAAATAATGATTGACGATTTCAGATAAATTTAGATATTAGATATACAAAAGGTGAAGAAGGGAGATTTCTTTGTGAAATAGTTAGCAATGGATGAATATTATGTCCTGGATGTTAAGCAGTGGGTTAGGTAATGCAAAATGGATATTCCAAAATTAAATACTTTGTAAAAAGAATGAATGAAGACTGGAATCTCATGTACATACCAAGGAATTGAAGAATAAACATATGGATGTGGAACAGTCAAAAGGTACGTGAAAAATAAGTATATGTATGCCGGATTTTTATAAAATTATGTCGAGTATATCTGTGAAATTCAAATAAGAAGACTAAGAAGAATAGAGATGTGGGCGGGAAGTGGTGGGTTATGAAAAGTGGAAGAAACATTTGAATATAACATATATAGAAGGTGAGGAAGAGAGATTTGTTTGTGAAATCGTTAACAAAATCATATATAATACGGTCCTAAATGTCAAACGGTGGGTTAGATAATTCAAAATGGAAATTTGAAAATTAATTACTTACCAAAAAAAACGAATGCAGATTCGGATGTCATGTACATACCAAGGGAATGAATAATAGTTAAAAGGAAAGTGAAAAATAAATATATGGATGCCAGATTTTTGTAAAATTATGCCGAATATATATGAAATTCAAGTAGCAAAATTAACAAGAATAAAGAAGTGGGCGGAAAGATGTGGGTTATGCAACTAAGAACAGAGATTTCGATATTAGAAATATGGAGAAAGAAAAAAGATTTTTGAAAAAATAGCAAGACTATAAAGAGAAGAAATCTGGATATCAAGCGGTGAGTAAAATAATGCAAAATTGAAATTTTAGTTATTTATAACTTGATAAAAATAATGATTGACGATTTCAGATAAATTTAGATATTAGATATACAAAAGGTGAAGAAGGGAGATTTCTTTGTGAAATAGTTAGCAATGGATGAATATTACGTCCTGGATGTCAAGAAGTGGGTTAGGTAATGCAAGATGAATATTGGAAAATTAAATACTTTGTAAAAAGAATGAATGAAGACTGGAATCTCATGTACATACCAAGGGAATGAAGTATAAACATATGGATGTGGAACAGTCAAAAGGTACGTGAAAAATAAGTATATGTATGCCGGATTTTTATAAAATTATGTCGAGTATATCTGTGAAATTCAAATAAGAAGACTAACAAGAATAGAGATGTGGGCGGGAAGTGGTGGGTTATCAAAAGTGGAAGAAATATTTCAATATAACATATATAGAAGGTGAAGAAGAGAGATTTGTGTGTGAAATAGTTAGCAAGATGATGAATAGTAGGGTCCTGGATGTCAAGCAGTCGGTAAGATAATTCAAGGTGGAAATTTGAAAATTAAATACGAAGCAAAACAAATGAATGATGATTCGGATGTCATGTACAAACCAAGGGAATGAAGAATAATTAAGAAGTAAGTGAAAAATAAGTATATGGATGGCAGATTTGTGAAATTATGCCGAATATATATGAAATTAAAGTAGCAAAATTAACAAGAATAAAGAAGTGGGCGGAAAGATGTGGGTTATGCAACTAAGAACAGAGATTTCGATATTAGAAATATGGAGAAAGAAAAAAGATTTTTGAAAAAATAGCAAGACTATAAATAGAAGAAATCTGGATATCAAGCGGTGAGTAAAATAATGCAAAATGGATATTTTAGTTTTAAATAACTTGATAAAAATAATGACTGACGATTTCAGATAAACTTAGATATTAGATATACAAAAGGTGAAGAAGGGAGATTTCTTTGTGAAATAGTTAGCAATCGATGAATATTATGTCCTGGATATCAGGAAGTGGGTTAGGTAATGCAAGATGAATATTGGAAAATTAAATACTTTGTAAAAAGAATGAATGAAGACTGGAATCTCATGTACATACCAAGGGAATAAAGAATAAAAATATGGATGTGGAACAGTTAAAAGGTACGTGAAAAATAAGTATATGTATGCCGGATTTTTATAAAATTATGTCGAGTATATCTGTGAAATTCAAATAAGACAAACAAGAATAGAGATGTGGGCGGGAAGTGGTGGGTTATGAAAAGTAGTATAAACATTTGAATATAACATATACAGAAGGTGAAGAAGAGAAATTTCTTTGTGAAATCGTTAACAAGGTGATGAATAATAGGGTCCTGGATGTAAAGCAGTGGGTAAGATAATTCAAGGTGGAAATTTGAAAATTAAATACTTAGCAAAAAAAACGAATGAAGATTCGGATGTCATGTACATACCAAGGGAATAAAGAATGATTAAGAGGTAAGTGAAAAATAAATATATGGATGCCAGATTTTTGTAAAATTATGCCGAAAATATATGAAATTGAAGTAGCAAAATTAACAAGAATAAAGAAGTGGGCGGAAAGATGTGGGTTATGCAACTAAGAACAGAGATTTCGATATTAGAAATATGGAGAAAGAAAAAAGATTTTTGAAAAAATAGCAAGACTATAAATACAAGAAATCTGGATATCAAGCGGTGAGTAAAATAATGCAAAATGGATATTTTAGTTTTAAATAACTTGATAAAAATAATGACTGACGATTTCAGATAAACTTAAATATTAGATATACAAAAGGTGAAGAAGGGAGATTTCTTTGTGAAATAGTTAGCAATGGATGAATATTACGTCCTGGATGTCAAGAAGTGGGTTAGGTAATGCAAGATGAATATTGGAAAATTAAATACTTTGTAAAAAGAATGAATAAAGAGTGGAATCTCATGTACATACCAAAAGAATAAAGAATAAAAATATGGATTTGGAACAGTTAAAAGGTACGTGAAAAATAAGTATATGTATGCCGGATTTTTATAAAATTATGTCGAGTATATCTGTGAAATTGAAATAAGAAGACTAACAAGAATACAGATGTGGGCGGGAAGTGGTGGGTTACAAACGTGGAAGAAACATTTGAATATAACATGTATAGAAGGTGAGGAAGAGAGATTTGTTTGTGAAATCGTTAACAAGATGATGTATAATACGGTCCTGGATGTCAAACGGTGGGTTAGATAATTCAAAATGGAAATTTGAAAATTAATTACTTACCAAAAAAAACGAATGCAGATTCGGATGTCATGTACATACCAAGGGAATGAATAATAGTTAAAAGGAAAGTGAAAAATAAATATATGGATGCCAGATTTTTGTAAAATTATGCCGAATATATATGAAATTAAAGTAGCAAAATTAACAAGAATAAAGAAGTGGGCGGAAAGATGTGGGTTATGCAACTAAGAACAGATATTTCGATATTAGAAATATGGATAAAGAAAAAAGGTTTTTGAAGAAATAGCAAGACGATAAAGAGAAGAAATCTGGATATCAAGCGGTGAGTAAAATAATGCAAAATGTAAATTTTAGTTATTGAAAAGATGATAAAAATAATGATTGACGATTTCAGAGAAATATAGATAGTAGATATACAAAAAAGAAGAGAGATTTCTTTGTGAAATAGTTAGCAATCGGTGAATATTATGTCCTGGATGTCAAGAAGTGGGTTAGGTAATGCAAGATGAATATTTGAAAATTAAATACTTTGTAAAAAGAATGAATGAAGACTGGAATCTCATGTACATACCAAGGGAATGAAGAATAAACATATGGATGTGGAACAGTTAAAAGGTACGTGAAAAATAAGTATATGTATGCCGGATTTTTATAAAATTATGTCGAGTATATCTGTGAAATTCAAATAAGAGAAACAAGAATAGAGATGTGGGCGGAAAGTGGTGGGTTATGAAAAGTAGTATAAACACTTCAATATAACATATATAGAAGGTGAAGAAGAGAAATTTCTTTGTGAAATCGTTAACAAGGTGATGAATAATAGGGTCCTGGATGTAAAGCAGTGGGTAAGATAATTCAAGGTGGAAATTTGAAAATTAAATACTTAGCAAAAAAAACGAATGAAGATTCGGATGTCATGTACATACCAAGGGAATAAAGAATGATTAAGAGGTAAGTGAAAAATAAATATATGGATATTTATAAAGAGTGGAATCTCATGTACATACCAAAAGAATAAAGAATAAAAATATGGATTTGGAACAGTTAAAAGGTACGTGAAAAATAAGTATATGTATGCCGGATTTTTATAAAATTATGTCGAGTATATCTGTGAAATTGAAATAAGAAGACTAACAAGAATACAGATGTGGGCGGGAAGTGGTGGGTTACAAACGTGGAAGAAACATTTGAATATAACATGTATAGAAGGTGAGGAAGAGAGATTTGTTTGTGAAATCGTTAACAAGATGATGTATAATACGGTCCTGGATGTCAAACGGTGGGTTAGATAATTCAAAATGGAAATTTGAAAATTAATTACTTACCAAAAAAAACGAATGCAGATTCGGATGTCATGTACATACCAAGGGAATGAAGAATAGTTAAAAGGAAAGTGAAAAATAAATATATGGATGCGAGATTTTTGTAAAATTATGCCGAATATATATGATATTCAAGTAGCAAAATTAACAAGAACAAAGAAGTGGGCGGAAAGATGTGGGTTATGCAACTAAGAACAGAGATTTCGATATCAGAAATATGGAGAAAGAAAAAAGATTTTTGAAGAAATAGCAAGACGATAAAGAGAAGAAATCTGGATATCAAGCTGTGAGTAAAATAATGCAAAATGGAAATTTTAGTTATTTATAACTTGATAAAAGTAATGATTGACGATTTCAGAGAAATATAGATAGTAGATATACAAAAAAGAAGAGAGATTTATATGTGAAATAGTTAGCCAGATGATGAATATTACGTACTGGATGTCAAGAAGTGGGTTAGGTAATGCAAGATGAATATTGGAAAATTAAATACTTTGTAAAAAGAATGGATGAAGACTGGAATCTCATGTACATACCAAGGGAATGAAGAATAAACATATACATGTGGAACAGTCAAAAGGTACGTGAAAAATAAGTATATGTATGCCGGATTTTTATAAAATTATGTCGAGTATATCTGTGAAATTCAAATAAGAAGACTAACAAGAATAGAGATGTGGGCGGGAAGTGGTGGGTTATGAAAAGTGGTATAAACATTTGAATATAACATATACAGAAGGTGAAGAAGAGAGATTTCTTTGTGAAATCGTTAACAAGGTGATGAATAATAGGGTCCTGGATGTCAAGCAGTGGGTAAGATAATTCAAGGTGGAAATTTGAAAATTAAATACTAAGCAAAAGAAATGAATGAAGATTCGGATGTCATGTACAAACCAAGGGAATGAAGAATAATTAAGAAGTAAGTGAAAAATAAGTATATGGATGGCAGATTTGTGAAATTATGCCGAATATATATGAAATTCAAGTAGCAAAATTAACAAGAATAAAGAAGAAGGCGGAAAGATGTGGGTTATGCAACTAAGAACAGAGATTTAGATATCAGAAATATGGAGAAAGAAAAAAGATTTTTGAAGAAATAGCAAGACGATAAAGAGAAGAAATCTGGATATCAAGCGGTGAGTAAAATAATGCAAAATGGATATTTTAGTTTTAAATAACTTGATAAAAATAATGATTAACGATTTCAGACAAACTTAGATATTAGATATACAAAAGGTGAAGAAGGGAGATTTCTTTGTGAAATAGTTAGCCAGAGGATGAATATTACGTCCTGGATGTCAAGAAGTGGGTTAGGTAATGGATGATGAATATTTGAAAATTAAATACTTTGTAAAAAGAATGAATGAAGACTGGAATCTCATGTACATACCAAGGGAATGAAGAATAAACATATGGATGTGGAACAGTTAAAAGGTACGTGAAAAATAAGTATATGTATGCCGGATTTTTATAAAATTATGTCGAGTATATCTGTGAAATTCAAATAAGACAAACAAGAATAGAGATGTGGGCGGGAAGTGGTGGGTTATGAAAAGTAGTATAAACATTTGAATATAACATATATAGAAGGTGAAGAAGAGAAATTTCTTTGTGAAATCGTTAACAAGGTGATGAATAATAGGGTCCTGGATGTAAAGCAGTGGGTAAGATAATTCAAGGTGGAAATTTGAAAATTAAATACTTAGCAAAAAAAACGAATGAAGATTCGGATGTCATGTACATACCAAGGGAATAAAGAATGATTAAGAGGTAAGTGAAAAATGAATATATGGATGCCACATTTTTGTAAAATTATGCCGAATATATATGAAATTAAAGTAGCAAAATTAACAAGAATAAAGAAGTGGGCGGAAAGATGTGGGTTATGCAACTAAGAACAGAGATTTCGATATTAGAAATATGGAGAAAGAAAAAAGATTTTTGAAAAAATAGCAAGACTATAAAGAGAAGAAATCTGGATATCAAGCGGTGAGTAAAATAATGCAAAATGGAAATTTTAGTTATTTATAACTTGATAAAAATAATGATTGACGATTTCAGAGAAATATAGATAGTAGATATACAAAAAAGAAGAGAGATTTATATGTGAAATAGTTAGCCAGAGGATGAATATTACGTCCTGGATGTCAAGAAGTGGGTTAGGTAATGCAAGATGAATATTTGAAAATTAAATACTTTGTAAAAAGAATGAATGAAGACTGGAATCTCATGTACATACCAAGGGAATGAAGAATAAACATATGGATGTGGAACAGTTAAAAGGTACGTGAAAAATAAGTATATGTATGCCGGATTTTTATAAAATTATGTCGAGTATATCTGTGAAATTCAAATAAGACAAACAAGAATAGAGATGTGGGCGGGAAGTGGTGGGTTATGAAAAGTAGTATAAACATTTGAATATAACATATATAGAAGGTGAAGAAGAGAAATTTCTTTGTGAAATCGTTAACAAGGTGATGAATAATAGGGTCCTGGATGTAAAGCAGTGGGTAAGATAATTCAAGGTGGAAATTTGAAAATTAAATACTTAGCAAAAAAAACGAATGAAGATTCGGATGTCATGTACATACCAAGGGAATAAAGAATGATTAAGAGGTAAGTGAAAAATAAATATATGGATGCCAGATTTTTGTAAAATTATGCCGAATATATATGAAATTAAAGTAGCAAAATTAACAAGAATAAAGAAGTGGGCGGAAAGATGTGGGTTATGCAACTAAGAACAGAGATTTCGATATTAGAAATATGGAGAAAGAAAAAAGATTTTTGAAAAAATAGCAAGACTATAAAGAGAAGAAATCTGGATATCAAGCGGTGAGTAAAATAATGCAAAATGGATATTTTAGTTTTAAATAACTTGATAAAAATTATGACTGACGATTTCAGATAAATTTAGATATTAGATATACAAAAGGTGAAGAAGGGAGATTTCTTTGTGAAATAGTTAGCAATGGATGAATATTATGTCCTGGATATCAAGAAGTGGGTTAGGTAATGCAAGATGAATATTGGAAAATTAAATACTTTGTAAAAAGAATGAATGAAGACTGGAATCTCATGTACATACCAAGGGAATAAAGAATAAAAATATGGATGTGGAACAGTTAAAAGGTACGTGAAAAATAAGTATATGTATGCCGGATTTTTATAAAATTATGTCGAGTATATCTGTGAAATTGAAATAAGAAGACTAACAAGAATACAGATGTGGGCGGGAAGTGGTGGGTTACAAACGTGGAAGAAACATTTGAATATAACATGTATAGAAGGTGAAGAAGAGAGATTTGTTTGTGAAATCGTTAGCAAGACGATGAATAATACGGTCCTGGATGTCAAGTAGTGGGTAAAATAATTCAAGATGGAAATTTGAAAATTAATTACTTAGCAAAAAAAACGAATGAAGATTTGGATGTCATGTACATACCAAGGGATTGAAGAATAGTTAAAAGGAAAGTGAAAAATAAATATATGGATGCCAGATTTTTGTAAAATTATGCCGAATATATATGAAATTCAAGTAGCAAAATTAACAAGAATAAAGAAGTGGGCGGAAAGATGTGGTTATGCAACTAAGAACAGAGATTTCGATATTAGAAATATGGAGAAAGAAAAAATATTTTTGAAGAAATAGCAACACGATAAAGAGAAGAAATCTGGATATCAAGCAGTGAGTAAAATAATGCAAAATGGATATTTTAGTTTTAAATAACTTGATAAAAATAATGATTAAAGATTTCAGACAAACTTAGATATTAGATATACAAAAGGTGAAGAAGGGAGATTTCTTTGTGAAATAGTTAGCAATCGGTGAATATTATGTCCTGGATGTCAAGAAGTGGGTTAGGTAATGCAAGATGAATATTGGAAAATTAAATACTTTCTAAAAAGAATGAATGAAGACTGGAATCTCATGTACATACCAAGGGAATAAAGAATAAAAATATGGATGTGGAACAGTTAAATGGTACGTGAAAAATAAGTATATGTATGCCGGATTTTTATAAAATTATGTCGAGTATATCTGTGAAATTCAAATAAGAAGACTAACAAGAATAGAGATGTGGGCGTGAAGTGGTGGGTTAGGAAAAGTGGAAGAAACATTTGAATATAACATGTATAGAAGGTGAAGAAGAGAGATTTGTTTGTGAAATTGTTTGCAAGACGATGAATAATACGGTCCTGGATGTCAAGTAGTGGGTAAAATAATTCAAGATGGAAATTTGAAAATTAATTACTTAGCAAAAAAAACGAATGAAGATTCGGATGTCATGTACATACCAAGGGAATAAAGAATGATTAAGAGGTAAGTGAAAAATAAATATATGGATGCCAGATTTTTGTAAAATTATGCCGAATATATATGAAATTAAAGTAGCAAAATTAACAAGAATAAAGAAGTGGGCGGAAAGATGTGGGTTATGCAACTAAGAACAGAGATTTCGATATTAGAAATATGGAGAAAGAAAAAAGATTTTTGAAGAAATAGCAAGACGATAAAGAGAAGAAATCTGGATATCAAGCGGTGAGTAAAATAATGCAAAATGGATATTTTAAATTTAAATAACTTGATAAAAATAATGATTGACGATTTCAGATAAACTTAGATATTAGATATACAAAAGGTGAAGAAGGGAGATTTCTTTGTGAAATAGTTAGCAATGGATGAATATTATGTCCTGGATGTTAAGCAGTGGGTTAGGTAATGCAAAATGGATATTCCAAAATTAAATGATTTATAAAAAGAATGAATGAAGACTGGAATCTCATGTACATACCAAGGGAATGAAGAATAAACATATGGATGTGGAACAGTTGAAAGGTACGTGAAAAATAAGTCTATGTATGCCGGATTTTTATAAAATTATGTCAAGTATATCTGTGAAATTCAAATAAGAAGACTATCAAGAATAGAGATGTGGGCGGGAAGTGGTCGGTTATCAAAAGTGGAAGAAATATTTCAATATAACATATATAGAAGGTGAAAAAGAGAGATTTGTGTGTGAAATACTTAGTAAGATGATGAATAATAGGGTCCTGGATGTCAAGTAGTGGGTAAAATAATTCAAGATGGAAATTTGAAAATTAATTACTTAGCAAAAAAAACGAATGAAGATTCGGATGTCATGTACATACCAAGGGAATGAAGAATAGTTAAAAGGAAAGTGAAAAATAAATATATGGATGCCAGATTTTTTTTAAATTATGCCGAATATATATGAAATTCAAGTAGCAAAATTAACAAGAATAAAGAAGTGGGCGGAAAGATGTGGGTTATGCAACTAAGAACAGAGATTTCGATATTAGAAATATGGAGAAAGAAAAAAGATTTTTGAAGAAATAGCAAGACGATAAAGAGAAGAAATCTGGATATCAAGCGGTGAGTAAAATAATGCAAAATGGATATTTTAGTTTTAAATCACTTGATAAAAATAATGACTGACGATTTCAGATAAATTTAGATATTAGATATACAAAAGGTGAAGAAGGGAGATTTCTTTGTGAAATAGTTAGCAATGGATGAATATTATGTCCTGGATGTTAAGCAGTGGGTTAGGTAATGCAAAATGGATATTCCAAAATTAAATGATTTATAAAAAGAATGAATGAAGACTGGAATCTCATGTACATACCAAGGGAATGAAGAATAAACATATGGATGTGGAACAGTTGAAAGGTACGTGAAAAATAAGTCTATGTATGCCGGATTTTTATAAAATTATGTCAAGTATATCTGTGAAATTCAAATAAGAAGACTAACAAGAATAGAGATGTGGGCGTGAAGTGGTGGGTTAGGAAAAGTGGAAGAAACATTTGAATATAACATGTATAGAAGGTGAAGAAGAGAGATTTGTTTGTGAAATCGTTAGCAAGATGATGAATAATACGGTCCTGGATGTCAAACGGTGGGTTAGATAATTCGATATGGAAATTTGAAAATTAATTACTTAGGAAAAAAAACGAATGCAGATTCGGGTGTCATGTACATACCAAGGGAAGGATGAATAGTTGAAAGGTAAGTGAAAAATAAATATATGGATGCCAGATTTTTGTAAAATTATGCCGAATATATATGAAATTCAAGTAGCAAAATTAACAAGAATAAAGAAGTGGGCGGAAAGATGTGGGTTATGCAACTAAGAACAGAGATTTCGATATTAGAAATATGGAGAAAGAAAAAAGATTCACAGTGACCGCCATACAACTCACTACTGAGACCTCTTGCTGGGCATTTCCTATCCTGTTAAGGACTTCTTTTTGGTATTGTCTCAAACTTTTGACCAGCTTGTATTTTGGCTAATTTCATAGTATTCACATTTTCCCTATTAAATGCCAAAAAAGTTTTTTACTTTCCCTTTTCGAAGCTCTACGCAAATAAATGATTGAGTCTGACAATATGAAATGCATATCTTTCTTTATGTTCATTGACCTAAGATTTTGGCCAGCAGTGTAATTACGTATACATGAATGTAGACTGTTACAAACTTTAAAAGCAATTTAATTTAAATGATTGCTATTTTCTGTTACAATCTGCAGTCATTTTAGAAAGAAAGAAAAAATGATGAGTCAGATTTGTATTTTTATTGAGTGGCTTAGAAGGTTTGTCAAATTGGCTGAATTCACAGAGTTAGGAGAAAAGAAAATCAAACTATAAAGTTTTACTGAAAATAATATATTTGACATTTCCCTAGGAAATTTTAGACATTATAAAAATGACACCTGAAGCTTTTCACAGAAAGAACAATATTTCATGAACAAATCTTCAGTAATATTTTAAAATATTATTTTTTGTGCACAAAACATTTGAGATGGTTACTGAAAGCTTGCAAAATTTTGTGAATATGCACAAAACATATTAGAACTTATAGTACCGAAACTCTGGCAGTTATTACTTTGTGATTGCAGTCAATTTTTCCTGAGGTACACTCAAAAAATTTGTGAGTAGCTCATGCACATTTTATCGTTCATTAATATTAATGTGAGCTACATGTTTTCCAAGTGATTTACAACCTATTTGGTAGACATATTAGTTAAACGTATTTCAGAGGGTAATACAATTTTTACAAAAAAGCTGTTAAGAATAAACAAATGTAGTTTCATGTTACAATCTGAAGCCATTATAGAAAAAAATATTGATTTATTTTAATTGTTACAAAATTGGTAACATTGACAAACCTCATGCAGAGTTTGGGTAGAATAATACAAAAATACAGACTGGTTTTACTGACTGAAATGTTTCAAGTTTATTTATGTTGTTTAAATTTCAGATGATTTAAGTGTTTTTAATGTATATGAAAATCACTTTGCACCCACAGTAGTCAATTTTCTGATTCCACATAGTCACAGACTCTTGTAGACTTCATTATAATTTATGTTTTTCTCAACAAATGATTTAGTGATTACTCACAGTTGATGAGAGTTTTATGAATATACACAAAACGTATTAGAAATTATCATGGTGAACCTATCAACAAAAATTTGGGGTCACAAACTTGGCTGATTCAACCAAGCCCATAGTGAAAAGAAATGATGGTAATTGTTTGACTCACAATCTGTTAGTTATGGGTTCAAACCCCTGTCCCCAAACACATTCATACTTTTACCCATTGGGATGTTGTAACGTTAAAATCCATTACACTCTTTGTTGGTAAAAAGAGTAGTTCAAGAATGGGTAGTATGTGTTACTAACTAACTGTCTTCTCTTTGGTATGTCACTGCTAAATTAGGGATGGCTAATGCAGTTAGCCCTTAAGTTGCTTTGGCCAAAATACAAAACTAACCAAATATTAAAAAATGTTAAAACACTAAATGTACAGAATGTCACCTGACCAAAAATCACAAAGATTTATAGCAAATAAAATTCAAAAGCCCAAACACGTATACTTGCAAGTATTACCTAGCTCTTCTGTATTCAGTTGTAAACTGTTGTCTCTTTGCCACACAATTTCAAACATCTTGGTCTCCAAAATATCAAACATCACTTATACCTCTTTTTAATTGTTTATCATCACACCTTGAACACTGAAATTCTGGTACCTAAAAGAAATACAAAAATAAATTTTTAAACTGGTGTATGATTTCAGAAATGCTGAACTCCTCAGAAATACATGTGAAATGTATAACAAATTTATCACAGTATAATTTATAACCAGTAGAAAATTTGTTGAAAAACTGAAACTATTCTTAAAAAGAGAGAGAGAGAAAGGAAGAAGTATATAATATCACAATAATTTATGTTTGAAGCAAGATATACCCAGTTTGCCATTGAGAAAATATCTCACTGTCTCTGGCTCCCTAATTAGATAAATTAATCAATTATCTGTAAGATCATACAGAATGAATCTTATAGTAATCAATCATTTGTATTCTAAACTTCCTGTTGGTGATAAATTTAATAAGATTTAATCTCAGAAAAATGTATTAGAAATTTGTAAATCTGAGCAAGTTGAAGGTTGGTGTGGCAAGAGGTTCTTGCATTTTCATTGGTTGCTCTGTAGTTCCATATGAATGAAGAATATAAGATAAAGATTTAGAAGATTATTGACATTTTACATAACATTTCATAGTTTAAGGGGTAAGTTCAAAAGAGGAAATAACTGAAGAACAAATATTCAAATTCTCACACCAGGGTAATTTAAAATTGCTTTTAAACATATATTTATATTATTAAGAACTTGCAAGAAAAGTCATTTTAGTAACAACAAACCTGAAAACCATCAAAAAGTTTGACAAAAGCAAGACTTGCAATAAATTACAAAGCATTTAAGTCCTCACCATCAACTACAATAACTATCAAGAAAGAAAAAATGATCAAAAGTGCTAAGTCTTCCACACCTGTCTCTGTTAAGTTACTAAATCGGTATTGCCCGAAGAAAATGGATAGCAAAGGCTGACTGGACAGATTGAAAAAAGAGCATAATTTACACAGCCTGAAGGCAGCAAGTGCTGACATGAAAGCAACATCAATGTGCCAACCAGTTTTAAAAAATATTATTGAACAAAGAGGATATATGACCCATCAAGTTTTCAACATTTGAGAGACTGATCTATATTGGAAGAAGATGCCAAACAGAACAGGTTTAAACAACAAAAACAATTTTTGAGGATTGGTTTACAACTTTTTCTGCCCTGAAGTATAGAGATGTTTTTCTATTGAAAATGCTTCCCATAAAGCACTAGTGGTTGATGACAACTCACTAAATCACCCTAACAACCAAATCTACATATCAGCAAACATTTCTGTGGAGTTTCTTACTCCAAACACCACTTCTTTGATCCAACCTACAAATCAATACGTCATAGTCTCTTTTAAAGCATATTACTTCTGACAAATCTCCAGATAAATGATCAGGAGCAGTGGACAGCAACAGAAACACCTGAATCAGAGGTTTCTGGAAACCATTCAACATCAATAATGTACAGGTTACTACCTCAAATATGAAAACAGTTTGGAAAAAAAAACTTTTAAGTTGGTTTAAAAAGACAAATAAACAAAAAAAAAAGGTTTTCGCAAGCTCAAACTTTTTTTTTACTTTTAAGGGGGAGAGTGTTATGTATATGTGTAAATATTTTGTAAACGACAACATGTATTGTGTTTGAATTTTCATTTGTATTATTCATTTTTTTTTCCATATTGATATTATTGTTTCGAAGTTTAAACTAAAATATGTTATTTATTTAGGGTAACGTTTTAGAACTTTCTCGAATTAAGTAGACCAATCACATGTTTGTAAATGAGTGCTGGTGACTTCCTGTCTAGAAGTGAAGTCTCGTGCAAGAACGGATATGCGTGGATAGCTCTGGAGTTGTATGGAAATTGCGAGATTGTTCGAGAAATAGGCCTATCGGTATAAAAAAGACGGTGACGTGAGAGATATAGAGTCATCAGCCATCAGTTTTATTCGAAGACAAAGAGTGAGATTCAAACACCAGTTTCATTTCAAAAGAAGAAAGTTAGTTATTTGAGAAAGATTAAGTGTTTGCTGTGAATATTCAACTTGGATTTGTGATTGAAATTAGATCTACGGAAGCCGTGATTTTATTTCGTCAATCTCTACGATACATCTGAATTACTGCTTGTGCTGAGAGTCGGCGAATTTATTGAACTGTGAACTGCTTCGGAATCTCTTCGTGGGACCAAATTCACACCCTAGACTGGAATTTGAGACTTTCATTTTAATTTATTGTATTAGACACAGGCCAGTACCGTTTTGTATTGTGATTTAATTTTGAAACTAGTATTTTGTTTTGTAATTAATTTCGAATGTCGTAACTTAATATCTGTCACTGTTATCATATAATTTATGTTATATCTGTTATATTTGTTAATAGGTTAGTGTAATAAATTATACAAGCTGTTATCTGTGTTTTTCTGTTGCGTTTAATCTACGAAGAACTTAAAACATAAAAAAAATACGTAACAGTGCACAATTTTCAACCTCTTGTTAAAAAAAATCACATTATTAGCACATCAGTTTGACAACTCATCAATGACTTACTGAAATCATACTATGAACAAATGACCAATGAAGAACTGATAAAACACTGACCAAAAATTTGCTGCTTATGAATAAAGACGACTAAAAACCAGAACCACAACTGTTTTTAAAACAGAAAAAGCTGTCAAATTCATTTTACAAAACTATAACAATCCAGCCTAAAAATGACCGAAATTGTGATTGAAGCCTTAATAATTGAACACAATGTTTAAAGTGCCGTAAAGAACTTTATAGAAATAATATGTGAGCATGCTGGACAAACAGCATTAACAGCATTCTACAATCAGTCAACACAACTGTCTCCTAGCCATGATGATGTCGACACTCCCACTCAATCTGGCATGGCCAGGTTGTTAAGGCACTTGACTAGTAATCCAAAGGTTGCGGGTTTAAATCCCCATCATACCAAACATCTCACTATTTCAGTGGTGAGGGCATTATAATGTGACAATCAATCCCATTATCTGTTCATAAAAGAGTAGTCCCAAGAATTTGGAGTGGGTGGTGATGACTAGGTGCCTTTCCTCTAGTCTTACACCACTAAACTAGGGACAGTTAGCACAGATAGCCCTTGTGCAGCTTTGTGCAAAATTAAAAAAAACAACAAATAAAAACATTTGATAATAGTAATAATTACACGATTTTCCTTTAATTAAAATTTTAAAAATATCATTCATACATAATTTCAATATATTTTACAAACTACAGGAATTAATACTCAATGTCAGATCTTTCTATGATAATATTTTGCATTAAAGTATCACAGTTTTAAAACAGACAAATTCTTATAGGCTATGTATTTCTACTTAACATGTACAATTTGTCCAACATGTTTCCCAACAAATACAGGAAATAGCTACAGGAATTATTTTCAAAAGTTTCAAATTTATATTTTTCAAACTTCAATATTTTACACAATATATCTAAGTTAGAAAGACTATAAAAAAATCTTTGCATTTTAATTGTGTTTCTGAAAGTAATAATCAGAGTTTTAAACACTATTAAAACATATTTACCCGAATTCACTTTGGGAAAAGAAAAAAATCAAAGCAAATTAATCTATATTAACAAATAACAGTTTTGTTAAACATTACAAGATTTCACAGACAGAGTGCATATGCTAACTAATGATGTTTCCCCTATCATGAGGTGAACACCATATTTCTTCAACATTGTTACATATCCAATAATCTTTTTGCCACCAATAACACGAGTAACAGTTTTACAGAATAATAAAGCATTTTTCAAATATTTTACACATCATGCAACAGATTTACTGTTAAACATTTGTTTTGATAGCAACGTTTGTTTCAATTTGATGCTTGTAGTGTATATTGTGCAAGTTCCAGCTGTTTTCTAATTTGTAGAAGATTCTTGAGAGTATGAATCAACAATATTTATTTTACAAAAATGCTTACACATCTTTGAAAATTAACATTTGAATTAAAATTTCCAGCTGTTTGAAATTGTAATACATTATGTATGTAACATAATAAATTGTTATACAATATATACGTTACATAATAAATTGGAGACCGATCTGAGATAAATTATAATACATAACAATCAACAATATAATTTCTCTAAAATTAATTTTAAGGTAATAATGAATCACTGCTATATTGCAGCCACAACTACCTTTACTTCTTGTTATGTATATGTGTAAATATTTTGATAACGACAACATGTCGTGTTGTGTTTAAATTTTCATTTCTATTATTCATTTTTCCATATTTATATTATTGTTTCGAAGTTTAAACTAATATTTTGTTATTCATTTAGGGTAACATTTTAGAATTTTCTTGAATTAAGTAGACCAATCATATGTTTGTTAATGAGTGCTGGTGACTTCGTGTCTAGACGTGTAGTCTTGTGCAAGAACGAACACGCGTGGATTGCTCTAGAGTTGTATGGAAATTGCGAGATTGTTCGAGAAATAGGCCTATCGGTATAAAAGACGGTGACTCGAGAGAGATTCAGTCATCAGTTTTTATTCGAAAAAAGAAGATAGATTCAGTCATCAGTTTTTATTCGAAAAAAGAAGATAGATTCAGTCATTAGTTTTATTCGAAGAATAAGAGTGAGATTCAGGCATCAGTTTTAGTTATTTGAGAAAGATTAAGTGTTTGCTGTGAATATTCAACTTGGATTTGTGATTGAAGTTAGATCTACGGAAGTTGTGATTTTATTTCGTCAATCTCTACGATACATCTGAATTACTGCTTGAGCTGAGAGACGGCGAATTTATTGAACTGTGAACTGCTTCGGAATCTCTTCGTGGGACCAAATTCACACCCTAGACTGGAATTTGAGACTTTCATTTTAATTTATTGTATTAGACACAGGCCAGTACCGTTTTGTATTGTGATTTAATTTTGAAACTAGTATTTTGTTTTGTAATTAATTTCGAATGTCGTAACTTAATATCTGTCACTGTTATCATATAATTTATGTTATATCTGTTATATTTGTTAATAGGTTAGTGTAATAAATTATACAAGCTGTTATCTGTGTTTTTCTGTTGCGTTTAATCTACGAAGAACTTAAAACATAAAAAAAATACGTAACAGTGCACAATTTTCAACCTCTTGTTAAAAAAAATCACATTATTAGCACATCAGTTTGACAACTCATCAATGACTTACTGAAATCATACTATGAACAAATGACCAATGAAGAACTGATAAAACACTGACCAAAAATTTGCTGCTTATGAATAAAGACGACTAAAAACCAGAACCACAACTGTTTTTAAAACAGAAAAAGCTGTCAAATTCATTTTACAAAACTATAACAATCCAGCCTAAAAATGACCGAAATTGTGATTGAAGCCTTAATAATTGAACACAATGTTTAAAGTGCCGTAAAGAACTTTATAGAAATAATATGTGAGCATGCTGGACAAACAGCATTAACAGCATTCTACAATCAGTCAACACAACTGTCTCCTAGCCATGATGATGTCGACACTCCCACTCAATCTGGCATGGCCAGGTTGTTAAGGCACTTGACTAGTAATCCAAAGGTTGCGGGTTTAAATCCCCATCATACCAAACATCTCACTATTTCAGTGGTGAGGGCATTATAATGTGACAATCAATCCCATTATCTGTTCATAAAAGAGTAGTCCCAAGAATTTGGAGTGGGTGGTGATGACTAGGTGCCTTTCCTCTAGTCTTACACCACTAAACTAGGGACAGTTAGCACAGATAGCCCTTGTGCAGCTTTGTGCAAAATTAAAAAAAACAACAAATAAAAACATTTGATAATAGTAATAATTACACGATTTTCCTTTAATTAAAATTTTAAAAATATCATTCATACATAATTTCAATATATTTTACAAACTACAGGAATTAATACTCAATGTCAGATCTTTCTATGATAATATTTTGCATTAAAGTATCACAGTTTTAAAACAGACAAATTCTTATAGGCTATGTATTTCTACTTAACATGTACAATTTGTCCAACATGTTTCCCAACAAATACAGGAAATAGCTACAGGAATTATTTTCAAAAGTTTCAAATTTATATTTTTCAAACTTCAATATTTTACACAATATATCTAAGTTAGAAAGACTATAAAAAAATCTTTGCATTTTAATTGTGTTTCTGAAAGTAATAATCAGAGTTTTAAACACTATTAAAACATATTTACCCGAATTCACTTTGGGAAAAGAAAAAAATCAAAGCAAATTAATCTATATTAACAAATAACAGTTTTGTTAAACATTACAAGATTTCACAGACAGAGTGCATATGCTAACTAATGATGTTTCCCCTATCATGAGGTGAACACCATATTTCTTCAACATTGTTACATATCCAATAATCTTTTTGCCACCAATAACACGAGTAACAGTTTTACAGAATAATAAAGCATTTTTCAAATATTTTACACATCATGCAACAGATTTACTGTTAAACATTTGTTTTGATAGCAACGTTTGTTTCAATTTGATGCTTGTAGTGTATATTGTGCAAGTTCCAGCTGTTTTCTAATTTGTAGAAGATTCTTGAGAGTATGAATCAACAATATTTATTTTACAAAAATGCTTACACATCTTTGAAAATTAACATTTGAATTAAAATTTCCAGCTGTTTGAAATTGTAATACATTATGTATGTAACATAATAAATTGTTATACAATATATACGTTACATAATAAATTGGAGACCGATCTGAGATAAATTATAATACATAACAATCAACAATATAATTTCTCTAAAATTAATTTTAAGGTAATAATGAATCACTGCTATATTGCAGCCACAACTACCTTTACTTCTTGTTATGTATATGTGTAAATATTTTGATAACGACAACATGTCGTGTTGTGTTTAAATTTTCATTTCTATTATTCATTTTTCCATATTTATATTATTGTTTCGAAGTTTAAACTAATATTTTGTTATTCATTTAGGGTAACATTTTAGAATTTTCTTGAATTAAGTAGACCAATCATATGTTTGTTAATGAGTGCTGGTGACTTCGTGTCTAGACGTGTAGTCTTGTGCAAGAACGAACACGCGTGGATTGCTCTAGAGTTGTATGGAAATTGCGAGATTGTTCGAGAAATAGGCCTATCGGTATAAAAGACGGTGACTCGAGAGAGATTCAGTCATCAGTTTTTATTCGAAAAAAGAAGATAGATTCAGTCATCAGTTTTTATTCGAAAAAAGAAGATAGATTCAGTCATTAGTTTTATTCGAAGAATAAGAGTGAGATTCAGGCATCAGTTTTAGTTATTTGAGAAAGATTAAGTGTTTGCTGTGAATATTCAACTTGGATTTGTGATTGAAGTTAGATCTACGGAAGTTGTGATTTTATTTCGTCAATCTCTACGATACATCTGAATTACTGCTTGAGCTGAGAGACGGCGATTTTATTGAACTGTGAACTGTTTCGGAATTTCTTCGTGGGACCAAATTCACACCCTAGACTGGAATTTGAGACTTTAATTTTAGATCATTACATTAGATACAGGCCAGTACCGTTTTGTATTGTGATTTATTTTGAAATTTGAAACTAATATTATTTTGTTTTGTAATTAATTTCGAATGTTGTAACTTAATATCTGTCACTGTTATTATATACTTTATGTTATATCTGTTATATTTGTTAATAGGTTAGTGTAATAAATTATACAAGCTATTATCTGTGTTTTTCTGTTGCATTTAATCTACGAAGAACTTAAAACATAAAAAAATACGTAACAGAAAATTGGGGGCTCGTCCGGGATTTCAAACAAACAATTTAATTTTATTATAAAATAAGATTTATATTCTATACAGATAGACAGCTTGTATATTCGAAATGGCATTCCAACTTGAAGATTTTATAAACGAATTTAATCAGAATCCCTCTTTCGAATTAATCAATGAATTAAAAAAATCTGAACTGGTTGATGTTGGTAAACATTTTAATTTAGAAGTGAAGCAATCAATGAAGAAAGCAGATATTAAACAAATTATTGTTGAACATTTGGTCAGCCAAAAAGTATTACCTCAAACAGTTGCACAACAATTGCCTGTCGCTCATTTTGACCCAGATTTCGAATTAAAAAAAATGGAAATGGAAATGAAATTTCGTTTAGAAATTGAAAGCAAACGACTTGAGGCAGAACAAAAACGTATTGAGGCAGAACAAGAAAATAAACGTATTAAGGCAGAACAAGAAAATAAACGTACTGAGGCAGAACAAGAAAATAAACGTATTGAGGCAGAACAAGAAAATAAACGTATTGAGGCAGAACAAAAACGTATTGAAGCAGAATAAGAAAACAAACGCCTTGTTCTTGATGCCGAAATACAAATAGAACGCATTAAAGCCGATAAAGAAATCAGTATGAGAAAGGCACAGACAGAAGAAAAGGTTGTTCAAATGCGGTTGGATAATTTTGATGCTTCCAAACAAATTCGTTTAGTACCTCCATTCAATGAAAAAGCTGTGGATAAATATTTTCAGCAATTTGAAAAATTGGCCCTTAGGCTAAAATGGCCAACCGAATATTGGACAGTATTACTTCAGAGTGTTCTCAAGGGTAAAGCTCAGGAAGTATTTTCCAAACTCACAGCCGAGAAAAGTTATGATTACGAGCATGTCAAAAAATGCATTTTGAATGCATATGAATTGATGCCAGAGGCATACAGACAAAAATTTCGTGGTTACAAAAAGTTTGACAGCCAAACTTATGTCGAATTTGCTCGTGAAAAAGAAACTCTGTTCGACAGGTGGTGTGATTCCAGTGAAATTAAAGATGATTATACGAAACTCAGAGAACTCATGTTAGTCGAAGAGTTTAAAAGATGTATTCCCGTAGAGCTAAAAACTTATATTGATGAAAAAAAAGCTTCCAAAATTCATGATGCTGCTGTCTTGGCAGACGAGTATGCTTTGACTCACAAAGATTTCTCATACAAAAGCAAAACATCTCACACAACAAAGAAACCCAATGACTCATTCAAATATTATGCAAATGTCGACAGAGACAAAAAAGAGCAAACTTCTAATTCTCAGACGAAGACTCCATCTTATTCTATAAGCTCATCATCTACTAAAAACGTGTCATTCTCATCCAAAACGTGTGCATTATTGTAAGAAACCTGGCCATCTGATTTCTGAGTGCTATAAGCTCAAAAACAAGCCATCACCCAATAGTTTCATTTCGCCCTTGTTTGATATATCATTGGTTCCCAATGATTTTGACCCTGTCCAGTCCACTGTGGATTCTAAGTCCAATATTATTGATGTACCTGAAGATATTGTTGAGGACAAATTTAAGCCTTTCATGACTGAAGGTTTTGTTTCTTTTGTTGGCGATTCACGTCTACAACCAATTAAAATCCTGCGGGATACTGGAGCTTTTCAGAGTTTGATTTTGGAAAGTGTACTTCCGTTTTCTGAAAAGTCATCTGTTGGGGCCAGTGTGCTCATTTCTGGTGTAGAAGGTGGCGTCGTTTCTATTCCTCTTTATAGATTAGATTTACATTCGGACTTAGTTTCAGGCCCAGTGACTGTGGGTATTAAAGCTTCATTGCCTGTTGAAGGTGTGTCTATGCTTTTGGGGAATGATTTGGCTGGTAGTAAGGTGGTACCAGAGGTTCGTGTTGTTGAAGCACCTGTTATTAGCCCCAGTACAGAGCAACTCGTTGAAGAGTTTCCTGATGTTTTTCTCGCCTGTGCTGTTACTCGTTCTCAGACACATTCTCAGGAGTCCAAAGAGGATTTCTCTTTATCTGATACATTCATGTCTCACATCGATGAGATTTCTGACTCAACTTTAAGTTCTACTGATGAATCTAAGACGTTTTTCGACTCTCTTCATCGAAACAAACTTACTGAGGAACAGGACAATGATCCTGAAACTCGTTCTCTTCTACAACTGGCTGTTGATGAAAATGAAATAGGAACTGTCCCTATTTGTTACTACCAGAAGTCAGGTGTGCTAATGAGAAAATACAGACCTCCTGACATTGCTGCTGATGAAAAGTGTAATGTTATTCATCAAATCGTCATTCCAAAATACTATCGGAATGATATTCTTAGTCTTGCTCATGACCATGTATTGTCGGGATACTTAGTTGTAAGAAAGACCTTAGATCGTATCCGACGACATTTCTATTGGCCAAAGATGCGCCAAGATGTTGTTAGCTTTTGTAAGGCATGTCATTCTTGCCAAATCACTGGAAAACCAAATCAAGGGATTCCCAAAGCACCACTGCAGCCTATTCCTGCCTTTGAAGAACCATTCTCAAAGGTCATTATCGACTGTGTTGGCCCAATGCCAAAAAGCAAAGCAGGAAATGAATACCTCTTGACGATCATGTGTGCTTCTACACGTTTCCCTGAGGCAATCCCTTTGAGAAAAATCACTGCTCCCAACATTGTTAAGGCTCTTGTTAAATCCTTTACCATGTTCGGAATTCCAAAAGTTGTCCAATCAGATCAAGACACAAATTTTAAGTCCAAACTATTAGAACAAGCCATACATGAATTAAACGTCCACCAAATTTCATCCAGTGCTTACCATCCTGAGTCACAAGGTATTTTTGATCTTTTCCACCAAATTACTGCCACAAACACTCAAAGAACTGGGTTGAAGGTGTTCCCTTGTTATCGTTTGAAGTTCGCGAGGTTATTTCAGAATCTACTGGATTTAACCCTTTTAAGTTGTTTTAAAAAAACAAATAAACAAAAAAAGTTTTCGCAAGCTCAAACTTTTTTTTTTTACTTTTAAGGGGGAGAGTGTTATGTAAATATTTTGTAAACGACATGTCGTGTTGTGTTTAAATTTTCATTTCTATTATTCATTTTTACATATTTATATTATTGTTTCGAAGTTTAAACTAATATTTTGTTATTCATTTATGGTAACATTTTAGAATTTTCTTGAATTAAGTAGACCAATCATATGTTTGTTAATGAGTGCTGGTGACTTCGTGTCTAGACGTGTAGTCTCGTGCAAGAACGAACACGCGCGGATTGCTCTAGAGTTGTATGGAAATTGCGAGATTGTTCGAGAAATAGGCCTATCGGTATAAAAGACGGTGACGCGAGAGAGATTCAGTCATCAGTTTTTATTCGAAAAAAGAAGATAGATTCAGTCATTAGTTTTATTCGAAGAATAAGAGTGAGATTCAGGCATCAGTTTTAGTTATTTGAGAAAGATTAAGTGTTTGCTGTGAATATTCAACTTGGATTTGTGATTGAAGTTAGATCTACGGAAGTTGTGATTTTATTTCGTCAATCTCTACGATACATCTGAATTACTGCTTGAGCTGAGAGACG
>CM022392.1:1185104-1221979 GCA_011833715.1 Carcinoscorpius rotundicauda
TCGAGTGTTCTCACCAAAATTTACCTAAGTTATAACTGAAATACAAATTGTGTTGGACTTTTTCAATAAAGTTCAAAAATTTTATTTCTCTGGAATCATGTCGTTCACTACTTTTTAAAAATATTTGGTTTGTTTGGTTTTAAAACAAAACGAAACAGGACTATTTTCTGTGTATACAACGAGGAATCGAATCACAGATTTCAGCGTTGTATATCCGTAAACTTACTTTATGGGAAAAGCTTTATTGATATTCTGAGTTCTGTGATGTGTGCTGCGGTTTTACACAACAAAAATGACTTTCACCATTTTCAATCTCTTCAAACAAATGTAGGAGACGGCCAGTAGATACGATACGAAAAATAGATTTATTTATTTTGTTAAATATCTTTATTTGTTTGCTTGACTGTGGAAATGATTTTATCAAGGAAACAAAAAAGACCATTTATTCGTAAAATTATGGTTGTCGTTAAGTTTCATACAAGTAAGGGTCATATACGCTCGGGTAAGGCGCTTCTTTAACAAACATTCTGTAATCATGACCGCCTGGAACTAGAATGCATCACCATGACAACGGTATCCGTGATATACGCTGTTGTTTGACAAACGATCTTTCCGTTTTCCAGCTAGTGCTGCTTGAGTTTAATTTCTTTATGGACATGTGAAAAATTACAGCTATCAGCTAAGCAGAACATCAGTCGGGCAGAATAATGCTGTGTTGGACCTACCAGAGGAAGATGAAAGGAAGGTGGAACTAGTGTCTATTTTATATCATCCCACGAATACTACTATAAACAAAACCTAACATGTTATTGAATATCGTAACTTAATATTTCCACGACTATAACATGACTCTTTTTTAACCTCTGATGTTTAATCTGTGAGGTGGAGAGAACAATACAGAATCTTCTACTCAGTTACCATACTAACCAAACTGGGAAATGCAAATGTTTCCATATATGAACCATACACTTCAAACCGGGAATTGTTAACCAAAATTAAACGTTCCATACATGAACCATATACATCAAACCGGGAGTTGTAAACCAAAATTAAACGTTCCATACATGAACCATATACATCAAACCAGGAGTTGTAAACCAAAATTAAACGTTTCCACACATGAACCATATACATCAAACCGAGAATTGTAAACCGAAATTAAACGTTTCCATAAATGAACCATACACATCAAACCGAGAATTGTAAACCAAAATTAAACGTTTCCCTACATGAACCATATACATCAAACCGGGAAGTGTTAACCAAAATTAAACGTTTCCACACATGAACCATATACATCAAACCGGGAATTGTTAACCAAAATTAAACGTTCCATACATGAACCATATACATCAAACCGGGAGTTGTAAACCAAAATTAAACGTTTCCATACATGAACCACATACATCAAACCGGGAATTGTAAACAAAAATCAAACGTTTCCATACATGAACCATATACATCAAACCGGGAATTGTTAACCAAAATTAAACGTTCCATACATGAACCATATACATCAATGAAACAAATCATAATGGCAGAATATACGTTACAATATATTTTTTCTGTTTTGTTTTTGAAACTGTAAGGACTAAAAACTATTGCATATGGTTTCTCAAATATTAAAACAAATATAGCATTGAAAATCATTTGTCTATTGGAAATTTGTGGAATAAAAAAAGAGAGAGAGAAACAAACAAATAAAAACTAGTTTATAAAACTAAACTTTTGATACGACGGTCGTTTCTACATACATTATTATTTAAACAAACACGTTCACGTGAGCTGACGACAATTTCTACATTCCCGGGTAAGATGTACAACATAAGAGCCTACGTCTGGGTCTTTCTAACGGTGACCAATTATAGTTATATAAACCGAGAAATCATCCACAAACCCATGGAGAAATGGCTGATCTTGTCTTCTAACAAAATATGCAATGAATCTTCGTGAAAATCAATATCTAATCGTTGTTATTCCAGGGAACGGCTATATATATTATTTATACTGCAGCGTGTGTGTACGTTATTAAAACACGGAATATGAGTGTCTTTTATACATATATAAATTATAAAATACAGAGTAATATCCAAGTAAAACACTGTGTAATATACATATGTATGCACACATATTTACACACACAATCACGTATTTTATTGAAACTAGATATCTAGATTGTACATGTGAGACACATGCAGTTAGTTATATGTAAGCAAAATATGGCTTACACATACATTATGAGCACATGCGAAGTAAAAACCAAAGAGAGAGAGAGAGAAAGAAACGTTCCCGAGTGCACACATCGTTCTTGCTGTCAGAAATAAGAGTTTAATCAATAGGTGTCACTGCGTTCACATCCAGGAAAGTATTATTTTTGTTGTTGTTACGCACAAAGCTACATAAAAAGCTACCTGTACTCTGATTACCACGGGTATTGACACCTGGTTTTCAGCAGTACAAGTCCACAGACTAGTGGGCTCAGTGAAGTGTCTATGTGAAACCTGAATCCACGTCGTACGAGAGGCAGGTATTAGAAATTTCTAATCAACTTGTCAGTCTCAGCGACTTCAAGACTTCAGAGAACCAGTTCACTTACTGTAATACCACCACTACTATCAGGCTGTTGGAAGAGATACAAGTTTTGTAGGACTAAAGATAATTATGACAAACTTTGTACTTTGTTTTTGTCAAATACCGCCCAAAATTTTTAATTACAGCTGGGGGGAGTCCCTTGTTTGTTTCAAAATTTCGTCACAAGTTACATGTCCTCGCGCAACTGGCTTTAATTTTCAACTTAGAGAACAGAGGGAAGGCATTGAGCTGGTCAACAGCACCCACCGCTAATTACTGGACCACCCCTGTCTGACCGAATGGTGAGATCTGACTTTAAGTCTTAAAGCGCAAACACGGTCACAAAGTGCGGCGCATGTTTTTTGATATCTGACCATCAAGATTCACTGTGACTGCATGACACGATTTTAATATTTAACCATCAAGATTCACGGTGACTGTATGATACGATTTTAATATTTAACCATCAAGATTCACTGTGACTGTATGACACGATTTTAATATCGGACCATCAAGATTCACTGTGACTGTATGATACGATTTTAATATCTGACCATCAAGATTCACTGTGACTGTATGACACGAGTTTGATATTTGACCACCAAGATTCACTGTGACTGTATGACACGAGTTTGATATTTGACCACCAAGATTTATTTACATCCAAAAAACATGAGTGATTCTTAGAAATTAGAATATAACGACAAGTTGTTTCTGAATTGAGCACAAAGCTACTCAATGGGATATCTGTGCTCTGCCTACTACGGGTATCGAAACCCGGTTTTCAGCGTTGTAAGTCCACAGACATACCGCCGAGCCACTGAAGGGCATAACAATAAGAAAATGGCAAAAAAATAAAATGAATTATAAAATCACATTTGGTACCAATGGTACACTCCGCACCTGACGATAAGTGAAACAAGAAAAAATCAAGCTAATCTCACTCCTAGGGAATCACCAAGAAAGACAATGAACATCTCAGTTTTATAACATGATCAGTTCTCGAGACTGATTGCTATCTTCGTTTTGTTTCGTGGTTATTAGGTTTAGAAAGATAACACTGTATACGTTTCATCCAACACATTGAACCTGATACCATGGTTATTCTCACAAGATAGTGAAAAAGAGAAAAAAAAATTCTATAAATATTTGATACGTAGTACAGTTATACAAACTGGCACGTGATGCAAGACATGTTCAATTACACCATAAAATAGCATATTCCATATACATCTCTACGAGGGTGACCTGCATGTAGAAAACGGTTAGGTTCTCGGAGAGTGTGGTCCATATTATTTCATTCGTCAGTCAACAATTAAAATAACATTAAGGGTGATTATAGTAGTGTGGACCAAGAACGAGGAGTTGATGTTCGTATAGATTTCTATGGGTGTTTGCTGTACCGTTTCGATACGACCGGCTGATTATGTCACTACTTGGCATTTAAACAACGTGTATTAACACGTAAAAAAGTGATTTAGTGGTTATGGAGCTGCGAAACATGTACACACAATTTTATAAACGAAGCGTCTTCGTGTGTTTTAAAGTCACACACACAAAACACCGATATCGTTGTAAATACAAGTGAATCAAGCACCGTCAGACTCCGTGTTTGCTTACAACAAATCACGTCCTCAGCTGGGATAACGGTAAGCCTGTGGATTTACAATGGTGAAATAAGGCGTTCGATTTCCCTCAATGGACACAGAAGACAGCCCGATGTGGCTTTGTTATAAGAAAAACACACACACCTACATCGCTGTGAAGACTAAGTTACTTTACACACGGCCTTGCGAATCAAGCATCTTTCAGACACTGGGCTTATGTTTCCACAACAAAAACAATAACATCAATACCGCTACAAACATCAACTTGTATAGAATCTAATGAATCAACCACCTTCACAATACCATCGCTGTTACATACAGCCTTGTGAATTAAGCAACTTCACACACTGTGTGCTTAACGTTACACACACACATTGTAAGTATTTACTCACATCTTTTAAATATGCAGCTTCAGCACTGTGTGCTTATAATTCCATACGTAAACACCTGTACTCATCCACAAAAATCAAATTACGCCAAATCCTGTAAACAAAGCACTTACGCTTGCGGTTACACTTCATTCAACCACAAAAATGTCTTGCGCATTTATTCACTAGTGCAACCTTTTAATAACACCAAAATTGTATAATTACATCATATAGCACTTTAAGAACGTTGTACAAAATTTAAGTTCACCGAAGACAATGCAGTAGCATTGGCAGGTTTTTAAAAATCAAAATATGAATGACTCAAATATGATTCATCTTAAACTCTCTGTTAAACAAGACAGTAATGGAAAAACACACGCCTTAATAAACTTTTAATTATTCTAAGTATATTTGAGCAAATAATCACTTTAAGTATTCTCCCAAGATTTTAATACAGAATACAACTTTTAACAAATCCTCTGTGCTGTGTAAGATACCGAATTTAAAAAACAAACAAACATACAAGACCGTAATGGTAAAAATACATTTTAATCTTTCTATCTGCAAGCTTTGGTTTGAATTTCTCACAAAGCTGCACGAGGGCTATCTGTACTAGTTGTCCCTAATTTGGCAGTGTAAGACTGGAGGAAAGAAAGCTAGTTATCACCGCCAACGAACAGTGGGATTGACCGTTACATTATAATGTTCCCACAGCTGAAAGGGCAAGCATGTTTGGTGTGACGAGGATTCAAACCCTTGACCCTTGGATTACGAGTCGAGTGCCTTAACCATCTGGCTATGCTGGACCCTATTTGCAAGGACAAACGATCATTGCAAGTACCCACCTGGAGAGATGAATACAAAATAAATATTTCAAAACACTCCTTCGTCTAGCAGAAAATCATGGTTTTAAAAATATATATATGAAACAAATCATAATGGCAGAATATACGTTACAATATATTTTTTCTGTTTTGTTTTTGAAACTGTAAGGACTAAAAACTATTGCATATGGTTTCTCAAATATTAAAACAAATATAGCATTGAAAATCATTTGTCTATTGGAAATTTGTGGAATAAAAAAAAGAGAGAGAGAAACAAACAAATAAAAACTAGTTTATAAAACTAAACTTTTGATACGACGGTCATTTCTACATACATTATTATTTAAACAAACACGTTCACGTGAGCTGACGACAATTTCTACATTCCCGGGTAAGATGTACAACATAAGAGCCTACGTCTGGGTCTTTCTAACGGTGACCAATTATAGTTATATAAACCGAGAAATCATCAACAAACCCATGGAGAAATGGCTGATCTTGTCTTCTAACAAAATATGCAATGAATCTTTGTGAAAATCAGTATCTAATCGTTGTTATTCCAGGGAACGGCTATATATATTATTTATACTGCAGCGTGTGTGTACGTTATTAAAACACGGAATATGAGTGTCTTTTATACATATATAAATTATAAAATACAGAGTAATATCCAAGTAAAACACTGTGTAATAAACTATGTATGCACACACATATTTGCAAACACAATCACGTATTTTATTGAAACTAGATATCTGGATTGTACATGTGAGACACATGCAGTTAGTTATATGTAAGCAAAATATGGCTTACACACATACATTATGAGCACATGCGAAGTAAAAACCAAAGAGAGAGAGAGAGAAAGAAACGTTCCCGAGTGCACACATCGTTCTTGCTGTCAGAAATAAGAGTTTAATCAATAATTGTCACTGCGTTCACATCCAGGAAAGTATTATTTTTGTTGTTGTTACGCACAAAGCTACATAAAAAGCTACCTGTACTCTGATTACCACGGGTATTGACACCTGGTTTTCAGCAGTACAAGTCCACAGACTAGTGGGCTCAGTGAAGTGTCTATGTGAAACCTGAATCCACGTCGTACGAGAGGCAGGTATTAGAAATTTCTAATCAACTTGTCAGTCTCAGCGACTTCAAGACTTCAAAGAACCAGTTCACTTACTGTAATACCACCACTGCAATCAGGCTGTTGGAAGAGATACAAGTTTTGTAGGACTAAAGATAATTATGACAAACTTTGTACTTTGTTTTTGTCAAATACCGCCCAAAATTTTTAATTACAGCTGGGGGGAGTCCCTTGTTTGTTTCAAAATTTCGTCACAAGTTACATGTCCTCGCGCAACTGGCTTTAATTTTCAACTTAGAGAACAGAGGGAAGGCATTGAGCTGGTCAACAGCACCCACCGCTAATTACTGGACCACCCCTGTCTGACCGAATGGTGAGATCTGACTTTAAGTCTTAAAGCGAAAACACGGTCACAAAGTGCGGCGCATGTTTTGTTACAAAGGATCGTTAATACAGTCCGAGAATAGTGACCACTAGCGAGAGCAAGCTTCTTGTGTTACTTGGCACACGGTCACTCTTCAAGTTTGTCACTTTAACAAAATTCGTTACACAATATTACATGCCACGAACACCTAAACTTCTCTAAAAATCGATGACTCACAAAACATCTCGAATTATCTCTCTATACAAGATTTACATATTTAGGCTTAACATAAATCCGTTAAAGTGACCAACCTCGTGAGATCGTATTCAATTGTAGCCGAAAACACCATTAATAACGAGGGTATTCTCCCACCGAATTACAGCAATCTATACTCACTGTATATTTCACATATCTTTTAAGTTTAACGATGTTCTTCGTATTGCATAAATTACTAACCCTTATTACATAGTTAACTTATTTATAAAACTGGATAAATAAGTAGTCAAATGTAAAGGTGATAGGATAAAGAAATTAGATATTTTGAGAAAAATCACTATTAAAAACTATAGTAGTATCTTATTTATGTGACAACATTCGCTCGAAACGTAACCATATTACAATCGTAGATTTTAAGGGAGATTTTTCTCTAAAAGTCTAATTTTTTTATCAAATTGAATATGTTGTTAAGTCCGACCAAAGAAGACATTTCACGTTAATTCCTATTGAGATGTTGCTTCAAATTTTTAACGACACTCTTTAAACATCGATGAATTCTACACATTTAAATAACGAATGCTGTTTACAAGAGAATAGAATAAATTATCTTAACTTTATTTATGACGAAGCTGATACGGAAACCTGCAGCCATTTATAATTTTGAAATGCCGACTAGATAGAAGGCAAACAGCCGGTAGCACATACCACTAACTCTTGAAGTACTCTTTGCCAACGAACAATGGAATGACCGTAACATTGTAACATCTACACGGCTGAAGGAGTAAGCGTGACTGGCGCCAGATTTTGTTCCCGCAACTCATATATATTGGTGGTCGAGTGTTCTCACCAAAATTTACCTAAGTTATAACTGAAATACAAATTGTGTTGGACTTTTTCAATAAAGTTCAAAAATTTTATTTCTCTGGAATCATGTCATTCACTATTTTTTAAAAATATTTGGTTTGTTTGGTTTTAAAACAAAACGAAACAGGACTATTTTCTGTGTATACAACGAGGAATCGAATCACAGATTTCAGCGTTGTATATCCGTAAACTTACTTTATGGGAAAAGCTTTATTGATATTCTGAGTTCTGTGATGTGTGCTGCGGTTTTACACAACAAAAATGACTTTCACCATTTTCAATCTCCTCAAACAAATGTAGGAGACGGCCAGTAGATACGATACGAAAAATAGATTTATTTATTTTGTTAAATATCTTTATTTGTTTGCTTGACTGTGGAAATGATTTTATTAAGGAAACAAAAAAGACCATTTATTCGTAAAATTATGGTTGTCGTTAAGTTTCATACAAGTAAGGGTCATATACGATCGGGTAAGGCGCTTCTTTAACAAACATTCTGTAATCATGACCGCCTGGAATTAGAATGCATCACCATGACAACGGTATCCGTGATATACGATGTTGTTTGACAAACGATCTTTCCGTTTTCCAGCTAGTGCTGCTTGAGTTTAATTTCTTTATGGACATGTGAAAAATTACAGCTATCAGCTAAGCAGAACATCAGTCGGGCAGAATAATGCTGTGTTGGACCTACCAGAGGAAGATGAAAGGAAGGTGGAACTAGTGTCTATTTTATATCATCCCACGAATACTACTATAAACAAAACCTAACATGTTATTGAATATCGTAACTTAATATTTCCACGACTATAACATGACTCTTTTTTAACCTCTGATGTTTAATCTGTGAGGTGGAGAGAACAATACAGAATCTTCTACTCAGTTACCATACTAACCAAACTGGGAAATGCAAATGTTTCCATATATGAACCATACACTTCAAACCGGGAATTGTTAACCAAAATTAAACGTTCCATACATGAACCATATACATCAAACCGGGAGTTGTAAACCAAAATTAAACGTTCCATACATGAACCATATACATCAAACCGGGAGCTGTAAACCAAAATTAAACGTTTCCATACATGAACCATATACATCAAACCGAGAATTGTAAACCGAAATTAAACGTTTCCATAAATGAACCATACACATCAAACCGAGAAATGTAAACCAAAATTAAACGTTTCCCTACATGAACCATATACATCAAACCGGGAAGTGTTAACCAAAATTAAACGTTTCCACACATGAACCATATACATCAAACCGGGAATTGTTAACCAAAATTAAACGTTCCATACATGAACCATATACATCAAACCGGGAATTGTTAACCAAAATTAAACGTTCCATACATGAACCATATACATCAAACCGGGAGTTGTAAACCAAAATTAAACGTTTCCATACATGAACCACATACATCAAACCGGGAATTGTAAACAAAAATCAAACGTTTCCATTCATGAACCATATACATCAAACCGGGAATTGTTAACCAAAATTAAACGTTCCATACATGAACCATATACATCAAACCGGGAATTGTTAACCAAAATTAAACGTTCCATACATGAACCATATACATCACACCGGGAGTTGTAAACCAAAATTAAACGTTTCCATACATGAACCACATACATCAAACCGGGAATTGTAAACAAAAATCAAACATTTCCATTCATGAACCATATACATCAAACCGGGAATTGTTAACCAAAATTAAACGTTCCATACATGAACCATATACATCAAACCGGGAATTGTTAACCAAAATTAAACGTTCCATACATGAACCATATACATCAAACCGGGAGTTGTAAACCAAAATTAAACGTTTCCATACATGAACCACATACATCAAACCGGGAATTGTTAACCAAAATTAAACGTTTCCATACATGAACCATATACATCAAACCGAGAATTGTAAACCAAAATTAAACGTTTCTATACATGTACTATACATCAAACCGGGAACTGTTAACTAAAATTAAACGTTTCCATACATGAACTATACATTAAACCGGGAATTGTAAACAAAAATCAAACGTTTCCATACATGAACCATATACATCAAACCGGGAAGTGTTGACCAAAATTAAACGTTTCCATACATGTACCATATATCAAACCGGGAATTGTAAACCAAAATCAAACGTTTCCATACATGTACCATATACATGAAACCGGGAATTGTAAACCAAAATTAAACGTTTCCATACATGTACCATATACATCAAACCAGGAATTGTAAACCAAACAGTTTTACGTTGCTTTTAACATTTTCAAAAAAAACATTTGATATAACAGGTAAAAATGTTTGTCATTATTTTAATTACACTTTTTCAGTACCTACAAAATGTATGTTATTGTCATGAATTAAGAATATCCTGTTCTAATTATTCAACCATTTCTTTAGACTATTGAAAACAGAATTAACTGTTTATCGAGAAACCTGTTGATGTTCAGATGTATAGTTTTATTTGAATTCATTGTCATGTAAAGTCTGCTATAACTAAGTAAATGAAATAAATTTATACTTTTATAAAATTAATTACCAGAAAATTGATATTACATATGAAATTAAATGCTCTTGGTAACCTATTCTATAATTAAAATCACTAATACCACTGGTAAATATGCAAGAATATATTTAAATTTACTAACCATTTATGGTACCGCTGCTATGTTTAAGAAGGTTCATTTCCATACATGAAACTGACAAAGTTGCTTTGTATCCAGTTACCTCAAGTACAGGCAGTATTGGTCATGCTGCTATAACCAGCATATATTTAAATATAGCTTGAATAAACGAATGGAAGACATTACTTTTATATTTATGTTTGTACATTAAATACATATTGTGAAAATGGTGTGAATCCTTGAACATCCAAGCATACATGGTGGCCACACCACATCATGTATTTATAGATCACAGCTAGTTTACGAGTGGTAATCTTGCAACAATAAAAAGAAGAATGAGCTAAACAGTTGGTTATTTGAATATAGCTGGGGAAGAAAATAAAGTTTCACAGGCATTTCAAACAAACTGATGTTTCATCAAAGGTGAGTATAGAAACCCTGATAACATTTAAAATCAGTCAGTGGTTTTGATATGCTGAACAGTATCGCTTCTAATATGTTGAAAATAACATTGTTTCTTAATTAATGGGACAAACATTAACTTGTAATGTACAATCTCCACTTCTTTTGTCTTGACTCTACAGTTTCACTTCACCAAAGCCAATAATTTTGTAATAATAATTTCAATCTCACTCTACCATTTTTATCTGTTATTCAAAAATAGTATTAAACAGTATGGGATACAAGGCTTTATGCAAGAAGAACTTAATACATCACAATAAGTGTCAAAAAAGAAAAGAAAAGAAAGAACTAGTACTGTTACTTATGCTTTAATTGCAGATGAAATTGATGTGAAGAAATATGGAGTGGGATGGAAATAATTTATTAGTTATGTTGATATAGATGGTAATACAACTCCTCTTGTTACCGTTATTGGTGTTTGTAGTTGTCTCTCTAAATAGCAACAAGAAAGTGTCTGTTGGACATTTATTATTAGCACCATAGGAAAAGAAGGAAACTTCTTGAGACCATGCTTACCAAAGCTACGAGAAGATGAAGCATGCCAAATGTTAAAGTTCATTAAAAATGAATGTTTGCAAATGAAAATGTTCATAAAAACAAGATGGTGAGCAAAGTAAATGGCAGTTCATTATGAATTTTCACAAACTGCTAGGAGAGGAAGACTTGCATCTATGGAATAAATTATTATTAATTCACATTCGATGGAAGATGCAAAAAATGAAAATGAAATGTTCAGCACAAACTAGAGGTTCAAGTGTGTCAGGTGCCATAGAGTTTTGAATCAAAGACTCAAACTTACCTAATTTTAAGGGAAGTTCACCAACAGTTGAATATACTTTTTGATGTGTGTAACTCCAGATATCCATTGGCTAAACATTACAAGAAGTTCTGATGAGTCATTTTAGAAACATAAAATTATATTAATCAGTTAACAGAGATCACTGGGCAAAGTATGTATGCAACCTGACACAAAAATCATGTACTTGGTTTCTAAATACAATTTAGCTTGAGCAGCAGCAACTATATGAAACTTCGACCACCATGAAGTACCTTTTAATGTATAAACTAAGCCAGGGTTGTTGGGATCCTCCCTTCTTTTAAATACTGCTATTAGGTCATTTTGTGGTTGTAAAAATGTATGTAAGATTGCTCAAGTGTCAGGAAATAAAAGCAGCAGAAAACTTTAATGTTATACATCACAAAAATCACATAGCACTTTCTAATGGTTCTACATATGTGTTAGACAGGTATGATCTTGAAGGATGCGAGCCTATACAGGATGACTATCATGAAGCAGGACACATGACTGACTGTGTAGTGAAAATAGCCCAAAAAGAATACATAGTACAGATTGTTTGGAAGTTTTGAAGGATGAAAAATTCTAGAAACTTGTCAATTTTAGAAAATAGAGATGATTTGGTAAAACCATCAGCTAGTTTAATCAAAGTATTTCAGGCAATGAAAAAGTATTTTGAGAGGTTTTTGAAGTCAACAGAGGGTGAACTTCGTGAAGCAAGTACAGTCAGCCTGCAAGTACATGTTGTTATTTAAAGAGTAAAAATAGATTTCTGACTAGTTTCCTCTGATTTAAGTATATACATATTACCATGTTTACACAGTTTGATAAAGTGTTTAACTGTGTGTTATATACAATAATTAATGCATTTCTTTGACAAGTCAGCAAAAATGTAATTAAAACTTGTCAGTTCATTGCTTTTAAACTTAAGTTGTTTGAAACTGTAAGTAGTATACAATGTTTGCACAGAGAAGGTATTACTGCATCACAAACTTTCAAATGTGTGCAGAACATTTATCAACTAATTATCTTACAACTTATACATTAACTATATAAAACAAAAAGCACATAACTACTGTAGTATAATTTAACTTGTAACATATTCATTAGTATATATATTATTTGCCTGTTTGTGTAAATATATGGTATTCAAAATAATACTGTCATACTGTATTGATACCAATTAATTACAGCACTTAAGGTGAAATGGTTTTGTGTTATTTCAGTATTAATACTTGCATTGTGTTTATATTTTATACAGACTTTATGTTTCTACTAAATCCTCTTTGATTATTAATATTAATAATACATGAGACTGCAATGAAATAATTTTAGACCAACACTATATTGTCACTATATAGTTATACATATGCATATAAAGTTAAAGCGTACATAAGCAAAGTGCATGCAAATTACAGCACGTGTGTAAAGAACGTAAGCGATTCCACTTCCATATCGTACGCGATGTGGGTGTCAGTGAATTCAGGATGCGGGTTGTTGCTTGATATTAGTAATTTGATTATTAACATTAATACAATCTCGCCCCAAAAGTCCGATCTCTCCACATTATCTACATTCAAGTTTAGGACAGCTACTGTACAAACCATCACCAGCCATACATTTATTACAAACTTTGATCTGATCATTATGTTTCACTTGATAAAATGCACCTTTTCCAGTTGGATCCACAAAGCGTATGGCATATGATGTGAAAAACACCTGTTGATAGTTGAATACGAACATGAATTGTTATTCATGTATAAATACTACTAATCGGTTCTTTTACTTTAATTTGACAATTAAATAGAACAACTTGTATCTTCTTGGAAATTTGGTTTGTGTATTCTTACTGAACGTGTCGTTGATGTCTGATGCGTTTGTAGTCTTAATTTGCGTGTGTTGAGTGTGGCACGTGGCTGTATTCTTCGGATTAGGTCGCTGTTGAAGATTAATGTCAACGTCTGTTAGAGTGTCTTTGTCTTTCTCCTTAAGAGTTATGTGTAGATATGCTGCTGGCAGCAGAGATAATAGGCATTAATGGAGTTGAAAAACTTACTGGACGAAGGGAAATTTTAAATGACACACTTGACATGCTGAAGTGTAGTTGGTCGACCCCGGGGACGTTGGGCACTAACTAAAATAAAAATAATGTAGGATGCATCCGTAGTTGAGTACATAATCAGCTATGGAACTGAATACCTTAAAGTTTTAAAGGGCCATTTCCAATAGTCAGTTTACCTGGTTATCAGCTAATGAGCCCAACCACATACCTTTACTTTTTTCCCAGTTTACTTTGTTACCAGATGCCCGTTTCTTGTAAGGCAACAAGACAGTGAACATCAGACAATGTTATCTGAAATCATCAGCATGCATGTATACCAGTGAAGTCGAACAGATATTATTGTATTTGAGAAAAATTCCTCGAATTTGTGGGTTATGTACCAAGGCTTCTCTGAAAGGTTCTGCACAGAGAACATACAGTAATGCAGATAAAGGGCATTCCTGTCTTATCCCTCTAGAAATAGTAAATTCCTTTGTCAGATATCCATTACATTTAACGAGACCAGTGATGTTGGTATAACATAATCTTATCCAATTGCAATAATTGGTACCGAATCCCATTCGAGAAAGAACTGCAAACATGTAAGAATGATCAACTCTTTCAAATGTTTACATATGATCAACAGAGACTAGAATCCCACCCCCTCTCCCTATGAATCCAAATATTCCATTATGGAACGTAACGTCAGTGGAGTGGTAATGATATCCCTAGCAGTAACACAGCATGTTTGATCTATAGAAACGACATTAGCAATAACACGTGACAAACGCAAGGTCACAACACGGGATAGAATTTTGTATGACAGAGACAGCAAAGTTATGGGTCTCCAGTTTTGTAATCTAGTATTGTCGCCTCTCTTACGGTGCAAAACTATTAACCCTTTTCTCATAACTGGTAGTAGCTGGTTTTGCGAGTACATCTGATTTAACAACTAAACATAATCGTCCACAATAAGAGGCATAAAAATCTAGAAAAACTCTGTGGTGAAGCCATCGAGACCGGGAGATTTACCATTCTTCATTCCTTTCAATGTATTTATCACTTCTTCCGATGAAATGTGAACTTCGCAAAGTTCTCGATCGACGGAAGACAACGTTTTAGCTAATTTAGATACAAATGAAGACAAAGTCTCTGTTAATATTGCTGCATCCATGCAAGTTTCCGGTAATAAGAATATACGCAGTTTAAAATATCTGTTATAGATGTACAAGGCACATTATTTTAATCATACAATTTCCGAATGTATTTTTTACTCTGTCTATTATTTTTTGTATGAAAAAGTGCCGTGTACTCCTTTCTACCTCTTAAAACCATATAACACGTGCCCGAACTAGGCTCCTTCTGTACTAGTAAGCTACAGATAGTTCATTTGTTCTTCCAAGTAATAAACGTACTTAGGTTCACGCTGAACGTCTTTCGACAAGTAATTGTTCTCCCTACGTAACTTTCACTTTAGTCGTACAAACTTATACTTACGGTTTTTAGCTTCTTGTTTCGCATATTTACTGGTAACAAGATAAATATCACTAAATAACTGATCGTACCAAGCGGTAAAATCATTTTCATAAATTTTTCTGCGTTTACTTTTTTCAATCAGTAATGCAGTATTTCTAGCATAGTTCACATTCTCTGGTAAAACAACCACACACCAGGCCCTCGCAGAGCACGAGAAAAATTAATTGTACATTCAACTTATTATGATCACTGTAACGAAATGGAACATGCCCAATTTTCGTAAAACGGAATAGACTTTGTAGAGACACCAGTATTTTATCGATCCGAGACTGACACAAATTACCACAGATTATTCTGGACCAAAAGAATTCGCGGTTAGTTGGAAAACTATAACGGTAAAGATCAACTATATCGAATGAATTTAAAACTTCATGTAATAATGTTCGAGATCTGTCATTAATGTGATGACTTGGGTTTTTATCTAAACTTTCGTTTAAAACACAATTGAAATCGCCCATTATAATGAAAAAATCAGAAGGTATATCAAATTTTAAGTTACTGAAAAATGAACAGCATTCTGCAGAAGAACTTGGCGCGTAAATATTAACAGCTTTAAAATGTTTAGCACTATAAGTAAATGATAAAACTATCTTACGACCTTCTCAATTAATGTGATAATTAATATCACTATTATTCTAAACCTCTGCGAATAAAAATCGCAACACCTTTTCTATGCAATTCAGTATGGTCAGAGATAACATTCCCTCCCCACTGTAACTTAATCAACAAAAGCATCATATCAAAGTGTTTCCTGTAAGAAAATATCATATTTCCTCTTTTGAAGGAAGGTTAAAACTTTTTCTAGCTTAAACATATCAGATAACCCGTTAACATTAATAGTGCATAATTTTAACTGGAAAATTACATTGTTTGTAATATCTTTCTGATTATATTTCCTGCTATTCTTCTTGAGACGAATCTGTTTTACTTTTGTATTTTCTTGTGGTTTATTTTCATCAATCGACAGCCTTTTTCTTGTAACATTCACGTTGTCCATAACATTATCATCTTTTCCACTTTCGGTAGAAATTATAACTTCTGTTCTGTTAGAGTGGCGGGAACAATCTCCAACAGCTTTTCTTTTCTCGTATTCACAAAAGATTGTAAAACGTACGTTAGTAACTTGAGTAATTAAAACAGGCGATTCCACTTCCATTCGGACGTGATGGGGGTGTTGGTGAATTCAGGAGGTGTTTCTTGTTCACTATTGGTACGTTGATTATTATCGTTGCTGCAATCTCGCGCAATATGTCTGATCTCTCCACATTTCCTACATATACGTTTAGGACAGCTGCTGTACAAATGATCATCGACCACACATCTATTATACACTTTTATCTGGTCATTGTGTTTTATTTGATATAATGCAGCGTTTCCGACTGGATCTACAAGGCGTACAGTACAGATGATACACCTGTTGGTAACTGAACGCGTACATGCCTAATTCCTATATAGATACCATTAATACGTTTCCACACAATTGGACCTTTTAGAGTGCAACCTAGTTCAATTAATTTGTCCTTAATTTTATTATCCGTTATTTATTCTTGCACCTGAAAATATGAAACAGTTACAACTTTGTTAACGACACAAAGTACATCACAAACCTGACCGTTAATAACAACACCATCATCCATAGCCGAATCAGCAGCACTCTGTAAAACAAACTAAAGTTCTAATCCGCCATGTCTTGAAACGACTGCCGAGAGTGATACATCACCATATTCTGCACATGTTTGACGAAATACAACCCCGTAGTCGATATTATCGAGACACAAAAAAACAAAACTCTTCATACACGATTTCATATCAGACATATCACCCCTTATTATATCACCTTCCACCCGTACAGGAAAAGACATAATGATCCGCGCAAAATATAAATCTTAACATTAAATTTAACAGCAGATAATGTAGCTTATCTAACTCAAAGTAATAATTATAAGAATATAATTTGCAAAAAGATTCGAGGGAAAGGAAACTAAATTATAAAAACATCAGAAGTGTAAATGTGGAGCTCACGCAAAACACGTCTTCACTCAACGACGAGAAGAGCGTATCCCGCGTCTTTTTTCTTATTATTGACAAACCTCTTGAAGAGGCCTAATAATCCCATATATTACATACAAAACATGTACAACAATCAAATACACAGTTATATACAATTGTATGCACCGAATACTAACTGTAATTGCTCATATTAAAGGACACACAATAATGTAACATTGTGAACAATGACGAACACGTTTATAATAAAATTGAAAGAAAGAATTGACATCATTACGAATAACATATCTGGAATAATCAAAACTTATTTTCTTTCTTATAAAATGACAACAGATTTAAATGGATATTTTTGGCTAAACAAGTTTTCCTAACAGTCATCATACAATATTTAGCTAATGTAATCAAAAACATACATTGTGGGCTGTCGTCTTTTCTTAATCCTTCGAGGAAGCCCTGTACAAGAATTTGCCCTTTCTGATTCATTGGTACTGATATTTGAATGATAAAGGAAATAGTGTCGAATACTAATATCCATAAGGGTTGAACCATTGGACACAGGCAATATAAATGACTGACTGTTTCAGTTTCTTTACCACAAAGTGCACATAAGCCAGTATCATGTTTATGCATACAAACAAGTTTACTGTTCGTCATTAAAGCATTGTGATAAAATAAATAATCCACATCAGCAAAGACAAAGCCTTTAAATGGGTGATAAGTATATTTATATATTTTTTTCCAGTTAGTATCTCTTAAAATATTTTTTAAAGCAGTAATTTTATATGCAAAAACGGCTCTTTTGGGTTCAGAAAATATTTTAAATAGAAGAGCGAACAACAAGGTCGAAACGTTGTTCGCTCTTCTATTTAAAATATTTTCTGAACCCAAAAGAGCCGTTTTTGCATATAAAATTCTCAACAAGTGGGTTTCTCGACATCACTGAAAGCAGTAATTTCTTCAGTGGCAGGGATGGAGTTGTGGTATCTTAAATTAAACATTTTTTTTAACAGGAAAATCATTCAAGTTCATAAGATTTTCACCATCTGAATAACACATCTCAAAAACAGATTTCATCGTATCGTAATTGGGTGAATTCCTCCTCTAACAAAGTCTTTCTATTCTTGTGTAATAGCATCATCAAACATTCAGATACATCGTGAAATAAATCGATAATAGTTTTTTAGGAAAACTAATAAGGAACAAATTCGTACGTGAAATTCTTGCCGTAAACAGTCAAGTGTTAACCAGAACTGTAATTTCTTTTTCTTCAACATTCAGACTCTTACTTGTCACACACACATTATAATCTTTCCCTTGAACACGTTATATAAGAATAAAATCCTGTTTTTAGAAGTGACTGGTGTTTTAAGGTATTATTTCATTTAACAAGTTAATTTAAAAAAAATGAGTAAATATGTTGAATTATTTTACATCAATGTATATTTATATGTTGATTTTATTTATTCCATTTTAGAAACTATCTTTTAATATTCAAAGAACAAAATTTTGATGTTAGATTAGACTGGTTCATTTCGACATTAAATGTAACCGAAATTACTTTTGACCTATAGAGGGCCGTTGGAACCAAAATGAGATGTTAATTTATAAAGTTCCAATCTTTAAATTTATTTCATACCACTTAAGATAAAATTTTTAATTTGTTACGAAGCATTAATTTCTGTAATATTAGGCCTCGTGAATATATTGCTAGAGTATTAAAAATTACCTTTTAAAAGAGACTTCTTGCAAGGAAAGCGAACTCCTTGGATCCACAGTCTGAGCAAGTTAACCTTTGACTCGCCTGATCTGTGAGAAATTGCAAACTTCTAACAATCGAAAAAGATAATAGTAGAAACTGGGTTGAGTTGGGTTCCTTCAACAGAGACATTTAACACAATTTTCTTGGACGCTTGCCTCAAATGATCCTCTCATAAATCACTTAATTCGAGAACAACTTCAAACATTAAGTTAATATTTAATACTACAGATAACAGCGACATATTACTGTAGTGTGACGTACTTAAAACAACAACTTTTCGTGTTTTCGTCGTTGTCTTGATCCACTGTTGAGAAACGTGAACCGTTGTGGTTCTTTAGGTGAATCACCTGATGAGATTCACAAAAAATAACTGTTAACAACATATAAAACAACATATTAGTTAACATGACAGTTTAATATAATGCATTATAAAAACCAAAACATAGTATAATTTTGAAATAAACCTTGAACAAGCTATTTAGTTTGCCCTCAGATGAGGAAAGGTCCACCTTTTGTATTTTTTTCTTAAATTAATGTTTTCAGCCTACGTTATTTCCTAACATTAAAAACCAACAATAGGATTCACAAATTTCCTTTTATGATAAATATTAGAAAAATAAGTGAGATAGAAATCATTTATGTAAGAAATTAAACCCCTTTCACTTCTGATAACTTGTTTTTCGTTCTTAAGCACAATGTATCTACTGAAGGTATTGAAACCCGACTTTTAGAATTATAAGCCTCAGATTTAACCATAGGTGGGCTCACCCAATGTGGCTTTGCTATAAGAAAAAAAACAACACAAAAAACATTTTTAAGTTATGAGGAAAACACTACTCATGACCTAAGGGTACGAACTCTTTCTGTCATACTTGTATGCTGTTGTTTCGTTCTGATGCACTGTTAAGGAAATATTTGAAATTCCGTTTCGATGAACAATCTGAACCATCCATGTATATATAATTTTACATTTTCAAAATATAAAGTAATTATACTTTTTGCGTAAAGAGATGTTATATTTTAGTGATATTCGAATCATGTATATTTAACAGAAATAAGTTGAAAGAAAGAGTTTTTGCTTGAAAAATTGGGTGGCAATAAAAGTTCCTAGATTTTATTATCTTTATATCAAACTTCTTTTTTTTTGTATTTTAAAATTAATTTAGATCGCAGTAGAAACAATCATCACCTAATTTAAAACAACGTTGGTTTGTAACAGTATCCAATAGAAACATCGCTGATACGTAATTACGTCAAAAGTGGAACTCACTTGTCTAAGTTTTATTGAAATAAATTTAGAAAAGAATCATGGCAGAGAATTTCCGCAGAAAATTTATCAATATTTTCAGATTTGGAAAGAGAGTGAAGTAGGTTGTTCTTTTAAGCACCGTATCTCATTGTTTAAAATATATTTTCCAATTCATGTTAAGAATTGGCTCTAATTTAATATAATAACTTTTATCTCAGTAATGACTTTCCAGTTTTCTTAACAGTCACAATATAAGGGTTAATGTATCGTACACCTGCTCTAAACCTCTTTTTGCCGCAGGCAAATGCCCTAGAAGGAGAGAAAGTTATACAAGTTATCATGTATAACAGCGAATTACCCCAGTGGATAAAAAATTAATATTTTTTCTCAAAGTCCCAGAAAATGTGTTTATGTAGAAGAGTTGAAAAACAGAGGCTGCAGTAGCACCCGTGCTTTAGGCTTAGGTATATTCCAACTCGCTGGTAAAGGTGTGTGTTTTCTTACAACAAAGCTACATTGAGCTATCTGCTGAGCCCACCGAGAGGAATCGAACCGTTGATTCTAGCGTTGTAAATCCGTAAACATATTGCTGTACTAGCGGGGTGCACCGCTGGTAAATCATTAAACGTGTTAAGTTATCGTGATCTTTAAACTAGTTTATTCAAACTATTGTGTTTTAATGATTCATAATCAGAACTAAAAGTAATAAACTTAACTGTAATGAGTTTCTTCTATTGAGCAAGAAATTTGAGCTTCAGCAGACCACGATCACTTCTATTTGGAGAGTTTGGTTTGTTTTGAATTTCGCTGAAAGTTACATGAGGGTTATCTGCAATAGCCGTCTCCAATTTTGCAACGTAAGACTGGAGGGATAGCAACCATTCATTATTATCCAACGTCAACTCTTGGGCTACTCTTTTTCCAACCAATAGTGAGATTAATAATCACATTATAACACACCGACGAATGAGAAGGCGAACATGTTTGGTGTGACCGGGATTCGAACCCGTGATCCTTATATAACGAGTCAAGTGCCCAAACTACCTGGTCATGTCAGGTCGTCATTTGGAGGTAAGGAAAGCAAAAAATATAGAAAAGGAAGTGGATGATAAACTTGAGGAGGCTGTAGTTACAGGTGGTTCCTTGACAAGACGTGGGTAAATAGGAAGAAAAGAATCAGATTTTGACACATAGGGAAACAGGTGAAGGATATAACTGGAAGAACTGGCGATATAAAGGGGTTAGCAGAGATAAAGTTTTTGCGGTGCATGTGTACGAGACAGGGGTCAGTGCTAAGTTAAACTAATGCAAAAAGAAACAAGTCGCATTAGAAATGGGAATAGAGCAGAGATACCAACTATTTCAAATGACTTAGCGTAATGATTATAGACAGAGCCCTTTATCACATGTAGCCACTATGCCTGACCAATGTTTTTAAGCTGTTTATTATTATATTATTATTATAACTGTAATTATCTATTATTGCTCATTTATGACTGTGTTTTGTGCATTTAATAAATTTAAAAAAATCTTTTGAAATTATGTATTTTATTTAGTTCAAAGTAACAAACACTGATAAAACAATATATATGCAAAAACGGCTCGTTTGGGTTGAGAAAATATTTTACATAGAAGAGCGAACCTGACGATGACCGAAGAAGGTCGAAACGTTGTTCGCTCTTCTGTGTAAATTATTTTCTCAACCCAAACGAGCCGTTTTTGCATATATATTTCTCTACAAGTGGGTTTTCTCGACATCACTGGTAAAACAACATTGAACATGCACAAACAGTAAGCAGAAGAAGCCTCTCTTTAAGGACCAGTTTATATCATTTTTATGACACTTATTGTAATAGTTTTTCAGCTGTTGCAGCCTTTGCTTTCATGAGAATGTCTCTGGAGAGTTATAACAACATTATCCATTTGTCTGCATACACAGCCATATTTTATCGCTATATCAGAGTCTGGGAACATTTTTCTAAATAGATATCCTACATGATCAGCTTACAGCTCGGGGTAAATTATGAGCCATGACGTGAACATCAGTTCTGCATTTATGGTTTTTAACGATCGCTTTGGTGTTTCTATGCCGCTTAGAAAACGAGATACATATACGCGAGCGCTGATTGGCTGACAAGCACTGATGACGTAACTACGAATTCCTCCACGTATCCAGTATGAAGCACCGCACTTAAACTATTGGTAGACGTCGGGCATACAAATATTTTTTTTATTATTTCCAGTACAAACATGATTAAATTGGCGTAAGACAATTTTAACTGATATATAAATATACATATATACATTAAATACAATGCACTGTCAAAACATTGTACAGTTTCAAATATCACGACAGTTAATACAAACAACCGTATGAGACTAAATTTACACAGCACGTGAATGTGCTCAGACACAAATGTTATCTTATTGTCATAACATAATTAATAATCACACGATCTAGGTGTTTTTCCAAAGTTGGGACAGGTTTTAAAGGAGTGATGGGGATTTTCTGGTAAGGTTTTCTGACCAATTGACAGATATGAAAAGTTTTACAAAACCGAGAAATCTGTTGCCCAATTTCTAACAAAAATAAATGTCTTGCAATGTTGTCACACGTCTTGCTGACTCCAAAATGACCTCTCATGGAGAGTTCATGGGCTACTTTCAATGTATCACAACAATACACTTTTGGAAAACAATTTGATAAACTCGCCCAGTTCTCTGAGGCTAGTTTATTTGGTGATCTCCATTTTCTTATGAGCACACCATTTTTGAAAAACTACCCGTTTGGAACTTTCTTCAGTTCATCTTTTGGAAGTGCGTATTTAAATAGTGATGAGATCTGCAGATCATTTTTCCTGCTCAATGATCAGTTTACTTCTCGCAAATGAACTTCATCAGTTGAATCAGATTCCTCACTTTCATCATTGTCACTCACCAATGAGTGTAGTAACAGTTATTCACAGGATTCTCTTTGGGTCCAAAACATTTATTTTTGGATTAATTTCTTTGCCTAAGATCAAATCACAGCACAAGAAGGAAACTTATGGATTATCCTAAACAATTTTGTTGTTTTGAATTAAGCACAAAGCTACACAATGGGCTCTCTGTGCTCTGCCCACCACGGGTATCGAAACCCGTATTTTAGCGTCTAAGTCCGCAGACATACCGCTGAGCCACTGGGGGCATCCTAAACAACAACATCTTTATATGAAATAGTGATCGGCTCACTAACCATCTTGGGTTTGTTAACAAATTTTCCCCTGGCCGAATCATTTCCCAACAATAATGACATACTATTAATTGGCATAGTAGGTCTCACTCCACCCACAACTGGTCTCGAAACTGGGTCTGATGTTAAATAAATGTCAAGAAGAGGAACATTATCAAAGCTACCTTCAATACCCTGAGTGATGATGGACCAGCAATGGCAGGACTCGAACTTAAAATCAACATATCCTCCAACAATTGTAGTTGAGTCGCTCTAGTATCACGTAAAATACTTACGGGTAGGAGATTAGCAGTCTCGTATATGAAATTACAGAACCAACAGACACAAAAAGTTTAAATTCCTCCCTAACTACGTTAGCCCTTCTATCAGTGGCCAAATCAACAACAATGAATGATCTGGAGAAATTACATCCATATGTGGACACAGATGCACTGGGTGTTGTCTCTGTTTCTCTTTCAAACTCCAACAATAGGGCATAAATTAATAAGGTGTTTATAGAAATGGAAGACAGGCCTTGATGATTTTGATGAAGTTTTTGTCCAATCTGCTAGAAGATTCCAAACTACAGGAACTGCATTTTTAATAGTATCCTCAACTTTAGGGCTACAGGTTTCTGTTTAGCTGGCAGAACTTTCTTTTTGTGAAAAGTGGTTTTATGAGTTAAAGTTTAATCATTAGAAAGAGCAGCTGCTTTCATGTAATGTTTTAACTTTATTTTTGTAGAAATAAGTCTTGAGATCGTAACTTGTACAGCATTTAAATTTCTAAATTTAACATAATGAACTTAATTTATCAAAACTGTTGTCAATATGCATAGAATTATAATATATCAAATAAACCTCTTTTTTCATGGGCGAATTGCATATGTGTTTGACCATCATAATTGAAGTAACCTCGAGTTTCAGAACTTATTTGTGCGTTTAATACTTAATACAGAAAAGAATTGTCTTCATTCACAGGGAAATGACTTTTCACAAATTTCTTCAAAATTTTGACTATCAATCAAACAAAATAGTAAATGTAGTTACTAGGTGGACTTAAAATAAAATTCTGGGTTATTTGTGGGTCTATAAAGTAAAAAACAAATTAGAAATTATTGGAAATTTTTACTCTGCAATAAGAACTACCATACAAGAAAGTTTCAGTTATTATAAACTGCCGATGTTTTGAAACTGTGTTTAAGATTTCATACCTTAGTGTGGGCATCAACAAATTTTACTCCTGTGGTAGTGATGGACAGTGAGACTTCATGTGTGTTTGCAGTCTCTCTCAAGTTTTTGTAGGGGTTCATTAAAAAAAAATTCATCCCTTTCAATTCTTTTATAATGATGAAACCAAGATACTATCATATAAATAGAGAAATTAAATATAAACTAAAATCTAATGTAATTATGATTTGGCAACACAGGACATGGATATTATACCACACTTGTACAAACAACATTTATGTCAAGAAAGATATGAGAAAAATGTATTTTAAGAAATTACTACTCAATAACAAAACTTTCAATTCATATGACACTCAAAACAAATGAAATTACCATCACATCAGATACACCTCATTAAAGGCAAATAAAGACTAAAATCTTCTAAAATACACTACAGAGTTTGAAAATTGAGGTAATAAATTAATATTTCTTACATACAGCTCCTAATACCAATAAAAGATTATATTTTGAATTTTGTATGTTAAGAAAGATGTAATGAAAGCTTTGCCAGTTTTATAATACTATTGAAAGAACGGATGTCATGAACTAACACAGCATTTAAGCCAATGTTCATGTCATACAATTATAAAAAAAGGACATTTCTGGATTAGATTACACTATTCATTAAACTATCATCATTTTAAAGTCATTGTTTGAGTCATAATTTAAAACAGAAATATTTCCAGATTGGACAGTAATAATCCTCAAATTATAATTTTATGGTCATTTTTAAAATTATACAATTCAACACAGTATAATATCTCATTTAGTTTACACTAAATTGCAAGCTAAGATAAATTGTTCATATTATAAAGTTCAAAGCAAAAGCACTTCATGTTGTTTACACTAATTCTCAAGTTGTAATACTAATAATTTCATTTTCAAAACCAATTTTTAAGTCATATTTTAAAAAATGATGTACTTCTAGAATAAATTACATTTATTCTTGGGTAAAAATATTTCATTTTTACTTTTCCAAGGTGTTTTATGCTTTGTGCATTGCTCTGTTTTTCTGAGAATATCATTTCAACAATCTTTCTTACCTGTACATTGTAATTATCATATCTTTTAATGAGGACACTGGGTTGATGGCACCACTGTTCCGTTGTCTGCAAGTTCCATAAACAAACTTGTATTATTTATGAAATTTATAAAAAATTCTGAGAATATTAATCATCTATTTCTCATTTGATTTCTGAGAATATTGTGGGAAATATCATTGTCTAATCTGTATCACAGAATATATATTCACTAAAGCCTAAATCACATTCAGATAGGACCAAACTGATAACACCTAAAATTACTCTATTGTAAATTTTGAAAAATTACAATGCAACATTAATTGGAAGACAATTCTTTTTCATATGAAACACATTTTTATAAACATAGTCTCCAAGCTAATGTTACAAATTCAAGATTTGGTGCTTATTTTTTGCTAGATTCTTGACAATAACGTCTAAAACTAATCTAAATGACATACTTGTTTGGTATATAATTGTTGCCAGGTTTTCTATTAATGTTTAGGGCACCCATTTTGAATTTCAAAGAGACTGCCATTTTCAGCTATTTCAGACCATTTGTGTGGAAATAAAAAAAATTGGACTAATGTCTATGAATTTGTCAGTGCAAATATGGACTAGATCCAAGCACACTGTAATACAGTATCTCATAAGGTCCAATGTTTGAGCATTCAGTCAAGATTTGTGTTTCTGTTGTCAGGAATATAAACTTCATACATCTCATGAGGCAGAAAAAACTTTGCACTTACAGCAGCAAAGATATAAGACAGACCATTGAAGAAATTGTTTACAAAAGTGACAAAATGTTTTGGAAGTTGAATCTTGCTGACCTATTACTCAAGGGTGATTTTCTCATGAGGGATATAAATACCACAAAAGCTCTCAAACTAGATTGGAGACGTTTAGTACAAGGACACAAGAGATAGAGTTCTAGTAAAGAGATCATCTACACTAATGAGAATATTATTCAGTTAATTTCAGCTGAGATTGTATTCGCAGCTACTCTTCAGGAGAAAATTGACATAAGAGGATTTTTTGCGGTGAATGAAAGTTCTGATGTACACCATAATATAATAACAGATCATGGTGTTTAGCACAAAGAAATATCCCATCATAAGTTGATGAAAACAGTGAAAAAAGAACATTTCTATCATTGAGGCCAGAGGAAGAAAACCAGCAGTAATACATTCAGTTTTACGTTGCTTTTAACATTTTCAAAAAAAACATTTGATATAACAGGTAAAAATGTTTGTCATTATTTTAATTACACTTTTTCAGTACCTACAAAATGTATGTTATTGTCATGAATTAAGAATATCCTGTTCTAATTATTCAACCATTTCTTTAGACTATTGAAAACAGAATTAACTGTTTATCGAGAAACCTGTTGATGTTCAGATGTATAGTTTTATTTGAATTCATTGTCATGTAAAGTCTGCTATAACTAAGTAAATGAAATAAATTTATACTTTTATAAAATTAATTACCAGAAAATTGATATTACATATGAAATTAAATGCTCTTGGTAACCTATTCTATAATTAAAATCACTAATACCACTGGTAAATATGCGAGAATATATTTAAATTTACTAACCATTTATGGTACCGCTGCTATGTTTAAGAAGGTTCATTTCCATACATGAAACTGACAAAGTTGCTTTGTATCCAGTTACCTCAAGTACAGGCAGTATTGGTCATGCTGCTATAAACAGCATATATTTAAATATAACTTGAAAAAACGAATGGAAGATATTACTTTTATATTTATGTTTGTACATTAAATACATATTGTGAAAATGGTGTGAATGCTTGAACATCCAAGCATACATGGTGGCCACACCACATCATGTATTTATAGATCACAGCTAATTTACAAGTGGTAATCTTGCAACAATAAAAAGAAGAATGAGCTAAACAGTTGGTTATTTGAATATAGCTGGGGAAGAAAATAAAGTTTCACAGGCATTTCAAACAAACTGATGTTTCATCAAAGATGAGTATAGAAACCCTGATAACATTTAAAATCAGTCAGTGGTTTTGATATGCTGAACAGTATCGCTTCTAATACGTTGAAAATAACATTCTTTCTTAATTAATGGGACAAAAATTAACTTGTAATGTACAATCTCCACTTCTTTTGTCTTGACTCTACAGTTTCACTTCACCAAAGCCTATAATTTTGTAATAATAATTTCAATCTCACTCTACCATTTTTATCTGTTATTCAAAAATAGTATTAAACAGTATGGGATACAAGGCTTTATGCAAGAAGAACTTAATACATCACAATAAGTGTCAAAAAAGAAAGAAAAGAAAGAACTAGTACTGTTACTTATGCTTTAATTGCAGATGAAATTGATGTGAAGAAATATGGAGTAGGATGGAAAGAATTTATTAGTTATGTTGATATAGATGGTAATACAACTCCTCTTGTTACCGTTATTGGTGTTTGTAGTTGTCTCTCTAAATAGCAACAAGAAAGTGTCTGTTGGACATTTATTATTAGCACCATAGGAAAAGAAGGAAACTTCTTGAGACCATGCTTACCAAAGCTACGAGAAGATGAAGCATGGCAAATGTTAAAGTTCATTAAAAATGAATGTTTGCAAATGAAAATGTTCATAAAAACAAGATGGTGAGGGAAGTAAATGGCAGTTCATTATGAATTTTCACAAACTGCTAGGAGAGGAAGACTTGCATCTATGGAATAAATTATTATTAATTCACATTCGATGGAAGATGCAAAAAATGAAAATGAAATGTTCAGCACAAACTAGAGGTTCAAGTGTGTCAGGTGCCATAGAGTTTTGAATCAAAGACTCAAACTTACCTAATTTTAAGGGAAGTTCACCAACAGTTGAATATACTTTTTGATGTGTGTAACTCCAGATATCCATTGGCTAAACATTACAATAAGTTCTGATGAGTCATTTTAGAAACATAAAATTATATTAATCAGTTAACAGAGATCACTGGGCAAAGTATGTATGCAACCTGACACAAAAATCATGTACTTGGTTTCTAAATACAATTTAGCTTGAGCAGCAGCAACTATATGAAACTTCGACAACCATGAAGTACCTTTTAATGTATAAACTAAGCCAGGGTTGTTGGGATCCTCCCTTCTTTTAAATACTGCTATTAGGTCATTTTGTGGTTGTAAAAATGTATGTAAGATTGCTCAGATGTCAGGAAATAAAAGCAGCAGAAAACTTTAATGTTATACATCACAAAAATCACATAGCACTTTGTAATGGTTCTACATATGTGTTAGACAGGTATGATCTTGAAAGATGCGAGCCTATACAGGATGACTATCATGAAGCAGGACACATGACTGACTGTGTAGTGAAAATAGCCCAAAAAGAATACATAGTACAGATTGTTTGGAAGTTTTGAAGGATGAAAAATTCTAGAAACTTGTCAATTTTAAAAAATAGAGATGATTTGGTAAAACCATCAGCTAGTTTAATCAAAGTATTTCAGGCAATGAAAAAGTATTTTGAGAGGCTTTTGAAGTCAACAGAGGGTGAACTTCGTGAAGCAAGTACAGTCAGCCTGCAAGTACATGTTGTTATTTAAAGAGTAAAAATAGATTTCTGACTAGTTTCCTCTGATTTAAGTATATACATATTACCATGTTTACACAGTTTGATAAAGTGTTTAACTGTGTGTTATATAAAATAATTAATGCATTTCTTTGACAAGTCAGCAAAAAATGTACATTAAAACTTGTCAGTTCATTGCTTTTAAACTTAAGTTGTTTGAAACTGTAAGTAGTATACAATGTTTGCACAGAGAAGGTATTACTGCATCACAAACTTTCAAATGTGTGCAGAACATTTATCAACTAACTATCTTACAACTTATACATTAACTATATAAAACAAAAAGCACATAACTACTGTAGTATAATTTAACTTGTAACATATTCATTAGTATATATATTATTTGCCTGTTTGTGTAAATATATGGTATTCAAAATAATAGTGTCATACTGTATTGATACCAATTAATTACAGCACTTAAGGTGAAATGGTTTTGTGTTATTTCAGTATTAATACTTGCATTGTGTTTATATTTTATACAGACTTTATGTTTCTACTAAATCCTCTTTGATTATTAATATTAATAATACATGAGACTGCAATGAAATAATTTTAGACCAACACTATATTGTCACTATATAGTTATACATATGCATATAAAGTTAAAGCGTACATAAGCAAAGTGCATGCAAATTACAGCACGTGTGAAAAGAACATAAGCGATTCCACTTCCATCCTCGTACGCGATGTGGGTGTCAGTGAATTCAGGATGCGGGTTGTTGCTTGATATTAGTAATTTGATTATTAACATTAATACAATCTCGCCCCAAAAGTCCGATCTCTCCACATTATCTACATTCAAGTTTAGGACAGCTACTGTACAAACCATCACCAGCCATACATTTATTACAAACTTTGATCTGATCATTATGTTTCACTTGATAAAATGCACCTTTTCCAGTTGGATCCACAAAGCGTATGGCATATGATGTGAAAAACACCTGTTGATAGTTGAATACGAACATGAATTGTTATTCATGTATAAATACTACTAATCGGTTCTTTTACTTTAATTTGACAATTAAATAGAACAACTTGTATCTTCTTGGAAATTTGGTTTGTGTATTCTTACTGAACGTGTCGTTGATGTCTGATGCGTTTGTAGTCTTAATTTGCGTGTGTTGAGTGTGGCACGTGGCTGTATTCTTCGGATTAGGTCGTTGTTGAAGATTAATGTCAACGTCTGTTAGAGTGTCTTTGTCTTTCTCCTTAAGAGTTATGTGTAGATATGCTGCTGGCAGCAGGGATAATAGGCATTAATGGAGTTGAAAAACTTACTGGACGAAGGGAAATTTTAAATGACACACTTGACATGCTGAAGTGTAGTTGGTCGACCCCGGGGACGTTGGGCACTAACTAAAATAAAAATAATGTAGGATGCATCCGTAGTTGAGTACATAATCAGCTATGGAACTGAATACCTTAAAGTTTTAAAGGGCCATTTCCAACAGTCAATTTACCTGGTTATCAGCTAATGAGCCCAACCACATACCTTTACTTTTTTCCCAGTTTACTTTGCTACCAGATGCCCGTTTCTTGTAAGGCAACAAGACAGTGAACATCAGACAATGTTATCTGAAATCATCAGCATGCATGTATACCAGTGAAGTCGAACAGATATTATTGTATTTGAGAAAAATTCCTCGAATTTGTGGGTTATTTACCAAGGCTTCTCTGAAAGGTTCTGCACAGAGAACATACAGTAATGCAGATAAAGGGCATTCCTGTCTTATCCCTCTAGAAATAGTAAATTCCTTTGTCAGATATCCATTACATTTAACGAGACCAGTGATGTTGGTATATCATAATCTTATCCAATTGCAATAATTGGTACCGAATCCCATTCGAGAAAGAACTGCAAACATGTAAGAATGATCAACTCTTTCAAATGTTTACATATGATCAACAGAGACTAGAATCCCACCCCCTCTCCCTATGAATTCAAATATGCCATTATGGAACGTAACGTCAGTGGAGTGGTAATGATATCCCTAGCAGTAACACAGCATGTTTGATCTATAGAAACGACATTAGCAATAACACGTGACAAACGCAAGGTCACAACACGGGATAGAATTGTGTATGACAGAGACTGCAAAGTTATGGGTCTCCAGTTTTGTAATCTAGTATTGTCGCCTCTCTTACGGTGCAAAACTATTAACCCTTTTCTCATAACTGGTAGTAGCTGGTTTTGCGAGTACATCTGATTTAACAACTAAACATAATCGTCCACAATAAGAGGCATAAAAATCTAGAAAAACTCTGTGGTGAAGCCATCGAGACCGGGAGATTTACCATTCTTCATTCCTTTCAATGTATTTATCACTTCTTCCGATGAAATGTGAACTTCGCAAAGTTCTCGATCGACGGAAGACAACGTTTTAGCTAATTTAGATACAAATGAAGACAAAGTCTCTGTTAATATTGCTGCATCCATGCAAGTTTCCGGTAATAAGAATATACGCAGTTTAAAATATCTGTTATAGATGTACAAGGCACATTATTTTAATCATACAATTTCCGAATGTATTTTTTACTCTGTCTATTATTTTTTGTATGAAAAAGTGCCGTGTACTCCTTTCTACCTCTTAAAACCATATAACACGTGCCCGAACTAGGCTCCTTCTGTACTAGTAAGCTACAGATAGTTCATTTGTTCTTCCAAGTAATAAACGTACTTAGGTTCACGCTGAACGTCTTTCGACAAGTAATTGTTCTCCCTACGTAACTTTCACTTTAGTCGTACAAACTTATACTTACGGTTTTTAGCTTCTTGTTTCGCATATTTACTGGTAACAAGATAAATATCACTAAATAACTGATCGTACCAAGCGGTAAAATCATTTTCATAAATTTTTCTGCGTTTACTTTTTCAATCAGTAATGCAGTATTTCTAGCATAGTTCACATTCTCTGGTAAAACAACCACACACCAGGCCCTCGCGGAGCACGAGAAAAATTAACTGTACATTCAACTTATTATGATCACTGTAACGAAATGGAACATGCCCAATTTTCGTAAAACGGAATAGACTTTGTAGAGACACCAGTATTTTATCGATACGAGACTGACACAAATTACCACAGATTATTCTGGACCAAAAGAATTCGCGGTTAGTTGGAAAACTATAACGGTAAAGATCAACTATATCGAATGAATTTAAAACTTCATGTAATAATGTTCGAGATCTGTCATTAATGTGATGACTTGGGTTTTTATCTAAACTTTCGTTTAAAACACAATTGAAATCGCCCATTATAATGAAAAAATCAGAAGGTATATCAAATTTTAAGTTACTGAAAAATGAACAGCATTCTGCAGAAGAACTTGGCGCGTAAATATTAACAGCTTTAAAATGTTTAGCACTATAAGTAAATGATAAAACTATCTTACGACCTTCTCAACTAATGTGATAATTAATATCACTATTATTCTAAACCTCTGCGAATAAAAATCGCAACACCTTTTCTATGCAATTCAGTATGGTCAGAGATAACATTCCCTCCCCACTGTAACTTAATCAACAAAAGCATCATATCAAAGTGTTTCCTGTAAGAAAATATCATATTTCCTCTTTTGAAGGAAGGTTAAAACTTTTTCTAGCTTAAACATATCAGATAACCCGTTAACATTAGTAGTGCATAATTTTAACTGGAAAATTACATTGTTTGTAATATCTTTCTGATTATATTTCCTGCTATTCTTCTTGAGACGAACCTGTTTTACTTTTGTATTTTCTTGTGGTTTATTTTCATCAATCGACAGCCTTTTTCTTGTAACATTCACGTTGTCCATAACATTATAATCTTTTCCACTTTCGGTAGAAATTATAACTTCTGTACTGTTACAGTGGCGGGAACAATCTCCAACAGCTTTTCTTTTCTCGTATTCACAAATGATTGTAAAACGTACGTTAGTAACTTGAGTAATTAAAACAGGCGATTCCACTTCCATTCGGACGTGATGGGGGTGGGGTGTTGGTGAATTCAGGAGGTGTTTCTTGTTCAATATTGGTACGTTGATTATTATCGTTGCTGCAATCTCGCGCAATATGTCTGATCTCTCCACATTTCCTACATATACGTTTAGGACAGCTGCTGTACAAATGATCATCGACCACACATCTATTATACACTTTTATCTGGTCATTGTGTTTTATTTGATATAATGCAGCGTTTCCGACTGGATCTACAAGGCGTACAGTACAGATGATACACCTGTTGGTAACTGAACGCGTACATGCCTAATTCCTATATAGATACCATTAATACGTTTCCACACAATTGGACCTTTTAGAGTGCAACCTAGTTCAATTAATTTGTCCTTAATTTTATTATCCGTTATTTATTCTTGCACCTGAAAATATGAAACAGTTACAACTTTGTTAACGACACAAAGTACATCACAAACCTGACCGTTAATAACAACACCATCATCCATAGCCGAATCAGCAGCACTCTGTAAAACAAACTAAAGTTCTAATCCGCCATGTCTTGAAACGACTGCCGAGAGTGATACATCACCATATTCTGCACATGTTTGACGAAATACAACCCCGTAGTCGATATTATCGAGACACAAAAAAACAAAACTCTTCATACACGATTTCATATCAGACATATCACCCCTTATTATATCACCTTCCACCCGTACAGGAAAAGACATAATGATCCGCGCAAAATATAAATCTTAACATTAAATTTAACAGCAGATAATGTAGCTTATCTAACTCAAAGTAATAATTATAAGAATATAATTTGCAAAAAGATTCGAGGGAAAGGAAACTAAATTATAAAAACATCAGAAGTGTAAATGTGGAGCTCACGCAAAACACGTCTTCACTCAACGACGAGAAGAGCGTATCCCGCGTCTTTTTTCTTATTATTGACAAACCTCTTGAAGAGGCCTAATAATCCCATATATTACATACAAAACATGTACAACAATCAAATACACAGTTATATACAATTGTATGCACCGAATACTAACTGTAATTGCTCATATTAAAGGACACACAATAATGTAACATTGTGAACAATGACGAACACGTTTATAATAAAATTGAAAGAAAGAATTGACATCATTACGAATAACATATCTGGAATAATCAAAACTTATTTTCTTTCTTATAAAATGACAACAGATTTAAATGGATATTTTTGGCTAAACAAGTTTTCCTAACAGTCATCATACAATATTTAGCTAATGTAATCAAAAACATACATTGTGGGCTGTCGTCTTTTCTTAATCCTTCGAGGAAGCCCTGTACAAGAATTTGCCCTTTCTGATTCATTGGTACTGATATTTGAATGATAAAGGAAATAGTGTCGAATACTAATATCCATAAGGGTTGAACCATTGGACACAGGCAATATAAATGACTGACTGTTTCAGTTTCTTTACCACAAAGTGCACATAAGCCAGTATCATGTTTATGCATACAAACAAGTTTACTGTTCGTCATTAAAGCATTGTGATAAAATAAATAATCCACATCAGCAAAGACAAAGCCTTTAAATGGGTGATAAGTATATTTATATATTTTTTTCCAGTTAGTATCTCTTAAAATATTTTTTAAAGCAGTAATTTTATATGCAAAAACGGCTCTTTTGGGTTCAGAAAATATTTTAAATAGAAGAGCGAACAACGTTTCGACCTTCTTCGTTGTTCGCTCTTCTATTTAAAATATTTTCTGAACCCAAAAGAGCCGTTTTTGCATATAAAATTCTCAACAAGTGGGTTTCTCGACATCACTGAAAGCAGTAATTTCTTCAGTGGCAGGGATGGAGTTGTGGTATCTTAAATTAAACATTTTTTTTAACAGGAAAATCATTCAAGTTCATAAGATTTTCACCATCTGAATAACACATCTCAAAAACAGATTTCATCGTATCGTAATTGGGTGAATTCCTCCTCTAACAAAGTCTTTCTATTCTTGTGTAATAGCATCATCAAACATTCAGATACATCGTGAAATAAATCGATAATAGTTTTTTAGGAAAACTAATAAGGAACAAATTCGTACGTGAAATTCTTGCCGTAAACAGTCAAGTGTTAACCAGAACTGTAATTTCTTTTTCTTCAACATTCAGACTCTTACTTGTCACACACACATTATAATCTTTCCCTTGAACACGTTATATAAGAATAAAATCCTGTTTTTAGAAGTGACTGGTGTTTTAAGGTATTATTTCATTTAACAAGTTAATTTAAAAAAAATGAGTAAATATGTTGAATTATTTTACATCAATGTATATTTATATGTTGATTTTATTTATTCCATTTTAGAAACTATCTTTTAATATTCAAAGAACAAAATTTTGATGTTAGATTAGACTGGTTCATTTCGACATTAAATGTAACCGAAATTACTTTTGACCTATAGAGGGCCGTTGGAACCAAAATGAGATGTTAATTTATAAAGTTCCAATCTTTAAATTTATTTCATACCACTTAAGATAAAATTTTTAATTTGTTACGAAGCATTAATTTCTGTAATATTAGGCCTCGTGAATATATTGCTAGAGTATTAAAAATTACCTTTTAAAAGAGACTTCTTGCAAGGAAAGCGAACTCCTTGGATCCACAGTCTGAGCAAGTTAACCTTTGACTCGCCTGATCTGTGAGAAATTGCAAACTTCTAACAATCGAAAAAGATAATAGTAGAAACTGGGTTGAGTTGGGTTCCTTCAACAGAGACATTTAACACAATTTTCTTGGACGCTTGCCTCAAATGATCCTCTCATAAATCACTTAATTCGAGAACAACTTCAAACATTAAGTTAATATTTAATACTACAGATAACAGCGACATATTACTGTAGTGTGACGTACTTAAAACAACAACTTTTCGTGTTTTCGTCGTTGTCTTGATCCACTGTTGAGAAACGTGAACCGTTGTGGTTCTTTAGGTGAATCACCTGATGAGATACACAAAAAATAACTGTTAACAACATATAAAACAACATATTAGTTAACATGACAGTTTAATATAATGCATTATAAAAACCAAAACATAATATAATTTTGAAATAAACCTTAAACAAGCTATTTAGTTTGCCCTCAGATGAGGAAAGGTCCACCTTTTGTATTTTTTTCTTAAATTAATGTTTTCAGCCTACGTTATTTCCTAACATTAAAAACCAACCATAGGATTAACAAATTTCCTTTTATGATAAATATTAGAAAAATAAATGAGATAGAAATCATTTCTGTAAGAAATTAAACCCCTTTCACTTCTGATAAATTGTTTTTCGTTCTTAAGCACAATGTATCTACTGAAGGTATTGAAACCCGACTTTTAGAATCATAAGCCTCAGATTTAACCATAGGTGGGCTCACCCAATGTGGCTTTGCTATAAGAAAAAAAACAACACAAAAAACATTTTTAAGTTATGAGGAAAACA
>CM022392.1:1222979-1243978 GCA_011833715.1 Carcinoscorpius rotundicauda
GCATCCTAGCCAAACGGTCCACCTCCTTTCCCATGCTTGGTGGGGCACCTAGCCACACGGTCCCACCTCCTTTCCCATGATTGGGTGGGGGCATCCTAGCCTAAACGGGTCCATTTCTTTCCCATGATTGGGTGGGGGGCTCCTAGCCAAACGGGTCCACTTCCTTTCCCATGATTGGGTGGGGGGCATCCTAGCCAAACGGGTCCACCTCCTTTCCCATGCTTGGGTGGGGGCATCCTAGCCAAACGGGTCCACCTCCTTTCCCATGATTGGGTTGGGGCATCCTAGCCAAACGGGTCCACCTCCTTTCCCATGCTTGGGTGAGGGGCATCCTAGGCAAACGGGTCCACCTCCTTTTGCCATGAGTGGGTGGGGGCATCCTAGCCAAACGGGTCCACCTCCTTTCCCATGATTGGGTGGGGGGCATCCTAGTCAAACGGGTCCATTTTCTTTCCCATGATTGGGTGGGGGGCATCCTAGTCAAACTGGTCCATTTTCTTTCCCATGATTGGGTGGGGGGCATCCTAGCCAACGCAATACATCTAAACTGGTCCATCTCCTTTCCATACCAGATCTCCAAAGAACCAGCCTGCAGGAGATGGTATGAATGGAGTTTCTCGGCCGACTGGTATGTTCTTTGGCTGCTAGAGCTCCTTCTCAAACAAGATAAACCTTTTAACACAGTTAGGATGTCTTCTCTGTTCGTTTGTCTTAGAAATTTTTCTCTTTAGACAATTGCCATCTTGGCTCATGAGATTTCTCATAATTTAGCATATGTCTTCCAACAGTCTCAGAAACACAAACTTACTAACTTCCTATTTTCTAGTTCTCTCTGTGGTATTTAAAAATTGTTTTGTAGATTTACTAGTTTTTAATAACAGAGATCTGATTTGTTTCTCGAATTACATTTTTACTATTTATTAACGTAGAAGTCCATATTACTATTTCTCTATCCTTTGTGAGAAAAAAATTTCTATATATAAGTGAAATTTCAACAGTGGCGAAGAGGAGAAAGTTACGTGTTGATGACGTGACAGCCACTTTTCACATGTTAGTGAACACCATTATGTAGCCTGCAACTTTGTTCACATATATTTGACTCTCTTTTATCCCTTCGATTTCAATATGAAATTTAACAGGAGGTCAGCTTGTTTGTTTACGTTCATCTATTTCTAAGGTAATGTGAACTTCCCACTGAGGACAGTATACAACCATCCTCTCATTATGTAGGCTTAATTTTTCATGTATATTCCATTCCAGGTCTTTTTTCCTCTTTCACAATCCCGTTTGTATAAATCTAATCCTGATGTTTTACTTGTTTTTCATCGGTTACTTTCATTTGCATACATACTGATTTCTTTTCAGACCAACTAATTTCCAGGACGATATGTCTGGTCCTAGTAGTCTTACTATTCCTACATTAAGAATTATAGGTATTTTTACATGCACTCCTACTAGTTAGTTTGTGGTAAAACTGGTTTTAGAAAAATACTGGACCAACCAAATCGTATTAGTTGGTCAAGAAACCCCTGTCATATCTTCTTCAAAAGGTTGATTCCCAGGTGGTCCGGTACAGGAAGGAGATAGATTAGTCTAGATACACTGTGTTGGCGAGGATGTCACACATTACCATGGGGAAGGTGGATCAACCATCATATCTACAATTATGGATGTCATTCTCTTTTTGACACCCAGTTTAGTGAAACGTTCTGTCAACATTGGGGAAAACTGTGTCTGGTTACGAGTGTTGTCTCGCATGTGTTATTTTCTCTGGGTTGGGATATCGCCCTCCAATAGAGATGCCTTTGGACACTTTCCGAGGGGTGCTCATCATTGATTCCCCAACCAAGTCAGTGTGAGTTTAGGTAAGATATCGTAATATCGACTCACGCTTCTGGTACTTCTTTTCTGGGAAGTGGCTGCGACAGTAGAAGTAGTCACGTTCCTGTTGAAACCTTGGGTAGGTGGAGCTAGTGTCGGCAGAAACTGAACAGTAAAGGCATCTTATGAGAAGTGACATCTATCGGAAATATATTTACGGTGTATAAGAAATATTAAGTTTTCATAAATTCACAATCAACGTACAATAACTTTTTCTATAAAAAATATAGACACTACAGATGTAAAGCAAAGCTGAAAATTGACATTACCAAAACTGTATTCAAATTTTATGTGTATAATCTGGTGTATATATAAATAACTATAAATAAACGTATTTATTGGTCCTTCTGTTTGTTAGTTCAAAAGTAGAATTATTTGGTTTTCTTTATGCAAAACACTTACCGTCATAACTTATCAGTATGTTTAACCTGTAAAGACAGATTACACATATAATAACACATTTAAATGATATAACAGTAATATCTGATTCCATGTAGTCCAAAACATCAATTATGGTAAGGATATTGTTGAAACATGTTATTCAGAAGAGATTCAAAGAGACTGTATCCACATGTTCAGATTATTTATTGATACGAATAATTGAAATCATGGATATATTTTTGCAATATGATTAAATCAAAACAGTAGGTGTGTTTACCCGAACTGAGTCATTGTGTGCGGCTCTTAACATTTTTATAATATATCCATTTTTCATCTCCAGTCACTAACCTATCCAAAAAAAGGTGAGTTACGTTCACACGAGTGCAGAGAAGTGCAAATGTCCATTCTTGCTCTCAGGTCGGCTTCTGTCAAATCATAGCGACCCATTTTTCAAGTTTTGATACATTTCCAAGTTGTTGCAGATGACGGTGAACTGTTGAATTAAGCTTCTGTGCTAGTTCTTCAAATGTTACAGCACAGTCTTCATCAAGTGCAGCCAGCAGCAAATCATCATTAAACTTAGCTGTAGTCACCTGATATAAACTTCTGAAACCACGTTGAACGTTTACTTTCATTGAGAGAATCCGAACCATAAACACCTTGAATGTTGTTTTGTGGTTTCTGCTGCACTATTGCCTTTTTTAAACTCATAAAGCATTATATGTCTAATGTCAGGCTGAGGAGAAACAAAAGTTTCTGAGCGCCCCTGGTTTGCCTTAGGGGTCTCCCTAAGGTCTTCAAAACCAAAATTACTGTCAAATCTAAAATAAATATGTCTAATGTGCTCCTCAGACACATCCATCTTCATGAAGGCTTATTTGATAAATGATCTGAAAAAGTGGAGTTTGGACAGTTTCTTTTATTTGTCTGAGCATTTTTATACACGTCCTAGTACATATTTGAGTCATTGAAGCCTTCTACAAATACTTTCTGTATTGAAATTTCGAACATCACTTATGAGATGGCCTGATAAATCATGAAAAATGTTATTTAGTTCATAATGAATAATATACAATATCTAAATCATGCAGGATTACTTTAAAACAAACATTAAGCTGACTTTGTACAAGATAAAGAGTTCTTCCGTCAGATAAAAAGAGTTCACTGTGAACAAAACCAAACAAATAAGTATCAAAACGATACAAAACACTGTTGTTCTGTATAGTGAAACAATCATTAAAAAACTCTTACTTTACTTGACTTAACATATATAAATATATGGACACATAACTTGTTAGTTGATTTGTTGTTCGGTTCTATGTTTATTCAATAAAATGTATTCCTGAAGTTCATATGTATATCATTATATATAATTTAATACGAAATTTATGTTGTTGCTACATATTTATGTATCAGTGCACAGTTGGTACAATGTATACAAGGAGGTTAACACAGATACTTGTAATCTCTTCTCTAAAATAAATGCATGGTTACCAAATCTCAGACATTTTTTGCTGGTTCACACATCTGAGAACCAGTTTGAATCAAGTGATAAAGAAACTTAATAAGATTTTTCATCTTATTTGCATCATGGAACATTTCAGGCTAAATTTGTTTCAAAAGCTGTTACATTTTCCTCCTCAGACCTTTACTCTTTTGCTCTGTCAAAGCTTCCGTCACTTGAGAAATGTGTAGCTCACAGTAAAGGTTTTCCCAAATTCTAATCAAGAGTGGCGATCGCTCTATTGTCTTGACCTCTTTTAGTTTGTTTTCTTGTTTTGTTTTTGTGTTTTTTTAATTTCACTTAAAGCTACTCGAAGGCCATCTGCGCTAGCCGTCCATAATTTAAGACGTGTAAGACTGAAAGGAAGGCAGCTGGTCATCACCACCAACCACCAACTGTTGGGCTACTTTTTAAATAACGACTAGCGGTATTGATTGTAACATTATAACGCCTCCGCGGCTGAAAGGGCGAGGATGTTTTTTGAAATAGGGATTTGAAACAGCGACCCTCATATCACAAGTCGAACGCCTTATCTCACCTGGGCATGCCAGGCCTCTGACCTGTTTCAGATAAAGTGGTGTCACAACAAACTGTCATGACCTGATCTGTGATATCATAATATTCAAGCAAACTGTAAAGGCTAACTGGTTACTTGTGACCTTTTGAAGAAGGTATTATTCCTAGAAGTGAATCACTTAGATCTAAGAATGAAGTAGTAACACTGACCACAAACACCAACTATAAGTTTTCAATCCTCCTCCAATTCACTCACTATATTTGTGACAAGTGAAGGTCAGTATTTGACTTAACATGTCTTATATGATGTCCGTAGCTTCAGGTTATTAACATATCTTATCTGATGTCTGTAGCTTCAGATTATTATCATGTCTAATCTGATGTCTGAAGCTTCAGGTAATTAACATGTCTAATCTGATGTCTGTAGCTTCAGATTATTAACATGTCTTATATGATGTCTGTAGCTTCAGATTGTTATCATGTCACATCTGATGTCTCTAGTTTTAGATTATTAACATGTCTTCTCTGATGTCTGTAGCTTCAGATTATTAACATGTCTTATCTGTTGTCTGTAGCTTCAGATTATTAACATGTCACATCTTATGTCTGTAGCTTCAGATTATTAACATGTCTTATCTTATGTCTGTAGCTTCAGATTATCATCATGTCACATCTTATGTCTGTAGCTTCAGATTACTAACATGTCTTATCTGATATCTGTAGCTTCAGATTATTAACATGTCTAATCTGATGTCTGTAGCTTCAGGTAATTAACATATCTTATCTGATGTCTCTAGTTTTAGATTATTAACATGTCTTCTCTGATGTCTGTAGCTTCAGGTTATTAACATATCTTATCTGATGTCTGTAGCTTCAGGTTATTAACATGTCTAATCTGATGTCTGAAGCTTCAGGTAATTAACATGTCATATCTGATGTCTGTAGCTTCAGATTATTAACATGTCTTATCTTATGTCTGTAGCTTCAGATTATCATCATGTCACATCTAATGTCTGTAGCTTCAGATTATTAACATGTCTAATCTGATGTCTGTAGCTTCAGGTAATTAACATATCTTATCTGATGTCTCTAGTTTTAGATTATTAACATGTCTTCTCTGATGTCTGTAGCTTCAGGTTATTAACATATCTTATCTGATGTCTGTAGCTTCAGGTTATTAACATGACTAATCTGATGTCTGAAGCTTCAGGTAATTAACATGTCTAATCTGATGTCTGTAGCTTCAGATTATTAACATGTCTTATATGATGTCTGTAGCTTCAGATTGTTATCATGTCACATCTGATGTCTCTAGTTTTAGATTATTAACATGTCTTCTCTGATGTCTGTAGCTTCAGATTATTAACATGTCTTATCTGATGTCTGTAGCTTCAGATTATCATCATGTCACATCTTATGTCTGTAGCTTCAGATTATTAACATGTCTTATCTGATATCTGTAGCTTCAGATTATTAACATGTCTAATCTGATGTCTGTAGCTTCAGGTAATTAACATATCTTATCTGATGTCTCTAGTTTTAGATTATTAACATGTCTTCTCTGATGTATGTAGCTTCAGATTATTAACATGTCTTATCTGATGTCTGTAGCTTCAGATTATTAACATGTTTTATCTGATGTCTGTAGCTTCAAATTATTAACATGTCTTTTCTGATGTCTGTAGCTTCAGATTATTAACATGTCTTCTCTGATGTCTGTAACTTCAGATTATTAACATGTCTTCTCTGATGTCTGTAGCTTCAGGTTATTAACATGTCTTATCTGATGTCTGTAGCTTCAGGTTATTAACATGTCTAATCTGATGTATGTAGCTTCAGATTATTATCATATCATATCTGATGTCTGTAGCTTCAGATTATTAACATGTCTTCTCTGATGTCTGTAGCTTCAGATCATTAACATGTCTTATCTGATGTCTGTAGCTTCAGATTATTAACATGTCTTATCTGATGTCTGTAGCTTCAGATTATTAACATGTCTTATCTGATGTCTGTAGCTTCAGATTATAAACAATTAATTTCCAGGCTGAAAGTGAGTAATGTTTTGAATCCTCTTGAAATGCTGCATCTTTTTTTCTTCCAACCATTTAGCAAAAGTAGGATACGTTAGAACCATTACAAATGACAGAATATGGGTCTGTTTCACACTCATTGGCATCGTTTTTTTGTCACTACAACAAACTGACATCAAAGAACCACAACCTGATGTCTTTGAGTGACCGAACCATTGACACCGGAAACATCTGAGAGGGTTTGGAATGTATGTTCGTGCCTTGCAATAAAGATAACCTGCCTTGATGGTGGCAGGTGGCCACGGTGATGTGAATGTTAAAATGAGGACATTGGTTGAATTCATAATTCTGTCTTTTTTAATGGAGAGACGAAATTCCTTGGAGGGAGAAACCAGCAAGAATCTCTGGCTTGTGTGACTAATATAATAAAAGTCCATGTATATAATTGTCAGTTTTGCATTTAGCGTTTTGTGGTTTCATTCATGTTTCAGCATCTTTTACCACTACCTCACCTTACATGCATGGATCTCACAACATATGACATGAAGGTTTGTCGGGTCCATTTAGAGAAACACACTTTACGACGTTTTGCAGTATTTGTGATCTTTTGGCTCGGCATGGCCAGGTGGTTGAAGCACTCGCCTCGTAATCCGAGGGTCGCGAGTTTGAATCCCCGTCACACCAAACATGTTCTCACTTTCAACCGTGAGGCGTTATAAAGTGACGGTCAATCCCATTATTTGTTAATAAAAGAGTAGCCCAAGAGTTGGCGGTGAGTGGTAATGACTAGCTACCTTCTCTCTCGTCTTACACTGCTATATTAGTAACGGCTAGCGCAGATAGCCCTCGTGTAGATTTGCGCGAAATTATAAACGAACCAATCTTTTCATTTTTACAATTACGTATAAAAGGAAAGAGCTTTTCACGTCGTTGTTGTTTATTCTTAAGCGCAAAGCTACACAAAGGTCTGTCTGTGCTCTGCCCACCACGGTTATCGAAACCCAGTTTCTAGCAGTATAAGTCCACAGATGTACCGCTGTACCACTGAAGGTCTTTTTCATGCTTAAGATAAATAACCTTTTATCAATCATTAATTTACATAACTTCCGTCCAGAGGACAGGCACTACAGTTAGAATAAAAATAAACAATTCTTGTTTTGTTTGATTTAGGTTCATGGAAGTATCGTATACGTGGCACTTAAATACGTAAGTTGGTTTATTGTCAAGTATTTGATTTGATGTCCAAAGCTATGTTACTTTTAATCACATTATGTTGCATAAGATCGATTGTACAGGCTTACATTGGTTTTATTGTAGTGGAATGTTTACATGCTTTACAGTAGCTTATGTACGCTGAATCCGAAAATATACCTTTATTTCTCCATCACCTACTTGTTCTTCACAAAACGTCATGTGCACTTTTACATAAATAAATCATTTTCATTGTAAACGGATCACATTTTGTGATGCTTGAAATGTAGATAACCACAAACTATAGATTTCTCAACACCGATTGCGACGTTTATTTTTTTTTTTCGATCGTTCTTAAACTCACAAGAAATACACAGTTCGTTTATAAACAGTTAAAGGCCGCATGACGTATCATTTTTGGATAGTATTTGTTGTTGTTGTTTTCAATATTATATGTTCGTCGCTATGGTTACAAGAGGTTTAATTAATGATCTTGATATATTCTGTTATTTTTGTGTAAAAGTGATCTAAGTAAGAGGGTTTTTTCCCCGATTTGTTAAAAATACTTTCGTGACAGAAAAGATGGATATCAGTGTCGATGTCTGCAGAACTGAATCATTGAAAATCTCTTGAACAGCTCTTGAAAGTGTTGGAGATATCCTGTTACTTAGACACAATTTAAAAAGGGATCACAAAAGAGTCAGCTGGTAACGAGTATCAAATACAGGTTAGATTTCGAATGCTAAAAACTTATAACCCGCATGTCCTAAAACCATCTATTACTTGCTGTCAGTGTAAAACAGATATTTCAGTAAAAGGTGAGCTTATTTTACAGTGAAATGAATAGATAAATAAATAAAATTCCAGTGAAAACATTTTATTTTTACAAAATATTTTAATCGATGTCAAAGAATAGACTTGTGTCAAGATTGACATAAGTATAGTAATAATAATAACATTTATTTCCATCCATTTCACAATGTGTTTAGCCTAACACGGCCCGGCTTAGCTAGGTGGTTAAAGCACTTGTCTCATAATCCGAATGTCACGGGTTCGAACTCCCATCGCCACAAACATGCTCGCCGTTTCAGCCGTGAGAACATTATACTGTCATGGTCAATCCCACTATTCGTTGGTAAACGAGTAGCCCAACATTGGCGGTGGGTGGTGATGACTAGCTGCTTTTCCTGTAGTCTTACATTCCTAAATTAGGGACGACTGGCGCAGACAGCTCTTGTGTAGCTTTGTGCTTAATTCAAAGCAAACCAAACTTGTGTTAAAAATGCTTAAATAATGATATTAATACTTGATTATAAAGAGTCAAGAAACATTATTAAAAAACTCAGGCATAAATCGTTTCGTAACGTGAGAAAAAGAAATCCCAGCACGGCTCAGTCCCTTGCACGAACACATTTTCCTTATAAAGGACGTCGAGTAGATTCACTTTTTCACGAAACTTGTTTTGTAAACCTGGTTATACGCTACTCAATTAGACAGCGATAAGGCACCAACCAGACTGTTAACTCTAGTAGTTACTAACTTAGTGTCGAAGGAATGTGGACGAGTCACTTGTTAACAGCTACATAACAAGGGGCGTGTATGTATAAACATGGTAGTGTTCTTCATACTCATTCTACGGACAAGTATGTAGACGAACATTTGTTTCATTTGGACAAGAATCTATTATTTTATTTTTTCATGCAAAAAACAAACTAGAGTAAACTTAATCTGCCTTTCGGAATGATTCAATGTTACATTTGTTTAGTTCATTAAGTGTCAAAACATGGTTTATCTTGTTATTCATTTTAAATGTGAAATGACAGTTGTGTCAGTTAATCACTTTTCTTTACAAACTGAAAGTTTTATAAATAACTTACTGATATTCACACCACCGCACACACACACATAAAAACTGATGATGTAAGTATGAGAGATTATACATCTTTAAAGGGAGACAACATCAAGATAAGACTTCATCATACATTTTTAAAGAAAACCCTCGTTTTGAAAGATACAAATCTGCTACGTCATCAGCACCCTTCTGATCTGGGTAACTCATTCAGGCAATGTTATTGTGGATTCTTGTGCTACTTACTTATGTGGATCATTTCATAAACAGCTTCAACGCTGATTTGTATTATAAGAAGGGTCATTGTGTACAACTTCGTATTTGTCAGAAAATGACCATACAATTACAGTTTTGTTCCACAGAAGTCTTACCATATACAGTATCATTACATCCACCTGACCACCACAACAAACTTAGCATTATCTGCTGGAACGTTTACGAAAGAGAAATTCGTTATAACCGTATATTTCATATGTCAAGAGTAGATTTGTCTAACAGGAATATTATCATACATAACATCATTATATCCATCTGTCTACCATTTCAAACTTATATTTGTCCGTCTAGATGGTTTTCTAAGAATGTCATTACATCAGTCTGGCAGACGAATTTTTCAATCTATCAAACGACAGAAATAGTATTTACAGTGTGATTAACTAACTGATCACCAGAGTAGTCATAGAAAGGTTCTGTAGTTTGACTGTTAGTTATAATCAAGATTAATTATTACTTATTGTAACTATTATATTCATCTGTAATCAGTTATGACGTTTTTTGACGTTGCCTTATAGAGAAGGTTGAGGCAGTTTGTAATGACAGTTCCTTAGAACCAAGACAAATATAGGTAAAAAAAAATTTAAACTAGGTTGAAAAATCGGAAATCAGTGACAGAATTTTTAGAACTGTTTGTAATGATAAAAACAGTTATGTTTGTTAGTTAACCATGGACGAACTCCCTTCTGTATAATGTGACGTAAACAGGATATGCAGTTTTCAGCTGGTAGCGAGACTAGACCAAAGCTGTTTCGGCTATCACCATACTGGCCTAGTGGTTCAAAGTAAGCAAGACATGAACTTTTTAACATTCCTACACCCATTTCTTTGCACCATTTTAAATGTAAAAAAGAAATGTAGATTTTAAAATGTTACAAAGTAACGCAAATATTACTCGACGTAACTAAAAAATTAGAAATTATCAAAAAATTCCAGTAGCTCGGCCTGAAAAAGAAGGTTTCTTTTAAAAAGTAAAATTATACTAATTATACAGTTTACTGTAGCAGACTGGTCGATGTATTATATAGTTGAACTGAGTGACATTAGTATCATCAGAAAAGCATTTTTAGAGCTTATTAACAGTTTCAAACGACACATCACACTTACGCAGACGGTGTTCAAAGCGTTGCATGTGACGTTCTTCAAATGACAGAATCTGATGAAAGTAGACACCAAGAACAATAAATCTGGCTATTGAAAATCCAAACATCATCAAACCAAAGGCCATAAATCAAGTATCAGTATCTACACCTTATTATATATATGTATATGTACGTACAATCGTAGGTGTTAGTCGGAAGGAAAAAGCGTCTCAAAAACTATGATGATTAAAAACACAACAAATATTAGATATATATACACAAATAAACGGTAGAAGTACTTAGTCGTCACTACCTACCGCCAACTATTAGGCTATTGTTTACAAACGAATAAAATTAATGTTATCCCAAGCTACTTCTAACAAGGTTACGCGACTCCCCTGCCAAGGCTTTGCGACCTACTGGGGGGTCGCGACCCACCGGTTGGGAACCCCTGCTGTAAATACTTCTGTATGAGAGACATTTAATAAAATACCAAATGACTTCCTCTACTTGTTTCTTTGGTTTGTTTTGGAAATAAGCACAATGCTATACAATGGGCTATCTGTGCTATGCCCACCATGGGTACCGAATCCCGGTTTTAAGCGGTGCTTCTTGTACTTTAACACATTGGTTTTATTTCACGTTCCGGCATTAAGATAATCACATGTAACTTGTTATATAACCAAACTCAGAAACTTATTATCCGTATAATAATAACACATTAAACTTGCTACTCACCATAAGACATTACACTGTATTTCGTTCAGTGAATGAAAACTCACAAATTCTTTAATATGTACTATTTCACACTTATGTATGTCGAATTATATAAATGTTGTCAGTGTTTGAAGAAATGTTTCCATGTGTAATGTGTAAACTATTTTCAGTTCCTACTCTGGGTCCTCCAGCGACAAACTCCAAACAACAACGTTTGCTAAAAATCTGTTGGTTTTGTAAATACTTTATTAACTTCCAGAATCTACCATGTAAGCGTGGAAAGTTATTAGTGTTACGTCAAGTATTGTTCTTCAATCGTTCTCTTCCCAGTGGTAAGGAATTCAATATCAGCTTTAGTGTTTCTTCACATGATATGAATTGTTTTTTTGTCTTCATCCAAACCTTTTTCATTCACAAGTCGTTAAGAATCAACGACAGGTTCAATACACACGTTTTACTTCTACTGTTTGTTTAATTCATGAAACTAAATTCTAAAACAGCTAACCCATCGTCTTCACATAGTCTCATGTAGCACAGCGGTAAGTTTGTGAAGGTACAACGTTCAAATGCTTTAGACATTTTAGTGATAATGTTAGAAACCTAGATTTGTTATAGTACATACAGTTATAATTTTGTTTTATTTATTTTACTCAGTTATAAAGAAATGATGTTAAACACCTTTATTTAGCATACAAAGCGGATCACGATATTTATGTTTCAACTTTGAGCTCAACCTTAGACAAAATAAAACATACCATTTGATCAAAATTACATGAGAAGCTTTTTCGTTAACGGGATCCGTTTTATGTATTGTTTTAAACTGTGCCCCCCAGTGGCTCAGCGGTATGTCTGCGGACTTACACGCTAAAATCCGGGTTTCGATACCCGTGGTGGGCAGAGCACAGATAGCCCATTGTGTAGCTTTGTGCTTAATTCAAAACAACAACAACAACAACAATTGTTTTAAACTGCTTGCCCATATGATGTTTCGAAACATGTTTAAGTATTTTATTGGCAACTAGTTGGTTAAAAGCTTAAAAAAATCACTTAACTTCAGTTGAGAAACTGACAACATCGAAATCTTATAAAGTTAAAATTCAAGTTTCGAACCTTGGTGTGGTCATAACTAAAATACACAATTGTAAGTTTTGAACTGAATAACAAACAAAACACAATAATTATTTTCTATTATATACTTTTTATTGATAACAAAATTCCATATGGATACTAAAGTATCCTCAGGATATATCGCTTCCTTCTACACTTTAAACCACATGCTTCCTGTTCATCCAGTTCCATATCCACCTCCACTACTATTAGAACAACAATAGGAAGGAGGAACATCACAGTGAACATGGTTTGTTGGACATAAGATGCCATTTCGGAAATTCCCCACTAGATCATGTAGTAAACAAAGTGACGTCATTAGAATATATATCGCCTACAATATTTGATAATGATTTTTAAATCATCACTGTTTATCTACTTGTGAAGCCTAGCTAATAAACATTATACTAATAAAACTGTTAAAATTACGTCAATACCAAGATCAACCGTTGATGTTACATAACGCGCCACAAGAAAGTAATATTTAACAGTTACGTTATTTAACGAGTTTGTCAGTAAAATGTATTATTAATGTATAAACCAATCTACTTTCTTGTTTTCAGAACAGTATCTTATATCAAATTTGAACTTTCCGTTGCGTCATTAAAAGTACATATAAATTCTCTATAAAAACACATTAAAGTGATTCTCCGTTGGTTAGCTTGCACACTAAATACCGTATTTTGCGCCTTAGTTAGAGGCTACATCGTGGAAGACGAAACGTAACTTGTGACAGTTTGTTTGATTTGTTTTGGAATTTTGCACAAAGCTACTTGAGGATTATCTGTGCTAGCCGTCCCTGATTTTGCAGTGTAAGACAAGAGGGAAGGCAGCTCGTCATCACCACCCACCGCCAACTCTTGGGCTACTCTTTTACCAACGAATAGTGGGTTTGACCGTCACATTATACACCCCCACGGCTGGGAGGGCGAGCATGTTTAGCGCGAACCCGCGACCCTCGGATTACGAGTCGCACGCCTTACGCGCTCGGCCATGCCAGGCCAACTTGTGACAGAGAATTCTCATAAAAAATTGACTTTACAACCAACACTTTAATATGTCCTTGACTTTCTTCAATTTACCGAGGAAACAATATACTCCACAGTATATCGACAATATTAGTTCAATTGTGTGTTTTATACTACTGAAGATACGTGTAGTTAGTAAGTGTTGACATTATGATCTGTACGAGAGGCCGATTTGAGTAGATCCCAAGTTAACCTCTTATCTAGGGACACTCATGTGGATTTTAAGATATTTTTAAAGAAAATATGTGCGTATTACATTGTATAAAATACGGTATATTGTTCTCACGGCTGTGGATTGTATGTCATAACAAACACGACCACAGCACAAGATCAATCATATAAACAGCTGCCGTATTCATGTAATTAATATTTTGTACACTCGTTAATTAACAACAAACGTAAATGAAACAATTCTGTTATTTTATTGTCTATATTACTTACTTTCAGTTTGATATTCAGTTGTAGCAACAAATGCAATTTAAATTAAAATATTTACTTTAATAGTAAAGAACAGATTTTATAAAAATGGATGGTTGTGTCATCCTGTGTTGCTGTTTCACACATGTAATCATTTTGAAATAATTTCAATTTCTCACTTCAAATTGCTGTGAAATATGTAGTCGTCAACAAAGAGTATATATATATTTTACATTCTTTCAATATAGACAATATTCGAATGTTTGGATACACGTTGTTGTTATAAACTTACTTTCATTAAATATTGTGTTACAAACCTCCGTTAATAACAAACAAGAAATAAACATTGTGGCCGTTTCTTAAACGATAAAGACAAACGTAACTTATAATTGATATTTATATCATACCATTTAAACTGTTTGTATGAATTCAGTGTTAAAGAATTCATTCTCTCACCTGGAGTTGATTCCAACAGTGTTGTAAACATCAAAAGTATAATAATTGTAGTCTTTATTTCTCTGATCTGTTAAAATCAGTATTAATACAGTTAGAGAAATGTGACTTTTAACGAAGCCTAAAATAAAAGCTCGAAACTTAGTACAGCCCATGAATTCTGTATCTTACTAGCTTCACATATATTAAAACAGAGGTACTTTTTATAAACGGAAGTAGAAAGTTACAGAAGAAACAAGTTCCCGATTTATCACAGAAACACTAAAACCATTACAATAACTGGACAACATCTAATGCAAGATTTCTATACGATAAAAATTACATTTTGTAAACATCGTTTAAACAACAAAAATGATTTTATATTGAAATTTTTCTTTGAAGTTTCTCGAACATAAAACATGAATGTAAAAACTTTTTTATTAAAGAAAGTTTATATCTAAGAACAAAACAAGACCGATCAACCAAAACACACAGAAATAAAGTTTAACGACCCACAGAAAAAATGTTGAAGTTACCACGCCTGTGGTAAAATATCGTCTTGTGAATTGAAAACAAAATATAAGTTTGTGTTAACATGATAAAAATAATTATTCATATAAGTACTTAAAATCTGTACTTATTTTAATATTCATTATAATTACTATTACAAACAATAAATAAAAATTATATTACCAAAGAGTGTTCAATTATGAGGTACTCCAACTACGTTCTATTGGAATGTAAATATACAGTTAGACTACGCTAAACTAAACTAAACTAACGTGGCAGGGGTTCAGTTTAGAGAGAGAGAAATCAGAATAGTTCTCTCCCCAACCGGGGTGTTCAGGAACGTTGTGGTTCCTCTTCGTCCCCTTTCGTGGATTGTTATTAAGGTTAAGTGGTGTTCTTTTTCTTTTTTTTTAATAAATTAATTACTATTATTATTATTGACTTTTTGGGTGGAGGATGTCTCTCTAAATGTTGTCTTGGGTGGAGGCAAAGGCAGCAGCGGAAAGAAAGGCCGGGACCTGTCCCGAAAGGAAGAAGTTGAACAGATGTGAACATGAATATAATTCAAATCCAGATCAAATCAAATCAAACGGCACGATTCAGGGTCTGGTAAAAGGGTTGCCTGGGCTGGGATCTAGAAATCCAATGCCTAAAGATTTTGATGTGGGGGGAAACGGGAGTGCCTCGAGAAAACCCACTTTCACAGGACAGGCGCCGAAAGTTTTGCCTGTCGTGTGCCCTGTATCTGAAAAAAAAAGGAATTCATGTGAATGACATGGATTTTATTTATTTAGATTCTTTTTTGAGTAGATTTTGATTCTTGAAATATGTTGTAAGGTTGTTGTTTGTTGTTTTTGAATTAAGCACAAAGCTACACAGTGGGCTATCTGTGCTCTGCCCACCACGGGTATCGAAACCCGGATTTTAGCGTGTAAGTCCACAGATATACCGCTGAGCCACTGGGGGGCATGTTGTAAGGTGAAATGTATTTTGTTGGTGCACTGGATAATTTGTGTAGTGATGCTTTTAGATAATATTTGAGAGAAGGTTCTATTAATCTATCTCTTATAGTTGGTAAATTGCTAATTTGGTGTAGATAATTTGTTGGCGTAAATGATGGTAGGCTGAATGCAGATTTTAACATTAAAACTAGACTACGGTTCTGATACTTAGCTTATATAGTCGTATTTTTAATGAGATGCACAGTTATAAGAACATCACAACCAATCAGAATGATTCCAGTAACAGTTGACGTCAAGAATAAATTACAATATAATAGAGATATGTAGAGAGACAGATTGAACCAATAGGAAACTGTGAGTGATTATTTGTTATTTACATGTGATACATTTCTGTTAAAGTGGCTTATGTAGTGGTGGAAAGACTTTAAAACTGTAAGTGGTAATGAAGTTGTGTGATTAGGGTAGAACGGATAGTAAGTAACATGTAAATAGTGGAAAACTATTTGAGTCCCCGCACACACAATTTGTATATAATGGATGTACGAATAGTTTATATATCAATATATCTTGTCGAACACACCTATCTGTTGTAAAGCTGGAATAAACGAGCCTCCATATGATAGCCAATACTTAATTATTTTAACATTAGAACACAAGTGTCAATATAGACATTATTTTATTTCTTTAGATAATTTTTTCCCTAAATGATGTGGACACTCTATTCGTTTCTTTGTTTGAATTTTAAATATCCCACAAAGCTACACGAGAATTATCTGCGCTAGCCGTCCCTAAGTTACCAGTTTATGATCGGAAGGAAGGCAGATGATTATTACCATTCACCGCCAACTCTTGGCTATTTTCATGTTTACAAATTGTGGGATTAACTGTCACTTATAACGTCTCTATGGCTGAAAGGGCCAGCTAGTTTTATGAAACAGGAATTATAATCCTCGACTATTAGAATTCGAATCGAGCTCTGTAACTATACAGGAACAATATACATACATTCGTTCAGTGTGTGGCCCGGCATGGCCAAGCGTGTTAAGGCGTGCGACTCGTAATCCGAGGGTCGTCGGTTCGCATCCGCGTCGCGCCAAACATGCTCGCCCTCCCAGCCGTGGGGGCGTTATAAAGTGATGGTCAAGCCCACTATTCGTTGGTAAAATAGTAGCCCAAGAGTTGGCGGTGGGTGGTGATGACTAGCTATCTTCCCTCTAGTCTTACACTGCTAAATCAGGGACGGCTAGCACAGATAGCCCTCTAGTAGCTTTGTGCGACATTCCAAAACAAACAAGCAAACAAAGGTTCAGTGTGACGACTTACTCCTGTTTGTCACATGACAGAAGTCATTTCTACCGTCTCAAGCATGTGAAACTCATACCAGATTATTTGTTATGGATAATTTATCGTATTCTTTACTTATATATATATATATATATACAAAAACTTTAAGATTAAGAAATTATCTTTTACGGTGGTTCTCAGAGAACTGATTTTCTCATCGTATCGCTCGTGTTTTGTGCAAATAAAAAACAAAAATATTTTAATGTGTAACATCATGGTTTTCGTGAAGATTTATAAAAACAACCATAACTTTAACGTTTATTGGTTCGTTGGTTTTGAGTGGCGAAACTTGAAGGTAACTCAGTTACAGCGGGTGTGGAAAATCACCACGAGCCAGGATATTCTAATATCATCAGTTCATCAGGGAACCAAAGTCTCCGCTCCAGAAGGAGACTCGCACCACAAAGACCGATTTATTTAAAGTTATACATGAAAATACATAGATTGATAACAATGTAACGTGATATTTAACTTTGACAATATTTGACCGAAATGTTGAACTTATAGTACAATGTCTGAGTAATGATCAAACTCGTGAATAATAAAAATTGGCTTGCAATTGAAAATAGACATGAAGCGTAATACTTTAACAGTAAATATTATGGCTCTCTAACAGAGGGCGTTATTTTTAAAAATTATATATTGTGTTTTACAACTAAACATCAACACCAGTAAACCTAGTGGACCATAATGTGTATTAATGATTTTCATTTTTCATAAACGTTTTTTAATGATAAAACACAATTCTAAATAATAATAACAAATTTTAATTATTTCAGCTTAATAAGAAACTCTAGTTTATATGTAACAATAAATAACATAAATTTTAAACATATTCAAACTTCTAATTATTATCAGACATCTTTACCAGGTAGAACATTCAATACGATCAAAAACATTTTCCATTATCAATACCAACAATTGAAGTTCGATATCCGGCTTATTGATAGTTCAGTTGGAAATGTTTCGAAATAAACTCCATAGGGAAGGTTTGGAGTAGGTTAATAAAGTATATGTGTTGTCATTACAACCGTAACACTGCTATTCATTTTTTATTATTACATACATAAAATATACGACTTTCTATTCTTTGTAATTTAGATTTTGTTTATTCCTCCAACTTTTAGACAGTTAAACTGTATAAGATTACAAACAGAATGACATCGCATCGTTACATCACAATATGTTTTGTATATAATAACTGGTCCAAAATAACAATGTAGATATTTCTGTATGAGAGATGTTTCATGAAATACCAAATGACTTGTTTGTTTCACTTGTTTTAGAATTGAGTATAAATCTATACAATTGTCTAGCTGTGCTCTGCCCACCATGGGTATTGAAACCCGGTTTTTCGCGGTGCTTCCTGTACTTTAGTACGTTGGTTCTATTTCAAGTTCCGACACCAAAGCAATTACATGTAATTTGTTATATAATCAAACTAAAATACTAATTATCCGTATAATAATAATACAGTCCACAGACCACCAACTGTCAGACATAAAACTACATTTAGTTCAGTAAATTAAAACTTCCTAATTGTTCAGTTATAAATCCCCTTCTCTCAACCGTTTATTGACTTCTGTTTCATTTATCACGTTTCTCTTAGTTCTGAATTACTATAAAAATATTAACATGTCTTGAAATGTTCACCAGTTGCTCCAAGGGTGAAGTAGGTTATATGTTTAGATGAAGTTTATACTGGCAGACTGCCAATAAATGCAATAGACGACAGTGAACAGATAAATAAAGAAACAATATGTTACAACAATATCTTGAGAGAAATGGCTACTTTTGTATAATGATTGGTTTGGAGACTCTGGTGGACACATTATTTACTATAGTGATTTGCGATTAATTTTTAATAAAATAAAAATACGTGTTCATGTAAACACATTTAAAATTATTTTCGACGACTGACATGAGATGTGAAAGTCGTCGACATAGAGCCCGTTTGTAACAACCTGAGGAAGTTGTTCAGTGATGGTCTTAATGTTTATACTGAGACACTCAAAACCCAACTCTAAGGGACTCCAATTTCCTGTAGAAAATAATGGGAAAGTTTCGAACCTACACCAACGTGGAATTGCTTCTTTATTAAAAGTGTCTGATAAAAAAATTGGCAAATGACCACATAACCCTTATATGTGGAGGTCTCTCGAAAATGCCACACATCGATGTAGTATCATAAGCCTTCTAAAGATCAAAAACTGTTAACACAAGATGTTGTCATTTGAGAAAGCCTTCTCTGATTGACGTTTCAAGTCGATTCATGTGGCCCACGGTGAAGCGCGGTCGTCCGAACCTACACTGGATGAGCGAAAGGAGGTTGTTTGATTCGTGGAACGAAATAAGATGAGAATAACCATCGTCTGCAGAGAGGGCTCGTTAAAGCATTTGAACTGTAGTTTTAAGGAATCTTCGGATACTTTGAAGGATAAGAGAAAGATAGAACAATACCTTGGCGCCAGGCATCATGAAAAATATTTTGATGAAACCCAGCACAGTGAGTGACGATGGTACATTGTTGCCGTCGATTACTGTGCCCGATACGGGAGTTTGTGTTTTTCTTCACCGTGTTCTGCTTAGTCGGTGAAATTTGGTCGTGTGTTGTATACATAGCTCGTGAGTACTTTATGAGTGTCTTGAGTGAGTGACGAAGTACTGTGTCGGTGATGTCGATAAAACCCACTTGTAGAGAAAAATATTTATGAAAAAACGACTTGTTTGGGTTAAGAACATTTTTTACGTAGAGGAGCGAACAACGTTTCGACCTTCTTCGGTCATCCCAACCTTAACTTCACATGTGAACAGGAAGATAAAATTAACTATGAATTAGACAAAATGAAACAGTACTTCATGAACATCAATAAGTTTCCTCCATAAACCGCAGAAAACATTATACGCACACACCTAGACAGAAAGCAAAATCAACCAACAAAAGTAAATACATTTCACGAATCAAAAAATCACGAAACCATATACTGCTGTATACCATATATTCCCGACATCAACAGAACAATAACCAACATTTGGTAGAAAGTAGTAACAAAATACGACATTCCAGTTAATACCAAATTTATTCAAAAACCAGGCACAAAACTGAGGTCTATACTATGTAAAAACTACACTGACAAACACCACACCAACATTATTTATAAAATACAATGTGATAACTGTCAGGACTTCTATATTGGAGAAACAAGTAGAAAAATGGAAACCAGATTCAAAGAACATAAAAAGTCACCTTCACACGTTTTCAAACACTGCAAGTCAAATAAACACAACATAACCATAGAAAACACTCAAATACTAAATAAAGAAACAAACGTAAAATTAAAAAAAGCCTTTCTTATACAACAACTTAAGCAAAAGAAGCCAATACAAAAGAATACCTTTGTACCTATATTAAAAAAATATAATAAAATAAATAATATAAAATTATTTTTTCAAACATGTAACACCGTCCTCTATATTCCGACACTCAGTGATATCGAGAAAACCCACTTGGAGAGAAATATATATGCAAAAACGGCTCGTTTGGGCTAAGAAAATATTTTTACGTAAAAGAGCGAACCAAACGAGCCGTTTTTGCATATATATTCCGACACTCAGTTACATTGTTTGTTTTTTGGAATTTCGTACAAAGCTACTCGAGGGCTATCTGTGCTAGCCGTCCCTAATTTTGCAGTGTAAGACTAGAGGGAAGGCAGCTAGTCATCACCACCCACCGCCAACTCTTGGGCTACTCTTTTACCAACGAATAGTGGGA
>CM022392.1:1244671-1269917 GCA_011833715.1 Carcinoscorpius rotundicauda
CTAAACGGATCCACCTTCTTTCCCATGATTGGGTGGGGGCATCCTACCTGAACGGGTTCACTTCCTTTCCCATGATTGGATGGGGGGCATCCTAGCCAAACGGGTCCACTTCCTTTCCCATGATTGGTTGGGGGCATCCTAGCTAAACGGGTCCACCTCCTTTCCCATGATTGGGTGGGGGGCATCCTAGCCAAACGGGTCCACCTCCTTTCCCATGACTGGGTGGGGGGCATCCTAGTCAAACGGGTTCATTTTCTTTCCCATGATTGGGTGGGGGGCATCCTAGCCAACGCAATACATCTAAACTGGTCCATCTCCTTTCCATACCAGATCTCCAAAGAACCAGCCTGCAGGAGATGGTATGAATGGAGTTTCTCGGCCGACTGGTATGTTCTTTGGCTCCTTCTGAAACAAGATAAACCTTTTAACACAGTTAGGATGTCTTCTCTGTTCGTTTGTCTTAGAGATTTTTCTCTTTAGACAATTGCCATCTTGGCTCATGAGATTTCTCATAATTTAGCATATGTTTTCCAACAGTCTCAGAAACACTAGCTTACTAACTTCCTATTTTCTAGTTCTCTCTGTGGTATTTAAAAATTGTTTTGTAGATTTACTAGTTTTTAATAACAGAGATTTGATTTGTTTCTCGAATTACATTTTTACTATTTATTGACGTAGAAGTCCATATTACTATTTCTCTATCCTTTGTGAGAAAAAAATTTCTTTGCATAAATCTAATCCTGATGTTTTACTTGTTTTTCATCAGTTACTTTCATTTGCATACATACTGATTTCTTTTCAGACCAACTAATTTCCAGGACGATATGTCTGGTCCTAGTAGTCTTACTATTCCAACATTAAGAATTATAGGTATTTTTACATGCACTCCTACTAGTTAGTTTGTGGTAAAACTGGTTTTAGAAAAATACTGGACCAACCAAATCGTATTAGTTGGTTAAGAAACCCCTGTCATATCTTCTTCAAAAGGTTGATTCCCAGGTGGTCCGGTACAGGAAGGAGATAGACTAGTCTAGATGCACTGTGTTGGCGAGGATATCACACATTACCATGGGGAAGGTGGACCAACCATCATATCTACAATTACGGATGTCATTCTCTTTTTGACACCCAGTTTAGTGAAACGTTCTGTCAACATTGGGGAAAACTGTGTCTGGTTATGAGTGTTGTCTCGCATGTGTTATTTTCTCTGGGTTTGGATATCGCCCTCCAAAAGAGATGCCTTTGGACACTTTCCGAGGGGTGCTCATCATTGATTCCCCAACCAAGTCAGTGTGAGTTTAGGTAAGATATCGTAATATCGACTCACACTTCTGGTACTTCTTTTCTGGGAAGCGGCTGCGACAGTAGAAGTAGTCACGTTCCTGTTGAAACCTTGGGTAGGTGGAGCTAGTGTCGGCAGAAACTAAACAGTAAAGCCATCTTATGAGAAGTGACATCTATCGGAAATATATTTACGGTGTATGAGAAATATTAAGTTTTCATAAATTCACAATTAACGTACAATAACTTTTTCTATAAAAAATATAGACACTACAGATGTAAAGCAAAGCTGAAAATTGACATTACCAAAACTGTATTCAAATTTTAGGTGTATAATCTAGTGTATATATAAATAACTATAAATAAACGTATTTATTGGTCCTTCTGTTTGTTAGTTCAAAAGTAGAATTATTTGGTTTTCTTTATGCAAAACACTTACCGTCATAACTTATCAGTATGTTTAACCTGTAAAGACAGATTACACATATAATAACACATTTAAATGATATAACAGTAATATCTGATTCCATGTAGTCCAAAACATCAATTATGGTAAGGATATTGTTGAAACATGTTATTCAGAAGAGATTCAAAGAGACTGTATCCACATGTTCAGATTATTTATGGATACGAATAATTGAAATCATGGATATATTTTTGCAATATGATTAAATCAAAACTGTAGGTGTGTTTACCCGAACTGAGTCATTGTGTGCGGCTCTTAACATTTTTATAATATATCCATTTTTCATCTCCAGTCACTAACCTATCCAAAAAAAGGTGAGTTACGTTCACACGAGTGCAGAGAAGTGCAAATGTCCATTCTTGCTCTCAGGTTGGCTTCTGTCAAATCATAGCGACCCATTTTTCAAGTTTTGATACATTTCCAAGTTGTTGCAGATGACGGTGAACTGTTGAATTAAGCTTCTGTGCTAGTTCTTCAAATGTTACAGCACAGTCTTCATCAAGTGCAGCCAGCAGCAAATCATCATTAAACTTAAGCTGTAGTCACCTGATATAAACTTCTGAAACCACGTTGGACGTTTACTTTCATTGAGAGAATCCGTACCATAAACACCTTGAATGTTGTTTTGTGGTTTCTGCTGCACTATTGCCTTTTTTAAACTCATAAAGCATTATATGTCTAATGTCAGGCTGAGGAGAAACAAAAGTTTCTGAGCACCCCTGGTTTGCCTTAGGGATCTCCCTAAGGTCTTTAAAACCAAAATTACTGTCAATTATAAAATAAATATGTCTAATGTGCTCTTCAGACACATCCATCTTCATGGGGGTTTATTTGATAAATGATCTGAAAAAGTGGAGTTTGGACAGTTTCTTTTATTTGTCTGAGCATTTTTATACACGTCCTAGTACATATTTGAGTCATTGAAGCCTTCTACAAATACTTTCTGTATTGAAATTTCGGACATCACTTATGAGATGGCCTGATAAATCATGAAAAATGTTATTTAGTTCATAATGAATAATATACAATATCTAAATCATGCAGGATTACTTTAAAACAAACATTAATCTGACTTTGTACAAGATAAAGAGTTCTTCCGTCAGATAAAAAGAGTCCACTGTGAACAAAACCAAACAAATAAGTATCAAAACGATACAAAACACTGTTGTTCTCTATAGTGAAACAATCATTAAGAAACTCTTACTTTACTTGACTTAATATATAAACACATAACTTGTTAGTTGATTTGTTGTTCGGTTCTTTGTTTGAATCAAGTGATAAAGAAACTTAATAAGATTTTTCATCTTTTTTGCATCATGGCACATTTCAGGCTAAATTTGTTTCAAAAGTTGTTACATTTTCCTCCTCAGACCTTCACTCTTTTGCTCTGTCAAAGCCTCCATCACTTGAGAAATGTGAAGCTCACAGTAAAGGTTTTCCCAAATTCTAATCAAGAGTGGCGATCGCTCTATTGTCTTGACCTCTTTTAGTTTGTTTTCTTGTTTTGTTTTTGTGTTTTTTAATTTCACACAAAGCTACTCGAAGGCCATCTGCGCTAGCCGTCCATAATTTAAGACTTGTGAGACTGAAAGGAAGGCAGCTGCTCATCACCACCAACCACCAACTGTTGGGCTACTTTTCAAATAACGACTAGCGGTATTGATTGTAACATTATAACGCCTCCGCGGCTGAAAGGGCGAGGATGTTTTTTGAAATAGGGATTTGAACCCGCGACCCTCATATCACAAGTCGAACGCCTAATCTCACCTGGGCATGCCAGGCCTCTGACCTGTTTCAGATAAAGTGGTGTCACAACAAACTCTCATGACCTGATCTGTGATATCATAATATTCAAGCAAACTGTAAAGGCTAACTGGTTACTTGTGACCTTTTGAAGAAGGTATTATTCCGAGAAGGGAATCAATTAGATCTAAGAATGAAGTAGTAACACTGACCACAAACACCAACTATAAGTTTTCAATCCTCCTCCAATTCACTCACTATATTTGTGACAAGTGAAGGTCAATATTTGACTTAACATGTCTTATATGATGTCTGTAGCTTCAGATTATTAACATGTCTTATCTGATGTCTGTAGCTTCAGATTATTAACATGTCTAATCTGATGTCTGAAGCTTCAGGTAATTAACATGTCTAATCTGATGTCTGTAGCTTCAGATTAGTAACATGTCTTATATGATGTCTGTAGCTTCAGATTATCATCATGTCACATCTTATGTCTGTAGCTTCAGATTATTAACATGTCTTATCTGATATCTGTAGCTTCAGATTATTAACATGTCTAATCTGATGTCTGTAGCTTCAGGTAATTAACATATCTTATCTGATGTCTCTAGTTTTAGATTATTAACATGTCTTCTCTGATGTCTGTAGTTTCAGATTATTAACATGTCTAATCTGATGTCTGTAGCTTCAGATTATTAACATGTTTTATCTGATGTCTGTAGCTTCAGATTATTAACATGTCTTCTCTGATGTCTGTAACTTCAGATTATTAACATGTCTTCTCTGATGTCTGTAGCTTCAGGTTATTAACATATCTTATCTGATGTCTGTAGCCTCAGGTTATTAACATGTCTAATCTGATGTATGTAGCTTCAAATTATTATCATATCATATCTGATGTCTGTAGCTTCAGATTATTAACATGTCTTCTCTGATGTCTGTAGCTTCAGATTATTAACATGTCTTATCTGATGTCTGTAGCTTCAGATTATTAACATGTCTTCTCTGATGTCTGTAGCTTCATGTTATTAACATATCTTATCTGATGTCTGTAGCTTCAGATTATTAACATGTCTTATCTGATGTCTGTAGCTTCAGATTATTAACATGTCCTACCTGATGTCTGAAGCTTCAGATCATTAACATGTCTTATCTGATGTCTGTAACTTCAGATTATTAACATGTCTTATCTGATGTCTTTAGCTTCAGATTATAAACAATTAATTTCAAGGTCAAAGTAAGTAATGTTTTGAATCCCCTTGAAATGCTGCATCTTTTTTTCTTCCAACCATTTAGCAAAAGTAGGATAAGTTAGAACCATTACAAATGACAGAATATGGGTCCGTTTCACACTCATTGGCATCGTTTTTTTGTCACTACAACAAACTGACATCAAAGAACCACAACCTGATGTCTTTGAGTGACCGAACCATTGACACCGGAAACATCTGAGAGGGTTTGGAATGTATGTTCGTGCCTTGCAATAAAGATAACCTGCCTTGATGGTGGCAGGTGGCCACGGTGATGTGAATGTTAAAATGAGGACATTGGTTGAATTCATAATTCTGTCTTTTTTAATGGAGAGACGAAATTCCTTGGAGGGAGAAACCAGCAAGAATCTCTGGCTTGTGTGACTAATATAATAAAAGTCCATGTATATAATTGTCAGTTTTGCATTTAGCGTTTTGTGGTTTCATTCATGTTTCAGCATTTTTTACCACTACCTCACCTTACATGCATGGATCTCACAACATATGACATGAAGGTTTGTCGGGTCCATTTAGAGAAACACACTTTACGACGTTTTGCAGTATTTGTGATCTTTTGGCTCGGCATGGCCAGGTGGTTGAAGCACTCGCCTCGTAATCCGAGGGTCGCGAGTTTGAATCCCCGTCACACCAAACATGTTCTCACTTTCAACCGTGGGGCGTTATAAAGTGACGGTCAATCCCATTATTTGTTAGTAAAAGAGTAGCCCAAGAGTTGGCGGTGAGTGGTAATGACTAGCTACCTTCTCTCTCGTCTTACACTGCTATATTAGTAACGGCTAACGCATATAGCCCTCGTGTAGATTTGCGCGAAATTAAAAACGAACCAATCTTTTCATTTTTACAATTACGTATAAAAGGAAGGAGCTTTTCACGTCGTTGTTGTTTATTCTTAAGCGCAAAGCTACACAAAGGTCTGTCTGTGCTCTGCCCACCACGGTTATCGAAACCCAGTTTCTAGCAGTATAAGTCCACAGATGTACCGCTGTACCACTGAGGGTCTTTTTCATGCTTAAGATAAATAACCTTTTATCAATCATTAATTTACATAACTTCCGTCCAGAGGACAGGCACTCCAGCTAGAATAAAAATAAACAATTCTTGTTTTGTTTGATTTAGGTTCATGGAAGTATCGTATACGTGGCACTTAAATACGTAAGTTGGTTTATAGTCAAGTATTTGATTTGATGTCCAATGCTATGTTACTTTTAATCACATTATGTTGCATAAGATCGATTGTACAGGCTTACATTGGTTTTATTGTAGTGGAATGTTTACATGCTTTACAGTAGCTTATGTACGCTGAATCCGAAAATATACCTTTATTTCTCCATCACCTACTGGTTCTTCACAAAAGGTCATGTGCACTTTTAAATAAATAAATCATTTTCATTGTAAACGGATCACATTTTGTGATGCTTGAAATGTAGATAACCACAAACTATAGATTTCTCTACACCGATTGCGACGTTTATTTTTTTTTTCGATCGTTCTTAAACTCACAAGAAATACACAGTTCGTTTATAAACAGTTAAAGGCCGCATGACGTATCATTTTTGGATAGTATTTGTTGTTGTTGTTTTCAATATTATATGTTCGTCGCTATGGTTACAAGAGGTTTAATTAATGATCTTGATATATTCTGTTATTTTTGTGTAAAAGTGATCTAAGTAAGAGGGTTTTTTCCCCGATTTGTTAAAAATACTTTCGTGACAGAAAAGATGGATATCAGTGTCGATGTCTGCAGAACTGAATCATTGAAAATCCCTTGAACAGCTCTTGAAAGTGTTGGAGATATCCTGTTACTTTGACACAATTTAAAAAGGGATCACAAAAGAGTCAGCTGGTAATGAGTAACAAATACAGGTTAGATTTCGAATGCTAAAAACTTATAACCCGCATGTCCTAAAACCATCTATTACTCGCTGTCAGTGTAAAACAGATATTTCAGTAAAAGGTGAGCTTATTTTACAGTGAAATGAATAGATAAATAAATAAAATTCCAGTGAAAACATTTTATTTTTACAAAATATTTTAATCGATGTCAAAGAATAGACGTGTATCAAGACTGACTTAAGTATAGTAATAATAATAACATTTATTTCCATCCATTTCACAATGTGTTTAGTCTAACACGGCCCGGCTTAGCTAGGTGGTTAAAGCACTTGTCTCATAATCCGAATGTTACGGGTTCGAACCCCCATCGCCACAAACATGCTCGCCGTTTCAGCCGTGAGAACATTATACTGTTATGGTCAATCCCACTATTCGTTGGTAAACGAGTAGCCCAGCATTGGCGGTGGGTGGTGATGACTAGCTGCTTTTCCTATAGTCTTACACTCCTAAATTAGGGACGACTGGCGCAGACAGCTCTCGTGTAGCTTTGTGCTTAATTCAAAGCAAACCAAACTTCTGTTAAGAGTGCTTAAATAATGATAATAATACTTGATTATAAAGTGTCAAGAAACATTATTAAAAAACTCCGGCATAAATCGTTTCGTAACGTGAGAAAAAGAAATCCCAGCACGGCTCAGCCCCTTGCACGAACACATTTTCCTTATAAAGGACGTCGAGTAGATTCACTTTTTCACGAAACTTGTTTTGTAAACCTGGTTATACGCTACTCAATTAGACAGCGATAAGGCACCAACCAGACTGTTAACTCTAGTAGTTACTAACTTAGTGTCAAAGGAATGTGGACGAGTCACTTGTTAACAGCTACATAACAAGGGGCGTGTATGTATAAACATGGTAGTGTTCTTCATACTCATTCTACGGACAAGTATGTAGACGAACATTTCTTTCATCTGGACAAGAATCTATTATTTTATTTTTCATGCAAAAAACAAACTAGAGTAAACTTAATCTGCCTTTCGGAATGATTCAATGTTACATTTGTTTAGTTCATTAAGTGTCAAAACATGGTTTATCTTGTTATTCATTTTAAATGTGAAATGACAGTTGTGTCAGTTAATCACTTTTCTTTACAAACTGAAAGTTTTGTAAATAATTTACTGATATTTACACCACCGCACACACACACATAAAAACTGATGATGTAAGTATTAGAGATTATACATCTTTAAAGGGAGACAACATCAAGATAAGACTTCATCATACATTTTTAAAGAAAACCCTCGTTTTGAAAGATATAAATCTGCTACATCATCAGCACCCTTCTGATCTGAGTAACTCATTCAGGCAATGTTATTGTGGATTCTTGTGCTACTTACTTACGTGGATCATTTCATAAACAGCTTCAACGCTGATTTGTATTATAAGAAGGGTCATTGTGTACAACTTCGTATTTGTCAGAAAATGACCATACAAATACAGTTTTGTTCCACAGAAGTCTTACCATATACAGTATCATTACATCCACCTGACCACCACAACAAACTTAGCATTATCTGCTGGAACGTTTACGAAAGAGAAATTCGTTATAACCATATATTTAATATGGTAAGAGTAGATTTGTCTAACAGGAATATTATCATACATAACATCATTATATCCATCTGCCTACTATTTCAAACTTATATTTGTCCGTCTAGATGGTTATCTAAGAATGTTATTATATGAGTCTGGCAGATGAATTTTTCAATCTATCAAACGACAGAAATAGTATTAACAGTGTGGTTAACTAACTGATCACCAGAGTAGTCATAGAAAGGTTCTGTAGTTTGACTGTTAGTTATAATCAATATTAATTATTACTTATTGTAATTATTATATTCATCTGTAATCAGTTATGACGTTTTTTGACGTTGCCTTATAGAGAAGGTTGAGGCAGTTTGTAATGACAGTTCCTTAGAACCAAGACAAATATAGGTAAAAAAAAAAATTAAACTAGGTTGAAAAATTGGAAATCAGTGACAGAATTTTTAGAACTGTTTGTAATGATAAAAACAGTTATGTTTGTTAGTTAACCATGGACGAACTCCCTTCTGTATAATGTAACGTAAACAGGATATGCAGTTTTCAGCTGGTAGCGAGACTAGACCAAAGCTGTTTCGGCTATCACCATACTGGCCTAGTGGTTCAAAGTAAGCAAGACATGAACTTTTTAACATTCCTACACCCATTTCTTTGCACCATTTTAAATGTAAAAAAGAAATGTAGATTTTAAAATGTTACAAAGTAACGCAAATATTACTCGACGTAACTAAAAAATTAGAAATTATCAAAAAATTCCAGTAGCTCGGCCTGAAAAAGAAGGTTTCTTTTAAAAAGTAAAATTATACTAATTATACAGTTTACTGTAGCAGACTGGTCGATGTATTATATAGTTGAACTGAGTGACATTAGTATCATCAGAAAAGCATTTTTAGAGCTTATTAACAGTTTCAAACGACACATCACACTTACGCAGACGGTGTTCAAAGCGTTGCATGTGACGTTCTTCAAATGACAGAATCTGATGAAAGTAGACACCAAGAACAATAAATCTGGCTATTGAAAATCCAAACATCATCAAACCAAAGGCCATAAATCAAGTATCAGTATCTACACCTTATTATATATATGTATATGTACGTACAATCGTAGGTGTTAGTCGGAAGGAAAAAGCGTCTCAAAAACTATGATGATTAAAAACACAACAAATATTAGATATATTCACACAAATAAACGGTAAAAGTACTTAGTCGTCACTACCTACCGCCAACTATTAGGCTATTGTTTACAAACGAATAAAATTAATGTTATCCCAAGCTACTTCTAACAAGGTTACGCGACTCCCCTGCCAAGGCTTTGCGACCTACTGGGGGGTCGCGACCCACCGGTTGGGAACCCCTGCTGTAAATACTTCTGTATGAGAGACATTTAATAAAATACCAAATGACTTCCTCTACTTGTTTCTTTGGTTTGTTTTGGAAATAAGCACAATGCTTCTTGTACTTTAACACATTGGTTTTATTTCACGTTCCGGCATTAAGATAATCACATGTAACTTGTTATATAACCAAACTCAGAAACTTATTATCCGTATAATAATAACACATTAAACTTGCTACTCACTATAAGACATTACACTGTATTTCGTTCAGTGAATGAAAACTCACAAATTCTTTAATATGTACTATTTCACACTTATGTATGTCGAATTATATAAATGTGGTCAGTGTTTGAAGAAATGTTTCCATGTGTAATGTGTAAACTATTTTCAGTTCCTACTCTGGGTCCTCCAGCGACAAACTCCAAACAACAACGTTTGCTAAAAATCTGTTAGTTTTGTAAATACTTTATTAACTTCCAGAATCTACCATGTAAGCGTGGAAAGTTATTAGTGTTACGTCAAGTATTGTTCTTCAATCGCTCTCTTCCCAGTGGTAAGGAATTCAATATCAGCTTTAGTGTTTCTTCACATGATATGAATTGTTTTTTGTCTTCATCCAAACCTTTTTCATTCACAAGTCGTTAAGAATCAACGACAGGTTCAATACACACGTTTTACTTCTACTGTTTGTTTAATTCATGAAACTAAATTCTAAAACAGCTAACCCATCGTCTTCACATAGTCTCACGTAGCACAGCGGTAAGTCTATGTAGTTACAACGTTCAAATGCGGTGTATTATTCACAAATGAACAAAGCAGATAGACCAGTGTGGCTTTCTTCTTGTAAAAGACAACATATTTTTATCGTTATGTCATATCAGATAAATAAAACATTCGTTCGTTCAGCTTTAATTTTATGAAATAAGAAACTCTCTAGAAACGGTGAGCATTAGAAACATCATCACATGATTTAGACATTTTAGTGATAATGTTAGAAACCTAGATTTGTTATAGTACATACAGTTATAATTTTGTTTTATTTATTTTACTCAGTTATAAAGAAATGATGTTAAACACCTTTATTTAGAATACAAAGCCGATCACGATATTTATGTTTCAACTTTGAGCTCAACCTTAGACAAAATAAAACATACCATTTGATCAAAATTACATGAGAAGCTTTTTCGTTAACGGGATCCGTTTTATGTATTGTTTTAAACTGCTGCCCATATGATGTTTCGAAACATGTTTAAGTATTTTATTGGCAACTAGTTGGTTAAAAGCTTAAAAAAATCACTTAACTTCAGTTGAGAAACTGACAACATCGAAATCTTATAAAGTTAAAATTCAAGTTTCGAACCTTGCTGTGGTCATAACTAAAATACACAATTGTAAGTTTTGAACTGAATAACAAACAAAACACAATAATTATTTTCTATTATATACTTTTTATTGATAACAAAACTCCATATGGATACTAAAGTATCCTCAGGATATATCGCTTCCTTCTACACTTTAAACCGCATGCTTCCTGTTCATCCAGTTCCATATCCACCTCCACTACTATTAGAACAACAATAGGAAGGAGGAACATCACAGTGAACATGGTTTGTTGGACATAAGATGCCATTTCGGAAATTCCCCACTAGATCATGTAGTAAACAAAGTGACGTCATTAGAATATATATCGCCTACAATATTTGATAATGATTTTTAAATCATCACTGTTTATCTACTTGTGAAGCCTAGCTAATAAACATTATACTAATAAAACTGTTAAAATTACGTCAATACCAAGATCAACCGTTGATGTTACATAACGCGCCACAAGAAAGTCATATTTAACAGTTACGTTATTTAACGAGTTTGTCAGTAAAATGTATTATTAATGTATAAACCAATCTACTTTCTTGTTTTCAGAACAGTATCTTATATCAAATTTGAACTTTCCGTTGCGTCATTAAAAGTACATATAAATTCTCTATTAAAACACATTAAAGTGATTCTCCGTTGGTTAGCTTGCACACTAAATACCGTATTTTGCGCCTTAGTTAGAGGCTACATCGTGGAAGACGAAACGTAACTTGTGACAGTTTGTTTGATTTGTTTTGGAATTTTGCACAAAGCTACTCGAGGACTATCTGTGCTAGCCGTCCCTGATTTTGCAGTGTAAGACAAGAGGGAAGGCAGCTCGTCATCACCACCCACCGCCAACTCTTTTACCAACGAATAGTGGGTTTGACCGTCACATTATACACCCCCACGGCTGGGAGGGCGAGCATGTTTAGCGCGAACCCGCGACCCTCAGATTACGAGTCGCACACCTTACGCGCTCGGCCATGCCAGGCCAACTTGTGACAGAGAATTCTCATAAAAAATTGACTTCACAACCAACACTTTAATATGTCCTTGACTTTCTTCAATTTACCGAGGAAACAATATACTCCACAGTATATCGACAATATTAGTTCAATTGTGTGTTTTATACTACTGAAGATACGTGTAGTTAGTAAGTGTTGACATTATGATCTGTACGAGAGGCCGATTTGAGTAGATCCCAAGTTAACCTCTTATCTTGGGACACTCATGTGGATTTTAAGATATTTTTCAAGAAAATATGTGCGTATTACATTGTATAAAATACGGTATATTGTTCTCACGGCTGTGGATTGTATGTCATAACAAACACGACCACAGCACAAGATCAATCATATAAACAGCTGCCGTATTCATGTAATTAATATTTTGTACACTCGTTAATTAACAACAAACGTAAATGAAACAATTCTGTTATTTTATTGTCTATATTACTTACTTTCAGTTTGATATTCAGTTGTAGCAACAAATGCAATTTAAATTAAAATATTTACTTTAATAGTAAAGAACACATTTTATAAAAATGGATGGTTGTGTCACCCTGTGTTGCTGTTTCACACATGTAATCATTTTGAAATAATTTAAATTTCTCACTTCAAATTGCTGTGAAATATATAGTCGTCAACAAAGAGTATATATATATTTTACATTCTTTCATTATAGACAATATTCGAATGTTTGGATACACGTTGTTGTCATAAACTTACTTTCATTAAATATTATGTTACAAACCTCCGTTAATAACAAACAAGAAATAAACATTGTGGCCGTTTCTTAAACGATAAAGACAAACGTAACTTATAATTGATATTTATATCATACCATTTAAATTGTTTGTATGAATTCAGTGTTAAAGAATTCATTCTCTCACCTGGAGTTGATTCCAACAGTGTTGTAAACATCAAAAGTATAATAATTGTAGTCTTCATTTCTCTGATCTGTTAAAATCAGTATTAATACAGTTAGAGAAATGTGACTTTTAACGAAGCCTAAAATAAAAGCTCGAAACTTAGTACAGCCCGTGAATTCTGTATCTTACTAGCTTCACATATATTAGAACAGAGGTACTTTTTATAAACGGAAGTAGAGAGTTACAGAAGAAACAAGTTCCCGATTTATCACAGAAACACTAAAACCATTACAATAACTGGACAACATCTAATGCAAGATTTCTATACGATAAAAATTACATTTTGTAAACATCGTTCAAACAACAAAAATGATTTTATATTGAAATTTTTCTTTGAAGTTTCTCGAACATAAAACATGAATGTAAAAACTTTTTTATTAAAGAAAGTTTATATCTAAGAACAAAACAAGACCGATCAACCAAAACACACAGAAATAAAGTTTAACGACCCACAGAAAAAATGTTGAAGTTACCACGCCTGTGGTAAAATATCGACTTGTGAATTGAAAACAAAATATAAGTTTGTGTTAACATGATAAAAATAATTATTCATATACGTACTTAAAATCTGTACTTATTTTAATATTCATTATAATTACTATTACAAACAATAAATAAAAATTATATTACCAAAGAGTGTTCAATCATGAGGTACTCCAACTACGTTTTATTGGAATGTAAATATACAGTTAGACTACGCTAAACTAAACTAAACTAACGTGGCAGGGGTTCAGTTTAGAGAGAGAGAAATCAGAAGAGTTCTCTCCCCAACCGGGGTGTTCAGGAACGTTGTGGTTCCTCTTCGTCCCCTTTCGTGGATTATTATTAAGGTTAAGATTAAGAAATTACCTTTTACGGTGGTTCTCAGAGAACTGATTTTCTCATCGTATCGCTCGTGTTTTGTGCAAATAAAAAACAAAAATATTTTAATGTGTAACATCATGGTTTTCGTGAAGATTTATAAAAACAACCATAACTTTAACGTTTATTAGTTCGTTGGTTTTGAGTGGCGAAACTTGAAGGTAACTCAGTTACAGCGGGTGTGGAAAATCACCACGACCCAGGATATTCTAATATCATCAGTTCATCAGGGAACCAAAGTCTCCGCTCCAGAAGGAGACTCGCACCACAAAGACCGATTTATTTAAAGTTATACATGAAAATACATAGATTGATAACAATGTAACGTGATATTTAACTTTGACAATATTTGACCGAAATGTTGAACTTATAGTACAATGTCTGAGTAATGATCAAACTCGTGAATAATAAAAATTGGCTTGCAATTGAAAATAGACATGAAGCGTAATACTGTAACAGTAAATATTATGGCTCTCTAACAGAGGGCGTTATTTTTAAAAATTATATATTGTGTTTTACAACTAAACATCAACACCAGTAAACCTAGTGGACCATAATGTGTATTAATGATTTTCATTTTTCATAAACGTTTTTTAATGATAAAACACAATTCTAAATAATAATAACAAATTTTAATTATTTCAGCTTAATAAGAAACTCTAGTTTATATGTAACAATAAATAACAAATTTTAAACATATTCAAACTTCTAATTATTATCAGACATCTTTACCAGGTAGAACATTCAATACGATCAAAAACATTTTCCATTATCAATACCAACAATTGATGTTCGAGATCCGGCTTATTGATAGTTCAGTTGGAAATGTTTCGAAATAAACTCCATAGGGAAGGTTTGGAGTAGGTTAATAAAGTATATGTGTTGTCATTACAACCGTAACACTGCTATTCATTTTTTATTATTACGTACATAAAATATACGACTTTCTATTCTTTGTAATTTAGATTTTGTTTATTCCTCCAACTTTTAGACAGTTAAACTGTATAAGATTACAAACAGAATGACATCGCATCGTTACATCACAATATGTTTTGTATATAATAACTGGTCCAAAATAACAATGTAGATATTTCTGTATGAGAGATGTTTCATGAAATACCAAATGACTTGTTTGTTCCACTTGTTTTAGAATTGAGTATAAATCTATACAATTGTCTAGCTGTGCTCTGCCCACCATGGGTATTGAAACCCGGTTTTTCGCGGTGCTTCCTGTACTTTAGTACGTTGGTTCTATTTCAAGTTCCGACACCAAAGCAATTACATGTAATTTGTTATATAATCAAACTAAAATACTAATTATCCGTATAATAATAATACAGTCCACAGACCACCAACTGTCAGACATAACGCTACATTTAGTTCAGTAAATTAAAACTTCCTAACTGTTCAGTTATAAATCCCCTTCTCTCAACCGTTTATTGACTTCTGTTTCATTTATCACGTTTCTCTTAGTTCTGAATTACTATAAAAATATTAACATGTCTTGAAATGTTCACCAGTTGCTCCAAGGGTGAAGTAGGTTATATGTTTAGACGAAGTTTATACTGGCAGACTGCCAATAAATGCAATAGACGACAGTGAACAGATAAATAAAGAAACAATATGTTACAACAATATCTTGAGAGAAATGGCTACTTTTGTATAATGATTGGTTTGGAGACTCTGGTGGACACATTATTTACTATAGTGATTTGCGATTTATTTTTAATAAAATAAAAATACGTGTTCATGTAAACACATTTAAAATTATTTTCGACGACTAACATGAGATGTGAAAGTCGTCGACATAGAGCCCGTTTGTAACAACCTGAGGAAGTTGTTCAGTGATGGTCTTAATGTTTATACTGAGACACTCAAAACCCAACTCTGAGGGACTCCAATTTCCTGTAGAAAATAATGGGAAAGTTTCGAACCTACACCAACGTCGAATTGCTTCTTTATTAAAAGTGTCTGATAAAAAAATTGGCAAATGACCACATAACCCTTATATGTGGAGATCTCTCGAAAATGCCACACATCGATGTAGTATCATAAGCCTTCTAAAGATCAAAAACTGTTAACACAAGATGTTGTCATTTGAGAAAGCCTTCTCTGATTGACGTTTCAAGTCGATTCATGTGGCCCACGGTGAAGCGCGGTCGTCCGAACCTACACTGGATGAGCGAGATGAGGTTGTTTGATTCGTGGAACGAAATAAGATGAGAATAACCATCGTCTGCAGAGAGGGCTCGTTAAAGCATTTGAACTGTAGTTTTAAGGAATCTTCGGATACTTTGAAGGATAAGAGAAAGATAGAACAATACCTTGGCGCCAGGCATCATGAAAAATATTTTGATGAAACCCATCACAGTGAGTGACGGTGGTACATTGTTGCCGTCGATTACTGTGCCCGATACGGGAGTTTGTGTTTTTCTTCACCGTGTTCTGCTTAGTCGGTGAAATTTGGTCGTGTGTTGTATACATAGCTCGTGAGTACTTTATGAGTGTCTTGAGTGAGTGACGAAGTACTGTGTCGGTGATGTCGATAAAACCCACTTGTAGAGAAAAATATTTATGTAAAAACGACTTGTTTGGGTTAAGAGCATTTTTTACGTAGAGGAGCGAACAACGTTTCGACCTTCTTTGGTCATCCCAACATTAACTTCACATGTGAACAGGAAGATAAAATTAACTATGAATGAGACAAAATGAAACAGTACTTCATGAACATCAATAAGTTTCCTCCACAAACCGTAGAAAACATTATACGCACACACCTAGACGGAAAGCAAAATCAACCAACAAAAGTAAATACATCTCACGAATCAAAAAATCACGAAACCATATACTGCTGTATACCATACATTCCCGACATCAACAGAACAATAACCAACATTTGGTAGAAAGTAGTAACAAAATACGACATTCCAGTTAATACCAAATTTATTCAAAAACCAGGCACAAAACTGAGGTCTATACTATGTAAAAACTACACTGACAAACACCACACCAACATTATTTATAAAATACAATGTGATAACTGTCACGACTTCTATATTGGAGAAACAAGTAGAAAAATGGAAACCAGATTCAAAGAACATAAAAAGTCACCTTCACACGTTTTCAAACACTGCAAGTCAAATAAACACAACATAATCATAGAAAACACTCAAATACTAAAAAAAGAAACAAACGCAAAATTAAAAAAAGCCTTTCTTATACAACAACTTAAGCCCAAAAGAAGCCAATACAAAAGAATACCTTTGTACATATATTAAAAAAATATAATAAAATAAATAATATAAAATTATTTTTTCAAACATGTAACAACGCCCTCTATATTCCGACACTCAGTGATATCGAGAAAACCCACTTGGAGAGAAATATATATGCAAAAACGGCTTGTTTGGGCTGAGAAAATATTTTTACGTAAAAGAGCGAACCAAACGAGCCGTTTTTGCATATATATTCCGACACTCAGTTACACAAACCCTTTCAAACATGTGGTCAGCTTCTGGTTAGTTACCTCTTTCTTTCTTCGTGAACCTGACGTTGACCGAAAAAGGTCGAAACGTTGTTCGTTCCTCTGTGCTAAAATTTTTCCCAACAACGAGCCGTCTTTACATAAATACTGTGTAGGTCGATATGGCTACGGCCATTCTCTGTTCGGCTGCGATCCATCCACTTTCTGGTGCCCGCGGCCTCACCGCCCTCGGCAGTGATAGACGCTGCCGTGGGAAGTAGTCATTTGGAGTATTTATAACACTTCGGTAACGGGCTTTAGGTGGCTACGCACGCCCAGACCCTTTCGAACAGAGGGTTTTTTCCCTTTAAGGACAAACTAGTGCCTGTGGAGCCGACCAGACAAAACAGTAAATAGGTAACTCTCTGGTCGACTCCTTTTGAACTGTCACACGACGTCGTCAAGGACGTATTGTCGGCGTACGGGACAGTTGGAAAAAACAAACATGAGGCACACCAGACGCGCCCAACTGTGTACTGGGAACTGGCGAAACTGTCTGGACATGAAGAAACCAGTTCTCAGCTTCATTACTGTTAACAGCTTTCTGGGCTATGTTGTCCCTGTGACCACCTGTTTCATACTTGCCAGATGCTGCAGTGCGGGATAAGTCTGGCCTTTGTACACGTCGACAGTGCCTGTTCTGTTACGAGTGATGTGTGTTGTGGTAACCACACGCCCTTGCGTTGCACGAGTTGTTTGGTTGCTGCGGTGGGTGTAGGGCCGCTGTGGGGTAAGGAGGAAAAATGACTGGGGCATCTGCTATTCCTCCCCGACTTTAAAGGCAGCTAAAGGTGGGGCCTCTGAGGGGTGCCTGCCCCAGCAGCTGCAGAGTCTCGAACGGGCAGGTGTAAGTCCCTTAAGTACGGCTGCGACTCTCCTTCCCAAGGTCAGGTGGCTTCGGCCCCTGTGGCGATGAGGGACGCTTCGGGAGCCGTTTGGGGGTGGGGAAGTCTAAGGAGGCTTCAACCTCCTGCTAGTTTCAGTTTGGATGGGGCCCTGAGGGGGCTATGGACAAACAGGATAATGCTGGGGCATCTTTTATCTCAGTGGAGGCTCAGGCCTCTGTGTCAGGTGTTGGGGAGGGGTTTGAGGGCACCCTTACCACTCCAGTAAGTGTTGAGGTGGGGTCCTACAAGGAGGGTCCAATCTCCTCTGTTCAGGGTGGGTCGGCTGGGGAGATGGCACCTCTGAGGTGGCCCAGGTTTCTCCTGCTGGGAGTTTTAAAGGACCCCGTGCCCAGAACTTGGGTATTCTGGCCGCTTCCTCTGCTGCCCTGTTAGCTCTGACCCCGACGTTGGACGAGCTTCCATCACCTGGTTTGTTCGACTGTTTGGTCGTCTTACCAGTCTCTCAGGGCTTGGAGAGGAGAGTGAGTGGAAGTGTGGGCTCTGCAACCCTGTGTCTTTTCCAGACATAGTTCTGGATGTTTCTGTGTTGCAGCGGCCACAGCTGCAAAGCTGTGTTTGTGCTTCTGACATCAGTTACCCAAAAGAAACGGATTTTTTTTTTTTGCACAAAACAAAACTACACCTAAGCTACACAACTCACTTAATATGGATACAGTAGAAAAGCTTGTGAGAATCAATACTGAAGTAATTTCAACAGAAAAGTTTATCCTAGAGCATTTTCGTAATCCTCATAAAAGTTGAGAATGACAAAAGTACACTTCCTGGACAAATGGTGAAGATGTGTTTAATTTTGTTGACATTAGCTCAGACTTTATGGAATATAAAATATTTTAAAGGTCAGAGACTCAAGTTAGAGACAAATTTCAACTAATTTTAAACCATCAAGTTGAAGAACAACAACTTGATGACAAGTGTATTGAAGATAAGAACAGAACAAGTGAGGGTACAAGAAGCAACACATGAGACATAACCAGTATAAACATTAGCTGTTGTTATACTCTGAAGGAACTGAATTTTGAGTTTAACATCAAAAACTGGATTTCACATCAAAATTGTTGACGTTATAGCGAGTTTCTCGTTTGGTAAAAAATCTCATCAGAGCCTTGACTTAAGGTTGATGGAAAGTAATGTTTCAAATAACAAGTAAAGAAGGGGACTTAAATTGTTGGTGAAAAAAACATTTTAAAGTGATGTAAATCAGTGTCTCAACTGTTAACTACCAACTTATAAAATTAAATTTCGAGTTTAATGGAGAAAAAAAGTGTCTCAAATGATTATGAGACAGCGAACGTGATCACGACGTCTAATGTATTGTTGGTATTATTGTTAAATTCTGGTTGTAAAAATATTTTTAACTTTCGACTGATCTGTTAATTTCAGGATATATTGCATATTAGTGATTTTGAAAGAGTACATTTTGAAATAAAATATAAGTTTTAGTATACTGAACAAAAAAACAGTTTTATGACTGACAGTCCATAGTCTATGTAGAGAAACATTGTTATATTGTTAATCAGTTACGGCCCCCCAGTGGCTCAGCGGTATATCTATGGACTTACACGCTAAAATCCGGGTTTCGATACCCGTGGTGAGCAGAGCACAGATAGCCCATTGTGTAGCTTTGTGCTTAATTCAAAACAACAACAACAACAACATAATCAGTTACGTGGTTCATTATTAATACGTCGGTTATGTCGTTATATATAATTACGGCTAGGTGTGTTGAGGCATCGTAATTCGCGCGTTCGAATCCATGTCGTACCAAACATAATTATGATTTCATAATACTGAGATGTTATGGTTCAGAATATTCCGAAGTCTATTTATGTTTAACACTGTAATATAGAGTCAGTACTTAGTAACGTATAATAATTGACAAAAATAATTAAAAACGAGTCTCACACTCACTTGCAGACAAAACTAACGATTGTGAAAATACTTTAAAACACCTAGTGTAATAATGCTATCAAGCATTTCTATATATTATACAGAAGACACAATAAGAATGACGTTGAAATCCCACTAATCGATACATAAAAGTTGTCCAAGAGGTGGTGGAGGAGGGTGTTGACTAGTGTATCATATCAAAACTATCATTCTAGTTCAAAATTATGTGTAGTTTTTATTTTTGTACGACAGAACAAAAGTTACCGAACTTTCTTAACTAAAATATTGTAGTGTAATTCCTACTCTCTTGTTGTGAACACGTGGTTTTCATGTCTCATCTACTGGTTAACTGCAATTATATCTCTCGATCCTTAAAATGTGTATCAGCTGTTTGTTTGTTTCATTCAATATAGAAGACATTTTCTTTAGTTCGGAGATGTTATACAAGACATTTTAAACGTTCTTAGATGTATACTTTAAATATTAAATATGAACATTCTCTGTTGTGTTGTAAATTACAAAATACAATATTATAGTTAATAATATATCCACCAGGGTCTACATTCCCGACATTTTACATACCACTTGCTACTGATCTCTACATTTTGTTGTAACCTATACGGAGTTTCCAGGACAGATATATTAACTGTAAATGTATTCTAATAACACGACAGTAACTGGGTATTTCACATTTTTCTATCTGCCTCTGACCCACTCGTGAGTACAATCACAAAGTCTGGGTGTTAACATTATATTTTTCCTAAATTCTTATGGTTCACGTGTGACCCAGTAATAAGTGTGAAACTTACACATTTATATTTCGTGATCAGGTGCTTTAGGTTGATATTCTACAGTGTCGATATGAAATTTCATTCAGTTGGAATTACTGCGAATTTTCCCAATCAATAACAACTTCCATTCAAAAAAGCTATAAACATAATCACTCCTTTAAAACAAAACTCGCACGACCTAAAACACTGGAAACTGACCACAGAAATATACCAACACATTATCGCTTGAGGTGATAACTTTTCACGTCGCCCAATAAGCGAATAAAACAATTAATTAACCACGAAACCAATGAAACCAAAAACCTAATCCAAGTACAAAAACAAGCTAACTTGGAAAACTTCTGACACTTGGTAGACTACTCAAGAAATAGACCTAACAGAGCGTGGAAAAAATTTAAATCAATATGTCACCCCACCCGACAATGGAACGTACGTAATACCAAATATAAAAACACATATGTAATAACAGGGAAAGAATAATGTCTTTGCTAAATACTGGAAAATCATTCACTTCCCCGAATTCACCAACATTTACCAAAAGCCACGAATAACAAATTACTTATAACAAACTGAAGTTATACTGTACGTGAAAAGTATTACTATCTCCTGGTGGAAATAAAATTATGAAACCAGCAATTAAAAAGCTGCCTCACAACTATCTGAGATATCTGGTGATCCCATACAATTTCTCCCTGACACTACCCCGAAGATTGGAAATCTGCAATAATTACGGTAATAGACAAACTCAATAATAACCTCCACCCAATCAGTCTTTCAAACACTATTAGAAAAAAAAAAAAAATCATCGCGACTGTTATTGAGGCAGAAGGAATCAAATTTACCAAACGTGACTACACACAATAGATCAACCACTTGTAAGACTAACAGAGTGTATATTTCAAGCCTACAACAACGTTACTGTAACTGTATTCTAAGGGTGCTTTCGATTATGTTTAGTATGATTCATATACATTATCACTGGTTAATATTCCAACAATGTTCACACGTTGAATAGCTGGAATAGAGAAGTCAAAGTAAGAATCAATAACGTTTATTCGGAACAATTCATTTGAAAGTAGGTGAACATCAGCTATGAGTTCGCTACTTTACATAATTTTTGTAAATCACATACCCCAACTGAATGGAATACACACAACCGAGTACGCTGATGACGTAGCGATACGGAGCACGTTAAGCCACTCAACAGCCGTGGCACCTAAACTACAGACAGTTAGTAATACAGCCATTGGTCGTCGCACCAAACATGCTCGCCCTTTCAGCTGTGGGACGTTATAATGTAACGATCAATTATAATGCCCCACGGTTGAAAGGGCGAGCATATGTATGCAAAAACAGCTCGTCTGGGTTGAGAAAATATTTTACATAGAAGAGCGAACAACGTTTCGACTTTCTTCGGTCATCGTCAGGTTCACAAAGAAAGAGGTAACTGACCGGAAGCTGACCACATATTTTGAAGGGGTTGTGTAACTGAATGTCGGAATGTAGAGGGCGGTGTTAGATGTTTGAATATATAATTTTTCTTTATTATATTAATATAGGTGTAAAGGCGTTCCTTTTTGTTGGTCTATTTTGGGTTTAAGTTGTTGTATAAGTAAGGCTTCTTTAATTTTGTGTTTGTTTCTTTATTTAGTATTTGAATTTTATTTCATGGATGTGTTTATTTGACTTGCAGTGTTCGAAAACGTGTAAAGGACCTTTTTACGTTCTTTGAATCTGGTTTCCATTTTTCTACTTGTTTCTCCAATATAGAAGTCATGGCAGTTATCACATTGTATTTTATAAATAATGTTGGTGTGGTGATTGTCAGTGTAGTTTTTACATAATACAGATTTCAATTTTGTGCCTGTTTTTTGAATAAATTTGGTATTAAGTGGAATGTCATATCTTGTTATTAATTTTTGCCAAGTGTTGGTTATTTGTCAGCTAATGTCGGGAATATATGATATGCAGCAGTCTATGGTTTCGTGAGATATATTTACTTTTATAAATATATATATGGATCACCAAAAGTGTAAGCCTTTAATGCTGACAATTACTTATTTTGTCTCCATTAAAATTAATAAGTAAGTTAGACATAGAACTAAAATATGGAGTTGTAGATTGAGAAAATAATGTAGAAACTATTCACAGACTAATGTTATATTTCTCTTGTAGTCCCTAGTTGCAGACTTGATAATGTAATACTTTAAATTTTGGTTCAATTTGTTTTATACTTTTTATGACAATCCATGTTCTCCCCTTCTCGTCCTTCAGTGGTATTACAATAATAATAGAAAATCTATACATTTTTTAAATAATTGAATAACAGTACACACCAACCATGGAATGTGTTCATTTTATTAACTGGATGGATGGGGTACTAGTACACACTAACCATGGAATGTGTTCATTTTATTAACTTGGATGACTGAGGTACTAGTACACACTAACCATGGAATATGTTCATTTTATTAACTGGATGGATGGGGTACTAGTACACACTAACCATGGAATATGTTCATTTTATTAACTGGATGACTGAGGTACTAGTACACACTAACCATGGAATATGTTCATTTTATTAACTTGGATGACTGAGGTACTAGTACACACTAACCATGGAATATGTTCATTTTATTAACTGGATGGATGAGGTACTAGTACATACTAACCATGGAATATGTTCATTTTATTAACTGGATGACTGAGGTACTAGTACACACTAACCATGGAATATGTTCATTTTATTAACTGGATGACTGAGGTACTAGTACACACTAACCATGGAATATGTTCATTTTATTAACTGGATGACTGAGGTACTAGTACACACTAACCATGGAATATGTTCATTTTATTAACTTGGATGATTGAGGTACAAGTACATACCAACCATGAAATATGTTCATTTTATTAACCAGGTGATTGTAATACCACTATAGAATAAACATTGACTAAATTCAATCATCGTACCGGTACAAAATATATACTGAGTATATTTACTTTATTAGTCAGATGACTACAGTAACAGTACAGGTAAAGACAGTCCACATTCCATATGAGTAACTTATTGACACCAATAATACAAATACTATAAATTCAACATTGCTACACTATAATTTATTTTAAATTTCAGGAACATTTAGAATTTGCTCTTGTTTCTATAATAAAGAAAATGTTGATAAATGTTAAAATATGGATTAATAAAGAGAGATGTTCAAAACAAACACCAGTGTTGGACAGATGTTATTTTCCCATAGGATGGAGAGTCTTATATCTGTACTAGGAGTTCTACTCATGATGTCCATCTCCACTTCAAACGGATACTTCTCTTCTACCTCCAGTCTTGTAACACTGCTGCTGACCGAGAGATATATACTCAAACTTCTCAAGGACTATGTAGGAGTTGATCAACACCTTACTGTCATGAAGAAGTGACATGTCTTTAAACCAATACTTAATACAATAAGAAAATAATGAGAAACTAATAACAGTCATTCAAATGTGCTTCTTTAAAGAATACAGCCATGTTAGGTAGCATGTGGTAAAACTATTGAAATACATCACATGCTGGTACGTTTTATAGTAACATAACTTCATCTTGTATAACAAATATTATGTAAAGATGGATAGAAACTACTGAAATTTAAGTTTACCTTGACCAAGACGTTGAATGAAATTAGATAGAAACTACTGTTGTACTTCTCTAATATCCTGTATATCATGCAACACTTGTATATTTTTTTAGCTTAGAGACTTCTCTAATATCCTGTGTATCATGTTACACTTGCATTATCTTTTTTAGCTTAGAGACTTCTCTAATACCCTGTGTATCATGCTACACTTGTATTATCTTTTTAGCTTAGACTTTTCTAATATCCTGTGTATCATGCTACACTTGTATTATCTTTTTTAGCTTACAGACTTCTCTAATATCCTGTGTATCATGCTACACTTGTAATATCTTTTTTAGCTTACAGACTTTTCTAATATCCTGTGTATCATGCTACACTGGTGCTACCCGTCTCTAATGTAGAAATATTCCGAACTTCCTTTTTCTGACTCTGTTTTCTTTAATATTGTAATCTTCTTATATATTTCTTGTCAATGCTTCACTGATTTCTTGTATTTGATGTTAGAATATTACTGTTTTCCATATTCTAGTAATATTTATAATTTTAGTTCTATCCAATGTAACATTTTTTCTCCCCATTTAGAGTCTAGCTTCTCTCATATATTGCTACATGTCTGTAAATATTTACTTTTTGTACTTTGTTTCGCCTTTTAGAATATTTTTATTTTGCAAACAAGGTTTTGTAAAATGTTTGTTACATTTGTAGGATATAAGTTTTTTTGAGAGAATGAGAGAGAGTGATTTACTTTTGTAAATAAAATAAGACATTTATGGATATACTGTAATGACGTTTTGCTCCAGCTCTCTGTGGAAAGGGT
>CM022392.1:1270917-1311661 GCA_011833715.1 Carcinoscorpius rotundicauda
ATGTTCGTCTACATACTTGTCCGTAGAATGAGTATGAAGAACACTACCATGCTTATACATACACGCCCCTTGTTATGTAACTGTTAACAAGTGATTCGTCCACATTCCTTCGACACTAAGTTAGTAACTACTAGAGTTAACAGTCTGGTTGGTGCCTTATCGCTGTCTAATTGAGTAGCGTATAACCAGGTTTACAAAACAAGTTTCGTGAAAAAATGAATCTACTCGACGTCCTTTATAAGGAAAATGTGTTCGTGCAAAGGGCTGAGCCGTGCTGGGATTTCTTTTTCTCACGTTACGAAACGATTTATGCCGGAGTTTTTTAATAATGTTTCTTGACACTTTATAATCAAGTATTATTATCATTATTTAAGCACTCTTAACACAAGTTTGGTTTGCTTTGAATTAAGCACAAAGCTACACGAGAGCTGTCTGCGCCAGTCGTCCCTAATTTAGGAGTGTAAGACTACAGGAAAAGCAGGTAGTCATCACCACCCACCGCCAATGTTGGGCTACTCGTTTACCAACGAATAGTGCGATTGACCATAACAGTATAATGTTCTCACGGCTGAAACGGCGAGCATGTTTGTGGCGATGGGGGTTCGAACCCGTGACATTCGGATTATGAGACAAGTGCTTTAACCACCTAGCTAAGCCGGGCCGTGTTAGGCTAAACACATTGTGAAATGGATGGAAATAAATGTTATTATTATCACTATACTTAAGTCAGTCTTGACACAAGTCTATTCTTTGACATCGATTAAAATATTTTGTAAAAATAAAATGTTTTCACTGGAATTTTATTTATTTATCTGTTCATTTCACTGTAAAATAAGCTCACCTTTTACTGACATTTCTAAGTGTTTTACACTGACAGCGAGTAATAGATGGTTTTAGGACATGCGGGTTATAAGTTTTCAGCATTCGAAATCTAACCTGTATTTGATACTCATTACCAGCTGACTCTTTTGTGATCCCTTTTAAAATTGTGTCTAAGTAACAGGATATCTCCAACACTTTCAAGAGCTGTTCAAGAGATTTTCAATGATTCAGTTCTGCAGACATCGACACTGATATCCATCTTTTCTGTCACGAAAGTATTTTTAACAAATCGGGGAAAAAACCCTCTTACTTAGATCACTTTTACACAAAATTAACAGAATATATCAAGATCATTAATTAAACCTCTTGTAACCATAGCGACGAACATATAATATTGAAAACAACAACAACAAATACTATTCAAAAATGATACGTCATGCGGCCTTTAACTGTTTATAAACGAACTGTGTATTTCTTGTGAGTTTAAGAACGATCGAAAAAAAAATAAATAAATAAACGTCGCAATCGGTGTAGAGAAATCTATAGTTTGAGGTTATCTACATTTCAAGCATCACAAAATGTGATCCGTTTACAATGAAAATGATTTATTTATGTAAAAGTGCACATGACGTTTTGTGAAGAACCTGTAGGTGATGGAGAAATAAAGGTATATTTTCGGATTCAGCGTACATAAGCTACTTTAAAGCATGTAAACATTCCACTACAATAAAACCAATGTAAGCCTGTACAATCGATCTTATGCAACATAATGTGATTAAAAGTAACATAACATTGGACATCAAATCAAATACTTAACAATAAACCAACTTACGTATTTAAGTGCCACGTACACGATACTTCCATGAACCTAAATCAAACAAAACAAAAATTGTTTATTTTTATTCTAGCTGGAGTGCCTGTCCTCTGGACGGAAGTTATGTAAATTAATGATTGATAAAAGGTTATTTATCTTAAACATGAAAAAGACCCTCAGTGGTACAGGGTACATCTGTGGACTTATACTGCTAGAAACTGGGTTTCGATAACCGTGGTGGGCAGAGCACAGACAGACCTTTGTGTAGCTTTGCGCTTAAGAATAAACAACAACGACGTGAAAAGCTCCTTCCTTTTATACGTAATTGTAAAAATGAAAAGATTGGTTCGTTTTTAATTTCGCGCAAATCTACACGAGGGCTATATGCGCTTGCCGTTACTAATATAGCAGTGTAAGACGAGAGAGAAGGTAGCTAGTCATTACCACTCACCGCCAACTCTTGGGCTACTCTTTTACTAAAAAATGATGGGATTGACCGTCACTTTATAACGCCCCACGGTTGAAAGTGAGAACATGTTTGGTGTGACGGGGATTCAAACTCGCGACCCTCGGATTACGAGGCGAGTGCTTCAACCACCTGGCCATGCCGAGCCAAAAGATCACAAATACTGCAAAACGTCGTAAAGTGTGTTTCTCTAAATGGACCCGACAAACCTTCATGTCATATGTTGTGAGATCCATGCATGTAAGGTGAGGTAGTGGTAAAAAATGCTGAAACATGAATGAAATCACAAAACGCTAAATGCAAAACTGACAATTATATACATGGACTTTTATTATATTAGTCACACAAGCCAGAGATTCTTGCTGGTTTCTCCCTCCAAGGAATTTCGTCTCTCCATTAAAAAAGACAGAATTATGAATTCAACCAATGTCCTCATTTTAACATTCACATCACCGTGGCCACCTGCCACCATCAAGGCAGGTTATCTTTATTGCAAGGCACGAACATACATTCCAAACCCTCTCAGATGTTTCCGGTGTCAATGGTTCGGTCACTCGAAGACATCAGGTTGTGGTTCTTTGATGTCAGTTTGTTGTAGTGACAAGAAAAACGATGCCAATGAGTGTGAAACGGACCCATATTCTGTCATTTGTAATGGTTCTAACTTATCCTACTTCTGCTAAATGGTTGGAAGAAAAAAAGATGCAGCATTTCAAGAGGATTCAAAACATTACTCACTTTCAGCCTGGAAATTAATTGTTTATAATCTGAAGCTAAAGACATCAGATAAGACATGTTAATAATCTGAAGCTACAGACATCAGATAAGACATGTTAATAATCTGAAGCTACATACATCAGATAAGACATGTTAATAATCTGAAGCTACAGACATCAAATAAGATATGTTAATAATCTGAAGCTACAGACATCGGATAAGACATGTTAATAATCTGAAGCTACAGACATCAGATTAGACATGTTAATAATCTGAAGCTACAGATATCAGATAAGACATGTTAATAATCTGAAGCTACAGACATAAGATGTGACATGTTAATAATCTGAAGCTACAGACAACAGATAAGACATGTTAATAACCTGAAGCTACAGACATCAGAGAAGACATGTTAATAATCTAAAACTAGAGACATCAGATGTGACATGATAACAATCTGAAGCTACAGACATCATATAAGGCATGTTAATAATCTGAAGCTACAGACATCAGATTAGACATGTTAATTACCTGAAGCTTCAGACATCAGATTAGACATGTTAATAATCTGAAGCTACAGACATCAGATAAGATATGTTAATAACCTGAAGCTACGGACATCATATAAGACATGTTAAGTCAAATATTGACCTTCACTTGTCACAAATATAGTGAGTGAATTGGAGGAGTATTGAAAACTTATAGTTGGTGTTTGTGGTCAGTGTTACTACTTCATTCTTAGATCTAATTGATTCACTTCTCGGAATAATACCTTCTTCAAAAGATCACAAGTAACCAGTTAGCCTTTACAGTTTGCTTGAATATTATGATATCACAGATCAGGTCATGACAGTTTGTTGTGACACCACTTTATCTGAAACAGGTCAGAGGCCTGGCATGCCCAGGTGAGATTAGCCGTTCGACTTGTGATATGAGGGTCGCGGGTTCAAATCCCTATATCAAAAAACATCCTCGCCCTTTCAGCCGCGGAGGCGTTATAACGTTACAATCAATACCGCTAGTCGTTATTTAAAAAGTAGCCCAACAGTTGGTGGTTGGTGGTGATGAACAGTTGCCTTCCTTTCAGTCTTACACGTCCTAAATTATGGACGGCTGGCGCAGATGGCCTTCGAGTAGCTTTGTGTGAAATTAAAAAAACACAAAAACAAAACAAGAAAACAAACTAAAAGAGGTGAAGACAATAGAGCGATCGCCACTCTTGATTAGAATTTGGGAAAACCTTTACTGTGAGCTACACATTTCTCAAATGATGGAGGCTTTGACAGAGCAAAAGAGTAAAGGTTTGAGGAGGAAAATGTAACAACTTTTGAAACAAATTTAGCCTGAAATGTGCCATGATGCAAATAAGATGAAAAATTTCATTAAGTTTCTTTATCACTTGATTCAAACTGGTTCTCAGATGTGTGAACCAGCAAAAAATGTCTGAGATTTGGTAACCATGCATTTATTTTAGAGAAGAGATTACAAGTATCTGTGTTAACCTCCTTGTATACATTGTACCAACTGTGCACTGATACATAAATATGCAGCAACAACATAAATTTCGTATTAAATTATATATAATGATATACATATGAACTTCAGGAATACATTTTATTGAATAAACAAAGAACCGAACAACAAATCAACTAACAAGTTATGTGTCCATATATTTATATATGTTAAGTCAAGTAAAGTAAGAGTTTCTTAATGATTGTTTCACTATACAGAACAACAGTGTTTTGTATCGTTTTGATACTTATTTGTTTGGTTTTGTTCACAGTGGACTCTTTTTATCTGACGGAAGAACTCTTTATCTTGTACAAAGTCAGCTTAATGTTTGTTTTAAAGTAATCCTGCATGATTTAGATATTGTATATTATTCATTATGAACTAAATAACATTTTTCATGATTTATCAGGCCATCTCATAAGTGATGTCCGAAATTTCAATACAGAAAGTATTTGTAGAAGGCTTCAATGACTCAAATATGTACTAGGACGTGTATAAAAATGCTCAGACAAATAAAAGAAACTGTCCAAACTCCACTTTTTCAGATCATTTATCAAATAAACCCCCATGAAGATGGATGTGTCTGAGGAGCACATTACACATATTTATTTTAGATTTGACAGTAATTTTGGTTTAAACACCCTAGAGAGACCCCTAAGGCAAAACCAGGGGCGCTCAGAAACTTTTGTTTCTCCTCAGCCTGACATTAGACATATAATGCTTTATGAGTTTAAAAAAGGCAATAGTGCAGCAGAAACCACAAAACAACATTCAAGGTGTTTATGGTACGGATTCTCTCAATGAAAGTAAACGTCCAACGTGGTTTCAGAAGTTTATATCAGGTGACTACAGCTTAAGTTTAATGATGATTTGCTGCTGGCTGCACTTGATGAAGACTGTGCTGTACCATTTGAAGAACCAGCACAGAAGCTTAATTCAACAGTTCACCGTCATCTGCAACAACTTGGAAATGTATCAAAACTTGAAAAATGGGTCGCTATGATTTGACAAAAGCCAACCTGAGAGCAAGAATGGACATTTGCACTTCTCTGCACTCGTGTGAACGTAACTCACCTTTTTTTGGATAGGTTAGTGACTGGAGATGAAAAATGGATATATTATAAAAATGTTAAGAGCCGCACACAATGACTCAGTTCGGGTAAACACACCTACTGTTTTGATTTAATCATATTGCAAAAATATATCCATGATTTCAATTATTCGTATCAATAAATAATCTGAACATGTGGATACAGTCTCTTTGAATCTCTTCTGAATAACATGTTTCAACAATATTCTTACCATAATTGATGTTTTGGACTACATGGAATCAGATATTACTGTTATATCATTTAAATGTGTTATTATATGTGTAATCTGTCTTTACAGGTTAAACATACTGATAAGTTATGACGGTAAGTGTTTTGCATAAAGAAAACCAAATAATTCTACTTTTGAACTAACAAACAGAAGGACCAATAAATACGTTTATTTATAGTTATTTATATATACACCAGATTATACACATAAAATTTGAATACAGTTTTGGTAATGTCAATTTTCAGCTTTGCTTTACATCTGTAGTGTCTATATTTTTTATAGAAAAAATTATTGTACGTTAATTGTGAATTTATGAAAACTTAATATTTCTTATACACCGTAAATATATTTCCGATAGATGTCACTTCTCACAAGATGGCTTTACTGTTCAGTTTCTGCCGACACTAGCTCCACCTACCCAAGGTTTCAACAGGAACGTGACTACTTCTACTGTCGCAGCCGCTTCCCAGAAAAGAAGTACCAGAAGTGTGAGTCGACATTACGATATCTTACCTAAACTCACACTGACTTGGTTGGGGAATCAATGATGAGCACCCCTCGGAAAGTGTCCAAAGGCATCTCAATTGGAGGGCAACATCCCAACCTAGAGAAAAAAACACATGCGAGACAACACTCGTAACCAAACACAGTTTTCCCCAATGTTGACAGAACGTTTCACTAAACTGGATGTCAAAAAGAGAATGACATCCATAATTGTAGATATGATGGTTGGTCCACCTTCCCCATGGTAATGTGTGATATCCTCGCCAACACAGTGCATCTAGACTAGTCTATCTCCTTCCTGTACCGGACCACCTGGGAATCAACCTTTTGAAGAAGATATGACAGGGGTTTCTTAACCAACTAATACGATTTGGTTGGTCCAGTATTTTTCTAAAACCAAATTTACCACAAACTAACTAGTAGGAGTGCATGTAAAAATACCTATAATTCTTAATGTAGGAATAGTAAGACTACTAGGACCAGACATATCGTCCTGGAAATTAGCTGGTCTGAAAAGAAATCAGTATGTATGCAAATGAAAGTAACTGATGAAAAACAAGTAAAACATCAGGATTAGATTTATACAAACGGGATTGTGAAAGAGGGAAAAAGACCTGGAATGGAATATACATGAGAAATTAAGCCCACATAATGAGAGGATGGTTGTATACTGTCCTCAGTGGGAAGTTCACATGACCTTAGAAGTAGATGAACGAAAACAAACAAGCTGACCTCCTGCTAAATTTCATATTGAAATCGAAGGGATAAAAGAGAGTCAAATATATGTGAACAAAGTTGCAGGCTACATAATGGTGTTCACTAACATGTGAAAAGTGGCTGTCACGTCATCAACACGTAACTTTCTCCTTTTCGCCACTGTTGAAATTTCACTTATATGAAGAAATTTTTTTCTCACAAAGGATAGAGAAATAGTAATATGGACTTCTACGTTAATAAATAGTAAAAATGTAATTCGAGAAACAAATCAAATCTCTGTTATTAAAAACTAGTAAATCTACAAAACAATTTTTAAATACCACAGAGAGAACGAGAAAATAGGAAGTTAGTGTTTCTGAGATTGTTGGAAGACATATGCTAAATTATGAGAAATCTCATGAGCCAAGATGGCAATTGTCTAAAGAGAAAAATCTCTGAGACAAACGAACGAAGAAAACATCCTAACTGTGTATAATGGTTTATCTTGTTTGAGAAGGAGCTCTAGCAGCCAAAGAACATACCAGTCGGCCGAGAAACCCCATTCATACCATCTCCTGCAGGCTGGTTCTTTGGAGATCTGGTATGGAAAAGAGATGGACCAGTTTAGATGTATTGCGTTGGCTAGGATGCCCCCACCCAATCATGGGAAAGAAAATGGGCCCGTTTGACTAAGATGCCCCCACCAAATCATGGGAAAGGAAGTGGACCCGTTTGGCTAGGATGCCCCCACCCAATCATGGGAAAGAAAGTGGACACGTTTGGCTAGGATGCCCACCACCCAATCATGGGAAAGGAAGTGAACTAGTTTGGCTAGGATGCCCCCCACCCAATCATGGGAAAGAAAATGGACCCGTTTGACTAGGATGCTCCCCACCCAATCATGGGAAAGGAAGTGAACCCGTTTAGCTAGGATGCCCCCACCCAATCATGGGAAAGGAGGTGGACCCGTTTGGCTAGGATGCCCCCCACCCAATCATGGGAAAGGAGATGGAACCGTTTAGCTAGGATGCCCCCCACCCAATCATGGGAAAGGAAGTGGACCCGTTTGGCTAGGGTGACCCCCACCCAATCATGGGAAAGGAAGTGAACCCGTTTAGCTCGGATGCCCCCCACCCAATCATTGGTAAGAAGGTGGATCCGTTTAGCTAGGATGCCCCCCACCCAATCATGGGAAAGGAGGTGGACCCGTTTGGCTAGGATGCCCCCACCCAAGCATGGGAAAAGAGGTGGACCCGTTTGGCTATGATGCCCCCCAGCCAATCATGGGAAAGGAAGTGGACCCGTTTGGCTAGGATGCCCCCCACCCAATCATGGGAAAGGAGGTGAACCCGTTTAGCTAGGATGCCCCCCACCCAATCATGGGAAAGGAGGTGGACCCGTTTGGCTAGGATGCCCCCACCCAAGCATGGGAAAGGAGGTGGACCCGTTTGGCTATGATGCCCCCCAGCCAATCATGGGAAAGGAAGTGGACCCGTTTGGCTAGGATGCCCTTCACCCAATCATGGGAAAGGAGGTGAACCCGTTTAGCTAGGATGCCCCCACCCAATCATGGGAAAGAAGGTAGATCCGTTTAGCTAGGATGCCCCCCACCTAATCACGGGAAAGGAGGTGGACCCGTTTGGCTAGGATCCCCCCACCCAAGCATTGGAAAGGAGGTGGACCCGTTTGGCTAGAATTTTTCCCTACCCAATCATGGGAAAGAAGGTGGACCAGCCAGGATATCTTGAGTTAAAAATGTCATTTTACACCCAGCGTCGTGACCCGAACTTTCAAATGGGAAAAAAAGTGTACCTAGTTACTTACGCGTCATCCCACAAGTGCGTTCCTCCAAGAAGAGAAGTCACCCTCCGGGAGCATCTTGTGGACACTTTCCGAGGGCTGCTCGTCTAGGTTCCTCCACCACGTCAATGTGACTCCTGTTATTTTTAGGTAAGATATCGTGTCAAATTTGGATGTTTCATTACATTGAAAATATATTTCCCATTGATACTTTACTATCCTCACACTTATGGTACTTCTTTTCTGTCAACTTTGAAGACTGTGTTCTACAGTGAATAGGAAGCCAGCTGCCAGCTTTGATAGTACAGTATGTTTCAGTGAAGCGTTGTGCTTGCTTATTTACATGTTACAACGCACATGAACCAAGTTGAAACGTGCGGTAGATGAGAGTTTCAAGGTTGGTGGGACCAAAAATATTTTCGTATATTGAAGACTACACTGAACAATAATAGCTGTTATGTGAGAACAAAAAGACATTCTATCGAAAATAGTATGAAACTAGATATTTTAGACTACGTACAATAAGCTGGTATAATCTTCTATGAGTGTATATTTTTAAATATTTTTCAAAACAATGCCTAACAAAACATTTTGTGAATCTTATTACATTGTCCTTCCAAAATAAAGTTTGTGTCTGTCAAGCATACATTTCTAATACTCTGAATTCATCCAATTAATGTGGCAGACAAACAGAAATCTCTTTTCTCCTTCGTCTCTTCTTATAGTTTCTATTTACACTTGAACCAGTAATTTCAAGTTATCTCAGATAATTATACTGCAGTATATTTGGTAGAATTCTGTAAATCAAAACAAACCATTAACTATGAATACAACTATGTAAACAAAACTCAACATTTTACATGACTAATAATGATGTAATAATATCTGAAATCTATATTAAAATAAAATCACGACTAGTAACTTTATATCGCGTGCAAAATATCTGAATAAAAATATTAGTATTTCAGTCATGTTAAGAACCACTCAACAATAACATACCGTTACGTCACATGTTGATGTGTGAATCAGTGTTATTAATTCATAACAAGTTGGTGTAGCTTTCCACTCTCAACATAAACAGGAGACAGATGAACGGATGGACAGACACTACGGTTCACAGTATGTTGTATAAAATGTGGTAGATAACGTTCTCTGTCCAATCTGGATTGGATTTCCTTTTTTTCTTTGTGACTTAACACTGAATGGATGTCACAAAATTATAAATTACAAAGTATTTCTGAGTAAAACTGTTCATACAGACTTGGAATTATTTCTTGCTTACAGTTCAATATTTAATATAAAGATGTGCACTCTACATCTGAAAGTTACTCACAAGTCGTGGTCGTCGTTGTTCAGGTCAAATTCTGTAACATCATAAAAAGGTAAGATAAAAAGATTGCATTAAGTAAACCACTAAGAAAACTGTACGAAAAACAAGGCACGAGTAATTACTGTTTTTAGAAATGATAATTAGTTAACAACTACAATCATAGGATTTGAAGTCAAAAATCATCAGGTAGATTGTCTACTGGAGAAACTCGTCAGAGTTCACATTTAAACAAACATGAAAGTCTGGATGGGTTTTAATTATTCACATACACTGAATGAATGATTCATAATTATAATGCCTAAAGTATTTATGATTAAAACTGTTAGTATACATTTATAATTATGTTTTATTTAAAGTTTAAAATATGATATGTGGGTGTGGACTCAACATGTGAAAGGTGCTTACAAGTTGGTGTTGGACAAAAAAAAACAGTTAAGTTAAAAATAGGATAAAAAATACAGATCAACATGGTGATAAGTAACCGGTTTTTATAACTCACAAATTATGTTTTAGTTTCATATTAAGTTTAACCCTATATCATACCGAAGGGAATTCTTCTGACTGAAGACATCCAAATTTATCTTTTTATATGTAAGATATTTTACGTTACATATTAACAATTGCAGCATTATATAACATTCAGGATATATATTTTAGGTAAATTCAATGTAAACAATTAATTGAGTTATATTTTCTAATCTCACAATTGCATAAACGACATGACATGCACATCTGTGTCTATTTGACTGAAATAATAAATACAGTGTATCACTATTTATCAAATGTCTCTATAAAGAAAAATCTATAAAAAATTCCACCTTTATCATTCTAAATTCGGATAACTTTAAAAGTAACTACGATACGAAGAACAAATGAATATTAAGTACTCTTTGTATAACAAAAGCCCGACTTTCACTAGGACTAAACCTGAAAATTTGATTATATCTTTTTTATTGATATAATTTATAGATACAGTTTTAAGAAATGGAGTTTAAAACTTATTTTTTCAATAAACGGAACCACATTGAACAGATAATAAAATATGGTATATATTAGAACAGTCCGTAAACCTGTCCCATTCAGTACTTGTCGCAAAAAGATTCTCTCTTTATTTATAGAAAATGTTCAATTTTTCTAAACTTTTCAACACGACGTTTTTGAAAACAGACAAATACTTGCTTACATTAATTTCCAGACTTCTCACTGGTTGTGGAGTAAAGTTAATATTACTTTCTAATTGTCTAACTTTTATTTCTTATTTCAAGAATTTAATTCAGATGTATAAAATGTTTCCATGGTAATATACAATTAAAATATTATAGAAAACTTTATACCTACAAATTGTGCTGGACGAAGTACCATGAACAGCAGTGTGAGAAACTTTCTTCCATCCATTTTTTTCTTCACACAGTTTGGTTCTCATTTTAATATCTTGTCTCCTTAGTTACTATACGTGGCCGCTCTTTCAGCCGTTGAGGTGTCATTATGTGACCTTCAATAACACTATTCGTTAGTAAAGGAGTAGCCCAAGATTTGGCGATGGTTGGTGATGACCAGTTTAGATGTTACACTAAGTTAGTTTAATAATTTGACTTAAGTTTAAGTAATGATAATTTCCCACTGTTGTTCTTTTAGTTAGTTCAGGAGGCTTAAGAATTACAGTCAGATAGTTGGGGTTATACATACATTGACATATTAGAGAAATGATAAATAAATATTCTGTCAGACAGTTTTCGATCTGTCCATCCCCCTGCTGGTACAGCGGTAAGTTTAGGATTTACAACGCTAAATTCAGGGATTCGATTACCCTCAGCGGGCTCAGCAGATCGCCCGATGTGGCTTTGCTACAAGAAAACACACTCACAAACTTACGAACTGTGTAAGATACAGAAATAATAGTAACTGTATCCAGCACTGTCATAGATTTGGAAGCGATGTGAAAATAACAGATTTATGGCCAGTAAGACCCACACCCGCATTTTTCTGCTTTTTCCATTCACATAAAATCAGACTTGAAATACTTACTTGGAGGGCCACAACAAGGCGTTAGTTATCATGTGCTCCCTCTGCAGGTGAGTATCGTCATGAAGACTGTTGCAGAAGATAAGTGATTCCGAGTAAACGGAAAAGAAGCGCAGTTACTTTGATGACTTTCCTATAAAAACAGTTATTTATTATCTTCTGACATTCATTTTCCTTTGGAAAGCTGTTTACATTTCTTTCCAATAAAATCCCTAATACGTTTCGTGGATTTTTGTTTCTAGTGATTCTGAGGCTACGACTAATTTCTATTTTATAGATTTTTGAAAACTCCGGTAAATCCTTTAAGCACTTTCTATTTATTTTAATATTTAATCTTGTATAACAGTCACAGCCTGATATAAATTTTATCGTTATGAGTTAATGTGTTTTTTTAAGAATACACAGTTCTATAAATCACTCAACATCTGGGAATTCTGATGTATAGAAGCACATTAAAAGGTTAAGCTACTGGTTAAAAGAAAACAAAACAAACATGAAACTGTTTACAGTTTTATCATCAATGTTCAGATGTGAAATATGTTGAGAAGTGGTAATTGAAGTAATCAATAGAAATCTAAACAATTCCAAACAGGACAAACACCAGAACATTTTTGAATTTCTACGTTACTACTTTTAAAAAGATAGAATTACTTATGAAGTAAAAAATACAACAAATACTTCACTATATAAACTGATATTTTCCCATAGTTTTCTAGATACTCATATGTTTATTTTTCTTCAAATTTTAAAATAGTTTTTACCATCGCTGAGTTTGTTATTAAATCAGACAACCACTAATATCTACCTGACATGCGCAGTTTCTGAGGAATTGTCCACACGTAGCTTCGTCATCAACATTCGTACAACGTTGACCGAGAAGACAGTGTTACCCTAAAAAAACAAACAACCAACAACATATCTATTTAAATTCCCGTCCGTCTACATCTATGTACATATGTATATATGTGTATATATAAATACAGTTTTCATAGTAAATGGATGAGAAAGTGTATGATAACCTACGTAAATTATTTATATATACATCAACTTGTAGTGATTTGAGTCGAGGAACCTGATGGTGATCTATATGATGAGATATACACTAACAAACGGTACAAAAGTCCGGTGTATTTCTCCACGCCACACCAAACACGATCGACCTTTCAGCCGTGTGGACATTATAATATGAAAGTCAATCCCACTATTCCTTGATAAAATAGTAGACCAAGACTTGGCGGTTGGTCGCGATGTCTGATCTTTCTGCTACATTATGGCCGACTAGCGCAAATAGACCTCGTGTAGCAGTGACTAAAGACAAATTGTAAGATTGTGTGATACTCTAGAGTAAGTGTGTTACATGAGTTTTGGTTTTCTATGTTTGTATAGTAAGTGTTCTGATAAGAACAATTTAACAATAACAAACCGTTATGTCACATTTTACATTCTGATACATGGTGTTATCAATTCATAACAAGTTAGTGTAGAATATCCTGTTTGTTGTTAACATTATTCATACCTGTTCTACTGTTATTTAAAAAGTTAATGTTGTACTTTGACTTCATCCGTAGCTTTTCACACTCAAAGTGAAGCCGTTATAAACATGAGACAGATGAACTGATGGACAGACACCACTGTTCACAGTGTATATGAAACAAGTAGTACATAATGTTCTCTGTCCAATCACATTCAGATATTGTCCCCAGCTGCTTTCAAAGTCAGTCTTCACTGATTGGTGTTTAGATCGCATTCTGTAACATCATAAAAGGGTTAGATAAAAAGACTGTAAAATGTAAACCACTAAAAAAATTGTACGAAAAACGAGGCTTGAGTATTTACTATGTTAAGAAATGAGAATCAGATAACAAATACAATAGTAGGATATGGGATTAGAAGTTAAAAAAACAGTAAATAAAATGTCTATTGTTAAAACACGTCTATAGGCATGAGATTAAGGGTTAAAAACAACAGGTAAATTGTATACTGTAGAATCTCGTCAGACTTTACATATAAACAAACATGAAAGTCTCGATTGGTTTCTCACATCTTTGTGACTTACACTCAATAAATCTTACAAAATTATAAAGTCTAAAGTATATCTGAGTAAAACTGTTGGTACAGATTGATAATTATTATTTAAAGTTGTATGTTGTACAGATGTTCCAGTGAAGTAGTCAACTGGGCATGTATGTTGTTCAGTTGTACAGGGTAATTTAGTGAACCAGGTATCTATGTTGTTCAGTTGTACAGGGTAATTTAGTGAACCAGATATCTGTGTTGTTCAGTTGTACAGGGTAATTTAGTGAACCAGTTATCCATGTTGTTCAGTTGTACAGGGTAATTTACTGAACCAGGTATCTACATTGTTCAGTTGTACAGGGTAATATAGTGAACGAGGTATCTGTGTTGTTCAGTTGTACAGGGTAATTTAGTGAACCAGTTATCCATGTTGTTCAGTTGTACAGGGTAATTTAGTGAACCAGGTATCTATGTTGTTCAGTTGTACAGGGTAATTTACTGAACCAGGTATCTACATTGTTCAGTTGTACAGGGTAATTTAGTGAACCAGGTATCTATGTATGTTGTTCAAAGCTATTAATAAAGTAGCAAACAAGGAATGTATGTTGTTCAAAGCTATTATTAAAGTAGTAAACAAGCTGTTAATAAAGTAGTAAACCAGGAATGTATGTTGTTAAAAGCTGTTAATAAAGTAGTAAACCAGGAATGTATGTTGTTCAAAGCTATTAATAACTTTCCTTGTCTGTTTCCGTATTTAATTAATTCAAACACTGAAGATTAAAAATGTGTTGGTAAAAGAGTAACGTGCGAGTACTTACCATGAAGAACTCGAGAGGACTGTATCGATACGACTTGTGTATCTGTATGAAATTTGGCAAACTTTCAGTGTACATAATATATATTTGTGTTGACATTTAGTAATTCAATAAAAAGGAACATTGAGTAGTTCATGTTGCCTTCATTTGTTTGATAACAATGTTACCTGCAAAGTAAAACTTACTTTAGTGATGTAGAGAAATATTTATGTAAAAACGGATAGTTGGAGTTGAGAAGATATTTTACGTCGAGGAGCGAACAACGTTTCGTTTCGACCTTATTCGGTCATTGTCAGGTTCACAAAGAAAGAAAGAGGTAACTGACCGGAAGCTGACCACGTTGTTTGCTCCTCTACGTAAAATATTTTCTCAATCCAAACGAGCCATTTTTACACATATAAAACTTACTTTGTATGTAATGCAATTAAGTAACATAACAAATTAACAATGACAGAATGAACAGACAAATATTACGACTGGGGTTTGAAGCATGTGTCGCGGACACCTGTGAACATCGATCAAGCAAGTTCCTTTTGGCTGTGATCTGTCTAGCAGTGTCTAGTTAGCAGGAGCAATACATTCCCGATACTCAGTCACATAGTAAAAATTTCAGTCTGCCCGCGAGACCAGTTCAGGGTGTAAACTCGGCCTTTCTGCTAGCTATAGCTAAACTAAAATTAGGGGGAAGACCTTCTTGTGGTTTATGTTGTTTCTATGCACGACACTGCAGATAGCAGTTTGCCCTTGTTTTGACAGTAAAATAACCACGTTTTATTTTATCAATGGGTAAATAACTTTCCGTATCTGTTTATGTCAGTGGTGCACACAGTCAGGCCCGCGATGTCCAACAGGAAACTCAAACATAGAGAGTTCGCGAAGATTAAGCACTATAGAAGAGTATGCATTAGATTAGGTATTGGATGGTTCCATAGTTGTGTCGAGCAATAAAGAAAATTTAATAAGAAAATCTCATAAATGCATAGGTATATAATCTTTGGCTTAATGACGTAATATTTCCTTAATTACGAAATCTCACGCGTTCCAATTGTTCTTCGAGATTTGCTTACGAGTCCTATTTTGATATTATTTCGTCACAAAAATGGTAGCTAATCGTAAGAGAAAAGTTGACGACGAAAACCGGCAGTTTCATGATGATTGGACTGCACGGTACTGTTTTTTTTAAGAACAGAAGAACGTGATTTGTCTGCTGTGTCATTCGACAGTAGCAGTGTCGAAGGTATTCAATATAAAGTGTCATAATGAGTCGAAGCATAAAGATTTCCACAACGTAGTCACTGATGAACGAACAGCTCGAATAGAATCTCTGCGGCAGTCGCAGAACGTTTTCTGAAAGCAGTCAGCAGATTTAGGTGCAGCATGTGAGGTCAGTTACCGATATTTCGTTGATGATAGCGAAATGTGGCCAACCGTTCATTGATGGTTATTTTATCAATCAACGTATGATTACTGCATTGGAAAAGTTGTGTCCGGAATCATTCCGCAAGCTACAGATAGATGGTGGATTTCAATCGTACGACAGTTCAGTGAAGAATTTCACACCTCTTAGCAGATGTGACAAGACCGCTTTCAAATAAAGCAGCCAACTTTGTCTACTTCTCTTTAGCAGCAGACGAGTCGACTGACATCAGTTCAACAGCACAGCTACTAGTTTTTTTTCATGTTGTGTCGTCATCGTTTGATATCACAGAGGAACAAATCAGCATGGGTTCCATGAAGGGTCAGACAACTGGGTCTGCTCTATTCGAGGAGACAGTACGACTGTGTAGTAGTGTTTCATTGGATTTCACGAAACTGATAAGTGTGACAACTGACGGAGCACCAGCCATGACCTGAGAAAGTAGCAGGCTGGCAGCAATGTTGATGAAGCATTGAGGAAAGCAGAACAAATAGTTGGTGAAGTTGCACTGCATTATTCACCAACAAAACCTGTGCATTAAAGAACTTCGTTTTCAAGCACTGATGGCGTTAGTGACGAAAACCATTAAATTCATCAAATCACGAGGGCTCAATCACAGTCAGTTTCAAAGTCTTCTTAAAGAGATTGATTAAGACTATGGTGACCTTGTGTATCACTGTGGAGTTCGCTGGCTGAGTTAAGGGAAGATGCTCAGAAGATTATTGGAGTTGATTAATGAACTGATATAATTCCTCAGAAAAAAGATAGAAATACTTTCCATGACTGATCCAACATGGCAAGCTGATTTGACCTTTCTGATCAACATGGCACAACACTTGAATGATCTGAATTTGAAGTTGCAAGACAAAAATCAGCTTGTCTGTCAGCTTGCAAATCACGTTTCAGCTTTAAGGACAAAGTTGCAATTGTTCTGGCAGCAAGCAACATCAGGCAACTTCGTGCACTTTCCCACTTTTCAGTCACAGCTACAGAAGAATCAGGACATTGACACACAAGTTTATGTTGGGAAGCTAGATACTTTGATTCAATCCTTCAACTCACGGTTTCATGACTTTAACCAATGCAGATTGTTGATGAAACATTTTGCTGATCCGTTCAGTGTGTCAGCGGATGACTTGTCAGCAGAATATCAGCTCGAACTTACTGATCTCCAAGCATCTGATAAACTATCAGTGATGTCAAGAAACCCACTTGTTGAGAATTTTATATGCAAAAAACGGCTCTTTTGGGCTCAGAAAACACTTCAAATAGAAGAGCGAACAACGTTTCGACCTTCTTCGGTCATCGTCAGGTTCACAAAGAAAGAGGTAACTGGCCGGAAGCTGACCACATGTTTGGAAGGGGTTGTATAACTGAGTGTCGAAATGTAGAGGGCGCGGTTTGATGTTTGAATATATAATTTTATCTATAATATTAATATAGGTATAATGGTGTTCCTTTATATTGGTTTATTTTGGGTTTAAGTTGTTGTATAAGTAAGGCTTCTTTAATTTTTCGTTTGTTTATGTTTGTTTCTTTGTTTAGTATTTTAGTGTTTTCTATGGTTATGTTGTGTCCATTTGACTTGCAGTGTTCGAAAACGTGTGAAGGTGACTTTTTATGTTCTTTGAATCTGGTTTCCATTTTTCTACTTGTTTCTCCAATATAGAAGTCGTGGCAGTTATCACATTGTATTTTATAAATAATGTTGGTGTGGTGTTTGTCAGTGTAGTTCTTACATAGTATAGACCTTAGTTTTGTGCCTGGTTTTTGAATAAATTTAGTGTTAACTGGAATGTTATATTTTGTTACTAGTTTTTGCCAAATGTTGGTTATTTGTTTGCTGATGTCAGGAATATATGGTATACAGCAGTATATGGTTTCGTGATTTTTTGATTCGTGAGATATATTTACTTTTGTTGGTTGATTTTGCTTTCTGTCTGGGTGTGTGCGTATAATGTTTTCTACGGTTTGTGGAGGAAACTTATTGATGTTGATGAAGTATTGTTTTATTTTATCTAATTCATCGTTAATTTTATCTGGTGAGCATAGTTTTATGGCTGTGTTTATCTGGTTTCTTAGTATGTTGAGTTTTTGTTTTGTTTCATGTGTTGAGTCCTAAGGAATGTATAGTCCAGTATGGGTGATTTTTCGGTGGATTTCTGTTTTGAATTGTGTGTCGGTTCTTATAATTTTGAGGTTAAGAAATGATATTTGATTGCTTTCTTCCTGTTCACATGTGAAGTTAATGTTGGGATGTATAGAGTTAATGTGAGTGAAAAAGTTAAGTATGTGTTCTGTAGATTCGAATCCCGCAACCGTGTCATCTACATATCTGTACCAGTATAGTGGTGGATGTAATGCTGTATTACTTGCTTGTGTTTCAATTTGTGTCATAAAAATATTGGCTAGAACTGGCGATACTGGGTTGCCCATGCTTAGGCCATTTGTTTGTATATAGTTTTGGTTGTTGAACATGAAGTTTGTCTTTATTGTGGTGAATTCTATGAGGGTTGCTAACTGGTTACTGGGAATGTCTATAATCGGGTTAGGGTCTCAAATATAGAGTTCTAAGGCTATCTTGCAGGCTTCTGTTGTTGGAACTTCTGTGAAGAGGGATATAACATCGAAACTGGCCATTAAGGCTTTATGATTAAGTTGATTTAGATTGGACTTGAAATTAAAAGAGTCTTTGATGAATGAGCTGGCTGATGTTGCATATTTGGAGAATGCCCATGCTATGTATTTACCAAGATTGTAGTTAAACGATTCATATGTGGACATTATTGGTCGTAATGGACAATCTGGTTTATGAGGTTTGGGGATGCCGTATATTTGCGGTGTGCGTGAGTCGGTTTTACGTAGGTAGGAATAAAGTGTTTGTGAAATTGTGTTGGCTTTTTTCATTTGTAGTAGTAATCCAACAAAGACACATGAGACGCAACTAAACAAATTACTACTACAAATGATTATACTACTACCCGATTATAGACATTCCCAGTAACCAGTTAGCAACCCTCATAGAATTCACCACAATAAAGACAAACTTCATGTTCAACAACCAAAACTATATACAAACAAATGGCCTAAGCATGGGCAACCCAGTATCGCCAGTTCTAGCCAATATTTTCATGACACAAATTGAAACACAAGCAAGTAATACAGCATTACATCCACCACTATACTGGTACAGATATGTAGATGACACGGTTGCGGGATTCGAATCTACAGAACACATACTTAACTTTTTCACTCACATTAACTCTATACATCCCAACATTAACTTCACATGTGAACAGGAAGAAAGCAATCAAATATCATTTCTTAACCTCAAAATTATAAGAACCGACACACAATTCAAAACAGAAATCCACCGAAAAATCACCCATACTGGACTATACATTCCTTAGGACTCAACACATGAAACAAAACAAAAACTCAACATACTAAGAAACCAGATAAACACAGCCATAAAACTATGCTCACCAGATAAAATTAACGATGAATTAGATAAAATAAAACAATACTTCATCAACATCAATAAGTTTCCTCCACAAACCGTAGAAAACATTATACGCACACACCCAGACAGAAAGCAAAATCAACCAACAAAAGTAAATATATCTCACGAATCAAAAAATCACGAAACCATATACTGCTGTATACCATATATTCCTGACATCAGCAAACAAATAACCAACATTTGGCAAAAACTAGTAACAAAATATAACATTCCAGTTAACACTAAATTTATTCAAAAACCAGGCACAAAACTAAGGTCTATACTATGTAAGAACTACACTGACAAACACCACACCAACATTATTTATAAAATACAATGTGATAACTGCCACGACTTCTATATTGGAGAAACAAGTAGAAAAATGGAAACCAGATTCAAAGAACATAAAAAGTCACCTTCACACGTTTTCGAACACTGCAAGTCAAATGGACACAACATAACCATAGAAAACACTAAAATACTAAACAAAGAAACAAACATAAACAAACGAAAAATTAAAGAAGCCTTACTTATACAACAACTTAAACCCAAAATAAACCAATATAAAGGAACACCATTATACCTATATTAATATTATAGATAAAATTATATATTCAAACATCAAACCGCGCCCTCTACATTTCGACACTCAGTTATACAACCCCTTCCAAACATGTGGTCAGCTTCCGGCCAGTTACCTCTTACTTTGTGAACCTGACGATGACCGAAGAAGGTCGAAACGTTGTTCGCTCTTCTATTTGAAGTGTTTTCTGAGCCCAAAAGAGCCGTTTTTTGCATCTGATAAACTGCGTGCTATTTACCAGGAAAACAGTTTGCTTGACTTCTACAAAACGTTGCCTGATACATTTGCTAATCTGAAAGAGAACGCACTTGTCCACTTCACATGTGAACAGGCTTTCTCGTATATGAAACTGAATAAAACAACACTCACAATCAGCTAACTGATGATCATCTGGAAGCAATTTTGCGTCTTTCAACATCAAGCATCAAGCTGGACATTTCTAAGTTTGTAGATGACATGCAGCACCATCCATCGCATTGACCTTGTGACAGTTGACGTATTGTAACATTTCTTAGAATAATGTGCAAACACTTTGATGTAATCGTCATTTGTGTATTCTTAAATGTGATATCCATCTTGTGTGAAACAACTGTGGAACGATTTTAATCTTCACTTTTGTGGCCCCAATGGTTACGAGAAGTCTTTTTGTGGCCCCTGACTCAAAACGTTTGTGCACCACTGGTTTATACCATCGTCCCTGAGGCATATGTCCAGCAACGGCCACTTGCAAACTCTCTCTTTCTTCACCTGAAGATGATCTTGGAAGGTCGAAATGTTTTTCTCTCCTTCTCAGTAAAAGTGTTAGTACCCATACCAGCAATTCTGATACACATTTTTATCTAAAGTAGGTTTCTCATCATCAAGATTTTTTATTTTTTTCCTTTAAATACTGAGTCTGTAAAATATTGAAAACTTTATCTTTGTTCCCTTCTCTTGTATGAATCTATTTCTTCATCTTCAATAAGGCCTGGCATGACCGAGCGCGTTAAGGCGTGCGCTCGTAATCCGAGGGTCGCGGGTTCGCGCTAAACATGCTCGCCCTCCCAGCCGTGGGGGTGTATAATGTGACGGTCAATCCCACTATTCGTTGGTAAAAGAGTAGCCCAAGAGATGGCGGTGGGTGGTGATGACTAGCTGCCTTCCCTTTAAGTCTTACACTGCTAAATTAGGGACGGCTAGCACAGATAGCCCTCGAGTAGCTTTGTGCGAAATTCCAAAACAAACAAACAAATAATCTTCAATATAGTTATACCATTAATCAGCAACCTTGAAATTTGCTTTTTTTGAGAATGCATTCTTCGAAAGGTGAATCCAAAGTTTCTCCACTTTAAAGAACCAAACCGAAATGTTCAAAAGTCGTTAGATTGTCAGATTTGTCTAAAGATACTACTGATTTGTTTTAAATTTGGCTTAAAGTTACACAAGAGCTACCTATGCTAGCCGTCCGTAATTCAGCAGTGAAAGAATAGAGGGCCTGGCATGGCCAAGCGTGTTAAAGCGTGCATCTCGTAATCTGAGGATTGCGGGTTCGAATTCCCGTCGTACCAAACATGCTCGCCCTTTCATCCGTTATAATGTCACGGTCAATCATACTATTTGTTGGTAAAAGAGTAGCCCAAGAGTTGGTGATGGGTGGTGATGACTAGCTGCCTTCCCTCTAGTCTTACACCACTAAATTAGGGACAGCTAGTACAGATAGCCCTCGAGTAGCTTTGTGCGAAATTCAAAAACAAACAAAGAATAGATGTACTTTGTCATCACCATCCACTAACCACTCTTTCATAAACGAATAGTGAGACTTACCCTAACAATATTCTCCCTCCCCTAACACACATCATAAAGGGTGAGCATGTTTGGTGGAGTAAAAGTTGGATCAAGAATTTCGAACAAAACGTCAACAGAACATAAAATTTACTGAAAACAGTTTAAAGTCTATTGTACTAACCTGAGAATCATTGATATCAGTGTTGATTACAGCATTCATTCCCTGTTTCATCCTGGCGACCAGATTGTTAACCTATGTAATTATAACACAAATAATCAGTGTAAATCAGTGATAGCTAAAGGTCTTCAGTTCTCTCTTCAACCACGTAAACTCTATGTACCTAACATAGTTTACACTTTTAAATCACAATACAGACATCTTAAGGACCTTCTTGTCGTACCATACGTATACGACAAACCTTTGTTAATGAAAGAACAGAATTTTAAAGTTCTGACCTCATAACAAAAACCAGACTTTCACTAGGACTAAATCTGCTTATATATTTATTGATGTAATTTATAAATATAATTTTAAGGAAAGAAGTTACACAACTCTTAATTTATAAATAAACGATAACACACTTAATAGACCAAAAATAATGTTTGCTTCACACAATGAGAACAGTTTTCCAGTGCATTAATTACTGTAAAAAATAATATTTTTGTCTTAGAAAATTACACATTTTTCTAAAGTTTTCAGTACGACGCTATCTGAAACAGCCCAGTATATGCTAACCGTAACTGCTAAGCCTCACAGGTTGCAGAGTAAAATGAATGTTACTAGTTGCCTGACTTTTGTTTCTTATTTCAAGAATTTAATTGAGATTTTTAGAATCATCTTATGTGAATATACAATTAAAATATTTACACAACACTTTATACCTACAAATTGTACTGGTCGAAATGCCTATGAAATGTAAGGTGGGTAATTTTTTGCGATAAAATTTTGTTCTTTCTTCTCAAAGTTCGGCTTTTATTTTAATGTCTGGTCTCCATAGTTACTATATGTAAATATTCAGTAATATTGTGGTTCAACTTTATTGTTGCCTTTCTTCACAGTTTGTATTCGTTTCAAGTGTAACTATACTCTTGAATCAATTGTTGTAACGAACTGACGTAAGCCAAAAAGAAGGAAATGATATAAAAAAAACTGATAAGTGAGGGGTAGCAATGGGAAAACTCAGATATTTAAAGTTTAGTGACGAAAACGAAATGTTATCATTTAAATCTAATGAAGAAATTGTGCCTAGATAACAAATAAAGGTTTTTTTCTCATGATCACATGTATGACAGAGCACTGTTTGTTTCGGAATTTCGCACAAAGCAACTCGAGGGCTATCTGTGCTAGCCGTCCCTAATTTAGTAGTGTAAGACTAGAGGGAAGGCAGCTAGTCATCACCACCCACCGCCAACTCTTGGGCTTCTATTTTACCAACGAAAAATGGGATTGACCGTCACATTATAACGCCCCCACGGCTGGGAGGGGGAGCATGTTTGGTGCAACGGGGATTCAAACCCGCGACCCTCAGATTACGAGTCGAACGCCTCAACCCACCTGACCATGCCAAGCCACTAAGTAAGAGTAAGACTTAAGATAATTTGAATTTGGTTGATTAAGAATCCCAGTGGTAGTGATACTACATTAACAATAATCTGAGTAAATGAATAACATGTATTATCTATGATAATTACAGGGCCATTTTTCTATCGGTTTTTTTTTATTTGAATTTTGTTAGTTTAGTACTTGTAATTAATCCGTGAATTATGAAGTTCTTGCTTCATGCTTGAGGTCTAACAAATAGTTTAGTATTTAGTATTAAATATTTATACTGACAGAACAATGATGTTTGTTACTTAGAAGTTTTTACAAAGTTAATAAAATGTTTATTTTCTTACTAACGTGGCATCCAGATCTTTATTTTTCACCTACCTTTTAACTGTTTTACATACATACCTTCATTCCCTTACTTAATGTTTGAGATCCAAATCTTTATCCATACCTATTTATGAGTATTTATTCCTCAAATCTCCATTTTGCATTATCTTTCCCACCATTCGACTTCCAGGTCTCTATTTTTCATCATCTTTCTAATCTCTATTCTTGCCATTCTATATACCTAACACTCAAATCTCTATTCTTCGTTGCAATACCCACTACTTCCCACCGTCATCTCTATTCTTCTTCGTCTTGCTATTTGAAATTCATGTCTCTATTCTTCATATTTTATAAAAAATCTGGCATCAAGATCTCTATTTTTCACCTTCCTTTCAACTGTTTCACATCCATATCTCTATTCTTCATCGTCTTGCTATGTATTTGACATCGTAATCTCTATTCTTACCTTTTTTCTTAGAATTTATTCTTCAGATCTTACATTATCTTACCTACCGCATGATATGCAGGTTTCTATTTTTATCCTTGCAATTTGATATTCATATGTCTATTATTCATATCTTTATAACTATCTGGCTTTAAAATTCTACAAAGTTTAAAATATTCTTAGATTACTACTTACACCTATCACACAAATTTGATAAGTGGTAAAACATCTTCAACTTGGAAGGTACACGAAAGTGATTAAATTATTATAAATTACACAAAGTCATTGTATTTAATTTACACACGAGCAGTTAAACCACTTAAATGAACTAGACGTAAGGTATTAATTAAACTACTGAATAACTTGCACATAATGTGAAATGTAACTTCAAAAAGTACAAGAGGTACACACAAGCTAATAGTTATTAATGACACATACAATAGCTTTCTTGTACAAATTACATTAATATTGACTTAAGATCAAAGCAAGCTACGTACTAAGAGTGATTCTAAAAAAAAACAAATAAATCTTTAAATAAGTATAGATAATTAAATGTCTTTTTCTAACGTTCTTTTTTTATAAAAAGTATCATTTTCGGTCTTAATCCCAATAACATCTCAAGAGGCTCGACCAGCCTAGGAGATTTAGGTTAGTCCTAAATACGTATAAGTTGAAAACGCGAAACAAAGTCTATAACTAAAATTTACTAATAAATAAATATTTTAAAAGTAATATAATTAGATACTATAGCTAATATTATTAACTAAACTACCGGTACGGAGACAAAAGAGGGTACGTTACCTATGTAACAGGAAACGTACTAACTGTTGTCTCTTGGCGCTCTCCGTTTCACCAAACTTTTACTACACGTTTAAAATATATTAATGAGACCTCATATAATCCTTAAATCCACGAAGGTGCAGTTCATAAAAACTTCAAATGCAGTACATAATTTACATGACCAGAATTATTGTTACGTAATATTTAAATTTACATGGCCAACATGACCATTAATAACGCTTAAATGTTACGTTAGGTGTCATATTTACTTAAACTACACTCTTGTACACGTGTAGTGCAGCAGTTCAGAAACCACCTTCTGGTTCTACTAAACTCACGTACGCAGAAGAATCAGGGTTAGGGTGGTAGTGTTATCAAATAAATCTGTGGAACAAAGTAAAGATTAGAATCATAACTTTACTGATAAAAGATGCGTCGTTAACTACAGTTAAGATTTAGAGAGATAACAGAGATGTTCGCGCCCGCGTCGCGCTAAACATGTTCGCCCTCCCAGCCGTGGGGGTGTATAATGTGACGGTCAATCCCACTATTCGTTGCTAAAAGAGTAGCCCAAGAGTTGGCGGTGGGTTGTGATGACTAGCTGCCTTCCCTCTAGTGTTACACAGCTAAATTAGGAACGGCTAGCACAGATAGCCCTCGAGCGAAATTCCAAAACAAACAAACAAACTATTCAATAAACAGTAGCACATTTAATATATAAAAAATGATTGTTTGTATTAGCACAATCAAGTAGCTGCCGTAAGAATGTTCATAAAATGTCCACTTTTTTAAATCTTCCAGTGCCATTCTATTGTTGTTTGTTGTTGTTTAGAATTAAGCACAAAGCTACATAATGGGCTATATGTGCTCTGCCCACCACGGGTATCGAAACCCGGATTTTAGCGTGTAAGTCCGCAGACATACCGCTGAGCCACTGGGGGGTGCACCATACTTTCAAAAACAGCCCCATGTTTGCTTACCCTAATTACTAAGCCTCTCTCAGATTGAAGAGTAACATGAATGTTCCCTACATATCTTTTAAGTTTTGTTTTTCATTTCAAGAATTTAATTCAGATTTATATAATGATATCATGTGAATATACATTTAAAATATTTATACAAAACTTTATACCTGCAAATTGTACTGGCCAAAATACCTACGAAATGTAAGGTTAGAAACTTTCGACTACAAAATTTTACATTTTCTTCGCACAGTTCGGTTCCAACTTCAACATCTTGTGCCCTTAGTTACCAAATGCAAATATTCAATAACATTATAGCTACATTTTATAGTTGTCTTTAACAGTCTGTATTGGTTAAAAGCGTAACAATACTCGTCAATCAATTGTTGTAAATATGTGACGTAACCAAAAGAGAACGTGTGTATGTTTTCCTATAGCAAAGCCGCACCAAACTGTCTGCTGAGTCCACAGAGGAGAATCGAACGCGTGATTTCAGTGTTGTAGATACGTAAACTTACCGCTGTACCAATGGGGGACCGAACGAAAAGGAAAATGAAGACAGAAATATAAAACAGATAAGTGAGAGATAGCAGTGGGAAAAGTCAGATGTTCAAAGTTGAGTTATAAAAAAGACAATTTCTCCTTCAAAGGTAGTTAACAAATTATACCTAGGTTATAAATAAAGGGTTGTTCTAGAGTAGGTGTCAAAAGAGTTTTAGTTTACTTTGTTTGATGTTCCATGTTTGTATAGGAAGTGTTCTGTTAAGAACCACTCAACAGTAACAAACCATTACGTCACATTTTAGCTTATCAGATTTGTCTAAAGACACTGTTGGTTTGTTTAAATTTGGCTAAATGCTACACGAGGGCTATCTGCTATAGCCGTCGATAATTTAGCAGTGAAAGAAAAGAGGAAAGGTACCAAGTGATCACCACTCACGAAACACTGTTTTACAAGGAAATAATTGGACTGACCGCTACAGCATACCGCCCAGTCACGACTCATAGCCCATTGTATAGCTTTGTGTTTAATTCAAAACAACAACATCCCACCTAAAACTGTTATTTTAACTAAAATGACTACCTGATCAAAATATTGCTTATTGTTGTAAACTCAACCACATTATCAATGTCCCTTAATTGAGTGTCACCCAACGTGAGAAAATGTTCCATACACAGCTGAGAAATTGAAATGTCGTAAACATTTTAGTAATGATAATACGATACTAGGTGAACCATCACAGTATATTAAGTTGTTGTTAGTAATGATAATACGACACAAGGTGAACCATCACAGTGTATTAAGTTGTTGTTAGTAATGATAATACGACACAAGGTGAACCATCATAGTGTATTAAGTTGTTGTTAGTAATGATAATACGACACAAGGTAAACCATCACAGTGTATTAAGTTGTTGTTAGGAATGATAATGCGACACAAGGTGAACCATCACAGTGTATTAAGTTGTTGTTAGTAATGATAATACGACACTAGGTGAACCATCATAGTGTATTAAGTTGTTGTTAGTAATGATGATACGACACAAAGTGAACCATCACAGTATTTTAAGTTGTTGTTAGTAATGATAATACGACACTAGGTGAACCATCACAGTGTATTAAGTTGTTGTTAGGAATGATAATGCGACACAAGGTGAACCATCACAGTGTATTAAGTTATTGTTAGTAATGATAATACGACACAAGGTAAACCATCACAGTGTATTAAGTTGTTGTTAGTAATGATAATACGACACCAGGTGAACCATCATTGTGGGTTAAGTTGTTGTTAGTAATGATAATACGATACTAGGTGAACCATCACAGTGTATTAACTGAAGATTACCCTTAGATGGCGCTGTTGTTTACTGCTCAGCTATTTTCCAGTCAGCACACAAAGTATACATATATATATATTATATATAAAAAGGGTTTAATTACTGATGTTCCACACTAAATTATATAAGTCAGTTTACTGTAAATTCGCGTTTCTTAAACAGCCACTGAAATGCGTTAAACATTTTTGAGAAATGTGAAAATAGGAAAGGTTTGGCCGTAAATATGAAAGGTTTGGCTGTAAATACGAAAGGTTTCGTTGTAAATATGAAGGGTTTGATTGTAAATATGAAAGGTTTGACTGTAAATATGAAAGGTTTGACTGTAAATATGAAAGTTTTAACTGTAAATATGAAAGATTTGGCTGTAAATGTGAAAGGTTTGACTGTAAATATGAAAGGTTTGGCTGTTTAAGTGAAAGAAGTGTGAAAGTAAAAGATAATAAAGCAACACATAATCTACTGATATTTCGTGTGATTTTAAAGCTACATCATGTTAATCAGTAAATTACAAATCAGAGATTTGTGTAAACAACATTTACTACCATGTACTTATCTTTATCATAGCTCACAAGAGTTTGCTACACCTCTACAAAGTAACAGGTTCAGGTAAGTACGTCTTTTCTTATATTGATTTACACCTCTGAAACGATTTACGTTTACGAGTGTTATCTGTTGCAAAGCTTATAAACTATTTAAAATAGTAAAAACTCCAATATCAGCATTAACCTGTTGATTACCAAGTATTTCAGCTGCTAGAATGCAACTCGTTTTGTAACTTTCTCTCCTGATGCCATTTTGGTTCGAAAGTGAAACAATTTTTAAGTAGGTCAAATGTGTGTATGGTGCAGAAATCTTGCGTTGAAGTTAGGTATTATCGAGAACGAATTAACTCGTTCGTGGCACTGTGTTACCGATCTGCTTGTACGAGTTATCTCATACACGGCACCGAACAGGTTAATTCTTTAACCATTGCGAATACGTCTTCCATTTACTCACAGTCGTATGAACAGTATTTTATTAATGCTTGAAGTTTGCATTTTAATTTACTGGCACATAGTTAAACATTTTAGGCCTAAATAATATTACTGTTTCTTTATGTTATATATTCCGAACGTAAGCTTGGTGGGAATGCTGAGTTGATTTATTATGTATGCTTCGAACTTAGTGTTCTATTGTTATTTGTCTGATGTACTTTTATGTCCCCCAAAGGAAAAGGTGAATACAATGTTAAAATCCAGGGTTCGATTCCCCGTAGTGGACACAGTGGAGAACCAAATGTACCTTTTCTCTCAAACATACAAAAAGTTTATAATAATCAGTGGAGCTGGAACTAACATTTTAGTCACGTGTTATACAGTTTATGTTAGTTTAACTTCACACGAAGATTAACAGTGTCCCTAACTTTCAAGTGGTTCTGTATTTAAAAGCAAAACAAGTAAACACCACCTACCGCCAAATGTTAGCTATTATTGTTCACTAGCGTACTATGAGATTGATCGTCAGACTAGAAAGACGAACATCGTTCTATCCTGGAATAAAACACCTTCATCATCAGTTTCAAACTAGCCTCATAGACTAAGTATCTTATTCTACAGAATTTATGTTGAACGCGATGTCATGTGTAAGAAACGGCTCTGATTCAAGCTGCATCTCTTTGGTGCTGAGCTTCTGTCTGTACAAGAGTAGAAAAGCACTTAAGCCTTAAACGCGTGCCAACATTTTGGAGGTATTAACAACTGTTGGAGTACAAAAATGAACTTAACACTCTGGTTGTTAGCAGTCACGACGCACGGCTGTGAACAGCTGTGGAAACTAAGTGCGCGGGTCGTGAGCAGACATTGAAACTGTACTCAATGAAATATAATTATTTTCTAATTTCGTAAGAATTAACGAATCCATTAATTTTCATCTTGTGGTTTTAACATAAAAGTGAAATTCATCGAGCACGATGCGAAATAAATAGTGTAAATACAGGACACGAGATGGCAGCACAAAGCACACCAGTTTGTTTTGATTTACGCGTAAAGCGACACGAGGGCTATCTGCACTAGCCGTTCATAATTTAGCAGTGTAAGACTAGGGGAAAGGCTGCTAGTCATCACCACACACCGCCAACTCTGAGGCTACTCTTTTGTCTTCAAATTATGAGTCGAGTGCCTTAACCACCTGGACCGTTTTTTATTTGAAGAATAATTGTTCTAGATCACGAAAGTTCAACTTCTCAGCAACGAGACTTTAACATATATGTTAACAGCAATGGAAACCGCGTGTTTTTCTTAATAATTTTCAATCACCAAATAATGAGACACTTCGTCATGGAAACGATAACGTTGAATGTTTCAATTCTCATATGTTATTGTTGCTTATATAATTACCAAAAATATTTTGTCTCATACAGGATCAATGGAACATAAATTTAGCCCAATAATTAAGATAAAAACAATTTAATTATTTATTTATTAAATTAATGATAAATGTAAAGTCACTAACAGTAACAAAATGTGTGCGGAAGAAAATAAATCAAATCACGCAGAAAAAAAAATGTCCCGCGCCGGGAGCCCAGGTTTCCTGGGTTTGTGCCAAGTTTCCCCAGGTCTACTAGCCGATTAGGCTACGACGGTACAAGAATTAATGGTCCTTCTATGCTATTTATACTTGTAACGTAAGAGCATGTACTATTTCACTCGTTCGCAATAGAAATATATTTATATATTCTTCTATCATTTCATATATTTCCTAAATTTACATTTTATTACTTTAAAATAACTCAACAAAACCATTTTACAATGCCAAAAATATAACCGTCACGCGTTCCAATTTTATTCTCACTCGGCAACGCTCGCGCCCTCTCGAATCATTTTCAAACACATAAATTATATTTAAACCTATATATTTCTTTTATTTAGAATACTCGTCGCTATTTACGCATTTACTTTCCATTCGCTCTGCAATAATTTATAGCTTACATGTTGTCAACATCTCTGTAAATATCTTTATTACTTTCTTCTCTTTCAATTTCGCGCAAAGCTACAACACGACTACTTGCGTTACTCCACCCTAATTTAGCGGTGTAACACTAGAGGGAAGGCTGTTGTTGTTGTTTTGAATCAAGCACAAAGCTACACAATGGGCTATCTGTGCTCTGCCCACCACGGGTATCGAAACCCGGATTTTAGCGTGCAAGTCCGCAGACATACCGCTGAGCCACTGGGTGGCAGAGGGAAGGCAGTTAATCATCACCACCCACCGCCTACCCTTGGGCTACTCTTTTACCAACGAATAGTGGAACTCACCATCACTTTTTATAACGCCCCTCAGCTGAAAGAACTAGCATGTTTCGTGCGAAGGGGGTTCGAAAACGCAACTCCGGGATTACACGTGAGTCGAGTGCCTTAACCACCTGGCCATGGCAGGCCTTCCTTGTTACTATACTCAAACATGCACTCCTGTACTCTTTCAACATACTTATATATAGCAGAAAGATTCACCATCTGTGTAATGTATACCCATTAATTAAAATGTACGGGTGCGTAGATCATGGGGAGGGAAGGGGAGATACATTCCCCTTCATTTTAGGTGGGGGTGCATGTAATCATCCCTCCCTACAGTTTGGTCTGTTGAATTGTTTTATTGCATCTGCAAACTGTGTCTTTGTTCTTGTGATTCTCGTGTTCTTACCAATCGAATCGCGTAATTAGGCCTAGATGTAGGCTTTTTCAGTAGCCGAAATGTACATCTTTAATATAGGCGTGCTTCTAGGCTTTTCGATCTGAGTATCAGTCAGTAGGCCTAAGTATATATGCAAGTATCCTGGCAACAAGATTACTGCATGTTTACAGCTTTCAGGTTCACGTAATCAGATTACCAATTTGCAAATTGAACAGTCCACATAAGTCGTTGCAAAAATCATCCTCCATCGGGTGTAAAAAATCTACGCTCCTGAATATATATACCACAATATGGTATATTGGGAGAAGTGAATACAATGTTAAAATCCAGGGTTCGATTCCCCGTAGTGGACAGAGTGGAGAACCAAATGTACCTTTTCTCTCAAACATACAAAAAAGTTTATAATAATCGGTGTAGCTAGAGCTAACATTTTAGTCACGTGTTATACAGTTTATGTTAGTTTAACTTCACACGAAGATTAACAGTGTCCCTAACTTTCAAGTGGTTCTGTATTTAAAAGCAAAACAAGTAAACACCACCTACCACCAAATGTTAGCTATTATTGTTCACTAGCGAACTATGAGATTGATCGTCAGACTAGAAAGACGAACATCGTTCTATCCTGGAATAAAACACCTTCATCATCAGTTACAAACTAGCCTCATAGACTAGTGATTTAACTAACATGTGATAAACTAATCACATATCACAAACCACATCAGTTATTAAACTTTGTTATTTTTATGAATAACTTGGAAATCAGGTGTATTCATTTCTATGAACAATGGCTCATTGGTTTTATTTCACATAATTATCAAAGTGTATTTTAATTTAACTTACTAATCTTTACCAATAGAAGACGCTAAAAAGGATTTTTTTTAATTTCGCGCAAAGCTACTCGAGGGCTATCTGTGCTAGCCGTCCCTAAGACAGCAGTGTAAGACTAGAGGTAAGGCAGCTAGTCATCACCACCCACAGCAAACTCTTGGGCTACTCTTTTACCAACGAATAGCTGGATTGACGGTCTCATATAACTCCCCCACGGCTGAAAGAGCGAGCATGTTTCGTGCGACTGGAATTCAAACCCGCGACCCTCGGATAACGAGTCGAACGCCTTAACACGCTTGGCCGTGCTGGGCTTCAATCGCTAAAATAAACTATATTATTGAATATGTTTTCCTCATCTTAAAAGAATCAAATATGAATATGTCATTAGATGTCTCCATTGGTATTAGTAACACAAGTCATCATACAAATATGTAACAGTCATCAATATTTGTAACACAACTTATGATCCAAAGATTTAACAGTCGTCAATAGTAGCAATATTAGTAATACAAATTACTATAATGAGATGTAACTGTGAAAATTGTTACACTAAAAGTTATGATTCAAAAAAGTAACAATCATCAAAATAAGTAACACAAGTTATGAACAAGAGATATAACAGTAAAAAAATTAAACCACAAGTTACAAACCACATATGTAACAGTCATCAATATAAGTAACGAGTTATAATCCATAAATGAAAGATTATTCATACAAGTAACAGAAGTTATGAGCCAGAAATGTAACATTCATCAATATCAGTAATACAAGTTATAATCCATAGATGTAACAGTCATCATTATTAGTACCACAACTTCTTTGGAACTTATGTGTAGGAGACATGTTATATTTAAGGTTTCTTGTTTTCGTACAGAGCCAAAGTGTGTTTACTAAAACATGTCCCTTTGTTTTCCTGCAGAACCAATGTGTATTTACTAACTCATGTCCCTTTGTTTTACTGCAGAACCAATGTGTATTTACTTCTTCATGTCCCTTTGTTTTACTGCAGAACCAATGTGTATTTACTTCTTCATGTCCCTTTGTTTTACTGCAGAACCAATGTGCATTTACTTACTCATGTTCCTTTGTTTTCCTGCAGAACCAATGTGTGTTTATTTACTCATGTCCTTTGTTTTCCTACAGAATCAATGTGTGTTTACTTACTCATGTCCCTTTGTTTCCTACAGAAGTATTGTGTGCTACTTACTAATGTCCCTTTGTTTTCCTACAGAAGTATTTTGTGTTTACTTACTATTGTCACTTTTTCCTACAGAGGTATTGTGTGTTACTTACTAATGTCACTTTATTTTCCTACAGAAGTATTACGTGTTTACTTACTAATGTCACTTTGTTTTCCTACAGTCGTATTGTGTGTTTACTTAGTCATGTCACTTTGTTTTCCTACAGAAGTATTGTGTGTTTACTTACTATTGTCACTTTGTTTTCCTACAGACGTATTGTGTGTTTACTTAGTCATGTCACTTTGTTTTCCTACAGAAGTATTGTGTGTTTACTTACTATTGTCACTTTGTTTTCCTGCAGAGGTATTGTGTTTACTTACTATTGTCACTTTGTTTTCCTACAGAAGTATTTTGTGTTTATTTACTGATGTCACGTTGTTTTCTTACAGAAGTATTGTGTGTTTACTTAGTAATGTCACTTTGTTTTTCTGCGGAACCAATGTGTGTTTACTTACTCATGTCCCTTTGTTTTCCTACAGAAGAATTGTGTGTTTTCTAACTTATGTCACTTTGTTTTTTTTTACAAAACCAATATGTTTCTCAATACCTACTTGTTTACTTTCAGTGTTTCTTTATATTTCATTTCTTAAGTTATTTCTTCATGAGTAGATTTGATTCACTATAGTAGGTATAACTATCTTCTAACGCTGTACATCCAATGTAACGTTTGATTTACTACACAGGGTATGAATCTCTTCTAACGTTATACCTTCATAATAAGGTTTGATTCACTACACAAAGTATGAATCTCTTCTTACGTTGTACTTTCATGATAATGTTTGCTTCATTACACAAAATTAAATACTCTACCTTCATGTAACAAGCAATGTATTTTTCCTTAAGAATTCAGAACCTTCATGTAACAAGCAATGTATTTTTTCTTAAGAACTCAGGCCCTTCATGGGACAGCCAATATATTTCTCCTGAGAATTCAGATCCTTTTATCAGGCAGTCCATGTATTCTTCTCTGAAAACTTAAGTCCTTCATGAGACAAGAAATATTTTACTTCATGAGGTCTCCGGTTCTTCCTGAAACAGTAAATATATTTCTTTTCTGAAGATTCATTACCTCACATTATCTGGGCTACACTTAATTAAAACCATTTATGATAATATGAATTTAGTTAAAAATTTAAATTTGTCTTTGCTATCTTTCAAAGTCGAAGGAGAGAAAACTAAAGTTGTCCAAAACCACAGCCTCCATTAAGTCCATTAATCTTGTCTCGTGGTTGACTTTAGCCACCAGATGAAGTAGAACATACAACAGATGAATAATCCAAATTCTAAACACCAGTCTTCCACATTCTGTCTATAAGTTCCTTCCAAAGAGAGAGCGGCCATGTATTAAATGATCCTCACAATAACAGTTACATATTTCCAGAGAGTTGATGGATTAATTCTTTGATCACTCTTTGTTCTTGGACTACTTCTTCCGACCCGGTTAAGGCACTCGACTCGTAGTCCGAGGATCGCGAGTTTGAATCTCCGTCACACTAATCATGCTTGCCCTTTTAGCCGTGAAAGCGTAATAATGTAGCCATCAATCCCACTATTCGTGGGTGAAAAAAGAGCCGAAGAGCGGTGGGTGGTGATGACTAGCTGCCTTCCCACTCGTCTTGCACTATTAAATTAGGGACGTCTATCGCAGTCAGCCCTCGTGTAGCTTTGCGCGAAATTAAAATAAACAAAACAAAACAAATCCAAAGTAAGAGTTCGGTCGTCCACTGTACCAGAAATCTTCAATTGGATTAAATAATAATACACGAAAGATTCTTTTCTTTTCATAATGTCGTTCCAGTTTCCGTAAAGATGTTATAGGCTAACAGAGAACTTTGTCTGTTTTTCCATAGAAGTATCCAAGATGTAAGAATCCTTTGTGTTAGGGATGGACAGGTGAAAAATAATTCTATGAAACACTAATAATAACAAACACACACACATAATGTAATGTCACACTTTTAGAATTGTGGTATAAACGTCAAAAACTAGTGAAAAATTGTAAATTATTATGTTCACCTGAGGAGGTTTGTTTCTGATTGAAAGAATATTGGGCAGAGATTTGTTGGAAAGGTAAGACTGATCTGAAATGTTATTTTTTATACGCCTGTGATTTGCAGCCACAAGGACAAGTTTAGAGGAACGTAAAAAAACCATCTGTAGTTAGCTTGTCTCAACAGTTTTAAGGCCTCTTTCTTTATCATCATAGTTTTTAAAGTACTATGCTACTTTTAGAAATAAGGTTTCATAAAACATGTTGAAGAAGAGCTAGTTTGAGAGCATACTAGCATTTTGAAGGATAGCTAGTTTGAGAGCATACCAATATGTTGAAGGAGAGCTAGTTTGAGAGCGTACTAACATTTTGAAGGAGAGTTAATTTGAAAGCGTACTAATATGTTGAAGGAGAGCTAGGTTGAGAGCGTACTAACATGTTCAAGGAAAGCTACTTTGAGAGCATACTAACATTTTGAAGAAAAGCAAGTTTGAGAGCGTATTAACATGTTGAAGGAGAGCATACTAACATGTTGAAGGAGAGCTAGTTTGAGAGCGTACTAACATTTTGAAGGAGAGCTAGTTTGAGAGCGTACTAACATTTTGAAGGATAGCTAGTTTGAGAGCGTTCTAACATTTTGAAGGAGAGCTAGTTTGAGAGCGTACTAACATGTTGAAGGATAGCTAGTTTGAGAGCGTTCTAACATTTTGAAGGAGAGCTAGTTTGAGAGCGTACTAACATGTTGAAGGAGAGCTAGTTTGAGAGCGTATTAACATGTTAAAGGAGAGCTAGTTTGAGAACATACTAACATTTTGAAGGAAAACTAGTTTGAGAGCGTATTAACATGTTAAAGGAAAGCTAGTTTGAGAGCATACTAACATTTTGAAGGAGAGCTAGTTTTAGAGCGTACTAACATGTTGAAGGAGAGCTAGTTTGAGAGCGTACTAACATTTTGAAGGAGAGCTAGTTTGAGAGCACACTAACATTTTGAAGGAGAGCTAGCCTGAGAGCATACCAACATGTTGAAGGAGAGCTGGTTTGAGAACATACCAATATGTTGAAGGAGAGCTAGTTTGAGAGCATACTAACATTTTGAAGGAAAGCTAGTTTGAGAGCATACTAACATTTTGAAGGAAAGCTAGTTTGAGAGCGTATTAACATGTTGAAGGAGAGCTAGTTTCAGAGCGTACTAACATGTTGAAGGAGAGCTAGTTTGAGAGCGTACTAACATGTTGAAGGAGAGCTAGTTTCAGAGCGTATTAACATGTTAAAGGAAAGCCAGTTTGAGAGCGTACTAACATGTTGAAGGAGAGCTTCGTTCGTTCCGATGTGTCGGTATTTGAGTATTGTTGTTAAATACCCAGGAGGGTCAGGTACATTTGACCTCTTCCACCAAGGAGAGCTTGTTTGAGAGCGTACTAACATTTTGAAGGAGAGCTGGTTTGAGAGCGTATTAACATGTTAAAGGAAAGCTAGTTTGAGAGCGTACTTTTCAAAAACGTTTTGATCAACTACAATTTCTATTTTATGTTTCATTATATTTAACTCAATTATTTAATTTGGAGGTTTTAGTGTCTCGTGTTTCTTCAATATTCGGGGTATACTCTGGACGAATGGCAAGGAATTCCAAACTTTCCTGAGATGTCATCTCATCGTCTGCGATCTAAGTTTTCATCTCAACTCAAAGAAAACAAAGACATCTGGCATTTATTCAAATTTTTTGTTCTATGTTTGAAATGTTCTTACCTTTCAATATTTTGACAACACGCACTATCCTCTTCATCGACCACAATAAATTTTAATATTTGTCCTGAACTTCTTATTACAGTTCACTTTTTTTCTAAACATATCTAGTTACCATTTAGGTTTCTCCCATCTACACACTTCCTCGTGCAGTTAGTAGTACATTTTGTTATAGCTGACATGAACTTCTAAAATCACGCTTTCACTGAGCTTTCCCAGTTTCACTCTGATTCACGTGCTATTGCTGAGCTCTCCCAGTTTCGCTCTGATTCACGTGTTACTACTGAACTCTCTTAGTTTCACTCTGATTCACGTGCTATTGCTGAACTCTCTCAGTTTCACTCTGATTCACGTGCTATTGCTGAACCCTCCCAGTTTCGCTCTGATTCACGTGTTATTACTGAACTCTCCCAGTTTTACGTGTTATTTCATTATACCTGATACCACTACCTCCTTCTAGTGGACCTACATCGACTGTCTTCTTGATATTGTTTTCATATCCTCCAATATAGTTCTTCTTTTATTTATCAGTATTCTTTCACCAGATGGAATTGACCACTTATCTATTTATCCTCAACCACAGAACCAACATGGCTTAGTGATCTGTGGCCTTGGAATCAAGGAAGCTCCAAAGCCAGACCCTAAACGCTATAAACATAATTCTTGTTACAGCTCACTATTATTTAATTCCCAAATTGACGATGTCTTCATTCAGTTCATGGATGCCATCAAATATCTTGGTGTTACTTTTGACCACATCTTATCTGAAAGGTGCAGATGACGTTATCTGGAAGATACAGGTGATGTTATCTGAAAGATGCAGATGATGCCTCTCAACCAGAGAGTCACTTTCCATCTGCTTCTCCTTCAACTGTCAGGAACCTCGTGAACATTAAATCCATCTATTCTATTGCAAAGTCCTGACACAGTTGTGTCTGGCTTTCTTCTCGTTACAACTTTTATCATCAACTTCGTTCTAGTAAACTCATATCACGTCAATTTACCCAATCCCACACAACAAATATAACGCGTTACTTAACCACCGATTTCCTTCCAAACCTTCACGTTTAATAACGTTTTTTCAAACAGAATATCACATATCTTAATCTGTTCTCGTTGTTTGGCCGATGGTCTCGCAAAGACTTACCTCCACTTGACCATTAAATCACGCTCTAAGTTATGTCGTTTCAACCTGATGATTCTCACAATAACAGTTACATATTTCCAGAGACTTGATGGATTATATCTCTGACCATTTAGGTTACTCTTTGGTCTTAGACTGCTTCTTCCGGCCCGGCATGGCCAGGTCGTTATGGCACTCGACACGTAATCTTAGGGTCGCGGGTTCGAATCCACGTAGCACCAAACATGTTTGCCCTTTTAATCATGGGGCGTTATAACGTTACGGTCAATCCCACTTTTCATTGATAAATTTAGTCGCCCAAGAGTTGGCGATGGGCAGTGATGAGTAGCTGTCTTCCCTCTAGCCTTAAACAAGAAAATTAGGAATGGTTAACGCAGATAGCCTTCGTGTAGCTTTGAACGAAATTAAAAAACAAGCAAAAAAACTACTTCTTGAAGTGCACATTGGTACAGCAAAACAAACTACTTCTTCCAGTGCACACTGGTACGACAAACAAACTACTTCTTCCAGTGCACATTGGTACAGCAAAACAAACTACTTCTTCCAGTGCACATTGGTACAACAAAACAAACTACTTCTTCCAGTGCACATTGGTACAAGAAGCAAACTACTTCTTCCAGTGCACATTGGTACAACAAACAAACTTCTTCTTCCAGTGCACATTGGTACAACAAACAAACTACTTCTTCCAGTGCACATTGGTACAGTTAAACAAACTTTTTCCAGTGCACATTGTTACAACAAAACAAACTACTTCTTCCAGTGCACGTTGGTACAACAAACTACTTCTTCCAGTGCGCATTGGTACCACAAACTACTTTTTTCAGTGCACACTGGTACAACAAACAAACTACTTCTTCCAGTGCACATTGGCAGTTTAATACTACATTATATGAGGTTGATAGAGTACTTATTATCAGGGAAGTTTAATACTACATTACATGAAGTTGATAGAGTACATCTTTGGAGAATGTTTATGTGTTGTCCGAGGTTTGACATCTACAAACGTGTCCATCCTGACCATTACAGCTTTCACAGTGGAGCGATACTTGGCCATCTGTCATCCTCTCAGAGCCCACGGGATGTCTCAGCTTTTTGTCTTAAAATAATCGTGTTTATCTGGGTGGTTGCCGCTCTGTGTTCGATCCCCGTCGTTGTCCAGCTTGGAATAGTCTATCAACTGAACAGGAACGACACAGTCATTCTAGACTCGGCTGCGTGTGGTATCAAAGGGTCATTGTCCTACATTTTTGAACCGTCAGCTCTCGTCTTCTTTTTCCTCCCCGTCACAGTCATATCGTTTCTCTACGTCTTGATTGGTCTGAAACTTCACCGTTTCACTGTCGGTCCAAAAGATTCGTCTACTGAAATATCTAGCTGCCGTGGAACTAACCAATCTTCCCGGCATGCAGTTGTCAAACTGTTGGGTAAGATGGTCGATAGGTTTGTGAGTAAAGATTCTAATTATATATAGAATCAATTATATCAGGTCCACATCTAGAATTAGTTGTATCACTTTCTGTTTCTAGGATCAGTTATATCAGGTCCTGTTTCTAGAAATAGTTATATTAGGTCCACATCTACAATCAGTTATATCAGGTGCACATCTAGAATTAGTTGTATCAGGTCCACATCCGAAATCAATTACATCAGGTCTACACATATAATTAATTACATCAAGTCCACATATATAATGAATTAAATCAGGTCCACATATATAATCAATTACATCAAGTCCACATCTAGAGTTATATCATATCATGTCCACATCTTGAATCAGTTATATCAGGTCATGTTTCTTGAATCAGTTATATCATGTCCTGCTTGCTACTGATGAGACGTTGAAATAACCACGGGACATACCTTCCAGGTGGAAGTATGTAGACATTGTTGAGTGCCGGAAGTGATACCCACGTGATATACCTTCTAGGTAGAAGTATGTAGACATTGTTGAGTGCCGGAAGAGATACTCACGTGATATACCTTTTAGGTGGAAGTGCGTAAATGTTGTTGTTGCCGGAAGTGATACCCACGTGACATACCTTTTCGGCAGAAGTATGTAGACATTGTTGAGTGCCGGAAGAGATACCCACGTGACATACATCTAGGTAGGTTAGTATGTAGACAT
>CM022392.1:1312161-1350754 GCA_011833715.1 Carcinoscorpius rotundicauda
ATGTAACAGTCATCATTATTAGTACCACAACTTCTTTGGAACTTATGTGTAGGAGACATGTTATATTTAAGGTTTCTTGTTTTCGTACAGAGCCAAAGTGTGTTTACTAAAACATGTCCCTTTGTTTTCCTGCAGAACCAATGTGTATTTACTTACTCATGTCCCTTTGTTTTACTGCAGAACCAATGTGTATTTACTTCTTCATGTCCCTTTGTTTTACTGCAGAACCAATGTGTATTTACTTACTCATGTCCCTTTGTTTTCTTGCAGAACCAATATGTATTTACTTCTTCATGTCCCTTTGTTTTACTGCAGAACCAATGTGTATTTATTTACTCATGTCCCTTTGTTTTCCTGCAGAACCAATATGTATTTACTTCTTCATGTCCCTTTGGTTTACTGCAGAACCAATGTGCATTTACTTACTCATGTCCCTTTGTTTTCCTGCAGAACAAATGTGTGTTTACTTACTCATGTCCCTTTGTTTACCTACAGAAGTATTGTGTGTTACTTACTAATGTCACTTTGTTTTCCTACAGAAGTATTGCGTGTTTACTTACTAATGTCCCTTTGTTTTCCTACAGAAGTATTTTGTGTTTACTTACTATTGTCACTTTTTTCCTACAGAGGTATTGTGTGTTTACTTATTTTGTCACTTTGTTTTCCTACAGAAGTATTGTGTGTTTACTTAGTCATGTCACTTTGTTTTCCTAAAAAAGTATTGTGTGTTTACTTACTATTGTCACTTTGTTTTCCTGCAGAGGTATTGTGTTTACTTACTATTGTCACTTTGTTTTCCTACAGAAGTATTGTGTGTTTACTTACTATTGTCACTTTGTTTTCCTGCAGAAGTATTGTGTTTACTTACTATTGTCACTTTGTTTTCCCACAGAAGTATTGTGTGTTTACTTACTAATGTCCCTTTGTTTTCCTACAGAAGTATTTTGTGTTTATTTACTGATGTCACTTTGTTTTCTTACAGAAGTGTTGTGTGTTTACTTAGTAATGTCACTTTGTTTTTCTGAGGAACCAATGTGTGTTTACTTACTCATGTCCTTTGTTTTCCTGCAGAATCAATGTGTGTTTACTTTCTCATGTCCCTTTGTTTCCTACAGAAGTATTGTGTGTTACTTACTAATGTCACTTTGTTTTCCTACAGAAGTATTGTGTGTTTACTTACTATTGTCACTTTGTTTTCCTGCAGAGGTATTGTGTTTACTAACTATTGTCACTTTGTTTTCCTACAGAAGTATTTTGTGTTTATTTACTGATGTCACGTTGTTTTCTTACAGAAGTATTGTGTGTTACTTACTAATGTCACTTTGTTTTCCTACAGACGTATTGTGTGTTTACTTAGTCATGTCACTTTGTTTTCCTACAGAAGTATTGTGTGTTTACTTACTATTGTCACTTTGTTTTCCTGCAGAGGTATTGTGTTTACTTACTATTGTCACTTTGTTTTCCTACAGAAGTATTTTGTGTTTATTTACTGATGTCACGTTGTTTTCTTACAGAAGTATTGTGTGTTTACTTAGTAATGTCACTTTGTTTTTATGCGGAACCAATGTGTGTGTACTTACTCATGTCCCTTTGTTTTTCTACAGAAGTATTGTGTGTTTTCTAACTTATGTCACTTTGTTTTTTTTTACAAAACCAATATGTTTCTCAATACCTACTTGTTTACTTTCAGTGTTTCTTTATATTTCATTTCTTAAGTTATTTCTTCATGAGTAGATTTGATTCACTATAGTAGGTATAACTATCTTCTAACGCTGTACATCCAATGTAACGTTTGATTTACTACACAGGGTATGAATCTCTTCTAACGTTGTACCTTCATAATAAGGTTTGATTCACTACACAAGGTATGAATCTCTTCTTACGTTGTACTTTCATGATAATGTTTGCTTCATTACACATAATTAAATACTCTACTTTCATGTAACAAGCAATGTATTTTTCCTTAAGAATTCAGAACCTTCATGTAACAAGCAATGTATTTTTTCTTAAGAACTCAGGCCCTTCATGGGACAGCCAATATATTTCTCCTGAGAATTCAGATCCTTTTATCAGGCAGTCCATGTATTCTTCTCTGAAAACTTAAGTCCTTCATGAGACAAGAAATATTTTACCTCATGAGGTCTCCGGTTCTTCCTGAAACAGTAAATATATTTCTTTTCTGAAGATTCATTACCTCACATTATCTGGGCTACACTTAATTAAAACCATTTATGATAATATGAATTTAGTTAAAAATTTAAATTTGGCTTTGCTATCTTTCAAAGTCGAAGGAGAGAAAACTAAAGTTGTCCAAAACCACAGCCTCCATTAAGTCCATTAATCTTGTCTCGTGGTTGACTTTAGCCACCAGATGAAGTAGAACATACAACAGATGAATAATCCAAATTCTAAACACCAGTCTTCCACATTCTGTCTATAAGTTCCTTCCAAAGAGAGAGCGGCCATGTATTAAATGATCCTCACAATAACAGTTACATATTTCCAGAGAGTTGATGGATTAATTCTTTGATCACTCTTTGTTCTTGGACTACTTCTTCCGACCCGGTTAAGGCACTCGACTCGTAGTCCGAGGGTCACGAGTTTGAATCTCCGTCACACTAATCATGCTTGCCCTTTTAGCCGTGAAAGCGTAATAATGTAGCGATCAATCCCACTATTCGTTGGTGAAAAAAGAGCCGAAGTGTTGGCGGTGGGTGGTGATGACTAGCTGCCTTCCCACTCGTCTTGCACTATTAAATTAGGGACGTCTATCGCAGTCAGCCCTCGTGTAGCTTTGCGCGAAATTAAAATAAACAAAACAAAACAAATCCAAAGTAAGAGTTCGGTCGTCCACTGTACCAGAAATCTTCAATTGGATTAAATAATAATACACGAAAGATTCTTTTCTTTTCATCATGTCGTTCCAGTTTCCGTAAAGATGTTATAGGCTAACAGAGGACTTTGTCTGTTTTTCCATAGAAGTATCCAAGATGTAGGAATATCTTGGAGTTAGGGATGGACAGGTGAAAAATAATTCTATGAAACACTAATAATAACAAACACACACACATAATGTAATGTCACACTTTTAAAATTGTGGTATAAACGTCAAAAACTAGTGAAAAATTGTAAATTATTATGTTCACCTGAGGAGGTTTGTTACTGATTGAAAAGAATATTGGGCAGAGATTTGTTGGAAAGGTAAGACTGATCTGAAATGTTATTTTTTATACGCCTGTGATTTGCAGCCACAAGGACAAGTTTAGAGGAACGTAAAAAACCATCTGTAGTTAGCTTGTCTCAACAGTTTTAAGGCCTCTTTCTTTATCATTATTTTTTCTACTTTCGTTATTTAAATCATAGTTTTTAAAGTACTATGCTACTTTTAGAAATAAGGTTTCATAAAACATGTTGAAGAAGAGCTAGTTTGAGAGCATACTAGCATTTTGAAGGATAGCTAGTTTGAGAGCATACTAGCATTTTGAAGGATAGCTAGTTTGAGAGCATACCAATATGTTGAAGGAGAGCTAGTTTGAGAGCGTACTAACATGTTGAAGGAAAGCTACTTTGAGAGCATACTAACATTTTGAAGGAAAGCAAGTTTGAGAGCGTATTAACATGTTGAAGGAGAGCATACTAACATGTTGAAGAAGAGCTAGTTTGAGAGCGTACTAACATTTTGAAGGAGAGCTAGTTTGAGAGCGTACTAACATTTTGAAGGATAGCTAGTTTGAGAGCGTTCTAACATTTTGAAGGAGAGCTAGTTTGAGAGCGTATTAACATGTTAAAGGAGAGCTAGTTTGAGAACATACTAACATTTTGAAGGAAAACTAGTTTGAGAGCGTATTAACATGTTAAAGGAAAGCTAGTTTGAGAGCGTACTAACATTTTGAAGGAGAGCTAGTTTGAGAGCATACTAATATTTTGAAGGAGAGCTAGTTTTAGAGCGTACTAACATGTTGAAGGAGAGCTAGTTTTAGAGCGTACTAACATGTTGAAGGAGAGCTGGTTTGAGAGCGTACTAACATTTTGAAGGAGAGCTAGTTTGAGAGCATACTAACATTTTGAAGGAGAGCTAGCCTGAGAGCATACTAACATGTTGAAGGAGAGCTAGCCTGAGAGCATACCAACATGTTGAAGGAGAGCTAGTTTGAGAGCATACTAACATTTTGAAGTAAAGCTAGTTCGAGAGCGTATTAACATGTTGAAGGAGAGCTAGTTTCAGAGCGTACTAACATGTTGAAGGAGAGCTAGTTTCAGAGCGTATTAACATGTTAAAGGAAAGCCAGTTTGAGAGCGTACTAACATGTTGAAGGAGAGCTTCGTTTGTTCCGATGTGTCGGTATTTGAGTATTGTTGTTAAATACCCAGGAAGGTCAGGTACATTTGACCTCTTCCTCCAAGGAGAGCTTGTTTAAGAGCGTACTAACATTTTGAAGGAGAGCTGGTTTGAGAGCGTATTAACATGTTAAAGGAAAGCTAGTTTGAGAGCGTACTTTTCAAAAACGTTTTGATCAACTACAATTTCTATTTTATGTTTCATTATATTTAACTCAATTATTTAATTTGGAGGTTTTAGTGTCTCGTGTTTCTTCAATATTCGGGGTATACTCTGGACGAATGGCAAGGAGTTCCAAACTTTCCTGAGATGTCATCTCATCGTCTGCGATCTAAGTTTTCATCTCAACTCAAAGAAAACAAAGACATCTGGCATTTATTTAAATTTTTTGTTCTATGTTTGAAATGTTCTTACCTTTCAATATTTTGACAACACGCACTATCCTCTTCATCGACCACAATAAATTTAAATATTTGTCCTGAACGTCTTATTACAGTTCACTTTTTTCTAAACATATCTAGTTACCATTTAGGTTTCTCCCATCTACACACTTCCTCGTGCAGTTAGTAGTACATTTTGTTATAGCTGACATGAACTTCTAAAATCACGCTTTCACTGAACTTTCCCAGTTTCACTCTGATTAACGTGTTATTACTGAACTCTCCCAGTTTCGCTCTGATTCACGTGCTATTGCTGAGCTCTCCTAGTTTCGCTCTGATTCACGTGTTACTACTGAACTCTCTTAGTTTTACTCTGATTCACGTGCTATTGCTGAACTCTCTCAGTTTCACTCTGATTCACGTGTTACTACTGAACTCTCCCAGTTTCACTCTGATTCACGTGTTACTACTGAACTCTCCAAGTTTCACTCTGATTCACGTGTTACTGCTGAACTCTCCCAGTTTCACTCTGATTCACGTGTTATCACTGAACTCTTCCATTTTCGCTCTGGTTCACGTGTTACTACTGAATTCTCCCAGTTTTACTCTGATTCACGTGTTACTACTGAACTCTCCCAGTTTCGCTCTGATTCACGTGTTATTACTGAACTCTCCCAGTTTTACGTGTTATTTCATTATACCTGATATCACTACCTCCTTCTAGTGGACCTACATCGACTGTCTTCTTGATATTGTTTTCATATCCTCCAATATAGTTCTTCTTTTATTTATCAGTATTCTTTCACCAGATGGAATTGACCACTTATCTATTTATCCTCAACCACAGAACCAACATGGCTTAGTGATCTGTGGCCTTGGAATCAAGGAAGCTCCAAAGCCAGACCCTAAACGCTATAAACATAATTCTTGTTACAGCTCACTATTATTTAATTCCCAAATTGACGATGTCTTCATTCAGTTCATGGATGCCATCAAATATCTTGGTGTTACTTTTGACCACATCTTATCTGAAAGGTGCAGATGACGTTATCTGGAAGATACAGGTGATGTTATCTGAAAGATGTAGATGATGCCTCTCAACCAGAGAGTCACTTTCCATCTACTTCTCCTTCAATTGTCAGGAACCTCGTGAACATTAAATCCATCTATTCTATTGCAAAGTCCTGACACAGTTGTGTCTGGCTTTCTTCTCGTTACAACTTTTATCATCAACTTCGTTCTAGTAAACTCATATCACGTCAATTTACCCAATCCCACACAACAAATATAACGCGTTACTTAACCACCGATTTCCTTCCAAGCCTTCACGTTTAATAACGTTTTTTCAAACAGAATATCACATATCTTAATCTGTTCTCGTTGTTTGGCCGATGGTCTCGCAAAGACTTACCTCCACTTGACCATTAAATCACGCTCTAAGTTATGTCGTTTCAACCTGATGATTCTCACAATAACAGTTACATATTTCCAGAGACTTGATGGATTATATCTCTGACCATTTAGATTACTCTTTGGTCTTAGACTGCTTCTTCCGGCCCGACATGGCCAGGTGGTTATGGCACTCGACACGTAATCTTAGGGTCGCGGGTTCGAATCCACGTAGCACCAAACATGTTTGCCCTTTTAATCATGGGGCGTTATAACGTTACGGTCAATCCCACTTTTCATTGATAAATTTAGTTGCCCAAGAGTTGGCGATGGGCAGTGATGAGTAGCTGTCTTCCCTCTAGCCTTAAAGAACAAAATTAGGAATGGTTAACGCAGATAGCCTTCGTGTAGCTTTGAACGAAATTAAAAAACAAGCAAAAAGAACTACTTCTTGAAGTGCACATTGGTACAGCAAAACAAACTACTTCTTCCAGTGCACACTGGTACAACAAACAAACTACTTCTTCCAGTGCACATTGGTACAGCAAAACAAACTAATTCTTCCAGTGCACATTGGTACAACAAAACAAACTACTTCTTCCAGTGTACATTGGTACAAGAAGCAAACTACTTCTTCCAGTGCACATTGGTACAACAAACAAACTACTTTTTCCAGTGCACATTGGTACAGTTAAACAAACTACTTTTTCCAGTGCACATTGTTACAGCAAAACAAACTACTTCTTCCAGTGCACATTTGTACAACAAACTACTTCTTCCAGTGCGCATTGGTACCACAAACTACTTTTTACAGTACACACTGGTACAACAAACAAACTACTTCTTCCAGTGCACATTGGCAGTTTAATACTACATTATATGAGGTTGATAGAGTACTTATTATCAGGGAAGTTTAATACCACATTATATAAGGTTGATAGAGTACTTATTATCAGGGAAGTTTAATACTACATTATATGAGGTTGATAGAGTACTTATTATCAGGGAAGTTTAATACTACATTACATGAAGTTGATAGAGTACATCTTTGGAGAATGTTTTTGTGTTGTCCGAGGTTTGACATCTACAAACGTGTCCATCCTGACCATTACAGCTTTCACAGTGGAGCGATACTTGGCCATCTGCCATCCTCTCAGAGCCCACGGGATGTCTCAGCTTTTTGCCTTAAAAATAATCGTGTTTATCTGGGTGGTTGCCGCTCTGTGTTCGATCCCCGTCGTTGTCCAGCTTGGAATAGTCTATCAACTGAACAGGAACGACACAGTCATTCTAGACTCGGCTGCGTGTGGTATCAAAGGGTCATTGTCCTACATTTTTGAACCGTCAGCTCTCGTCTTCTTTTTCCTCCCCGTCACAGTCATATCGTTTCTCTACGTCTTGATTGGTCTGAAACTTCACCGTTTCACTGTCGGTCCAAAAGATTCGTCTACTGAAATATCTAGCTGCCGTGGAACTAACCAATCTTCCCGGCATGCAGTTGTCAAACTGTTGGGTAAGATGGTCGATAGGTTTGTGAGTAAAGATTCTAATTATATATAGAATCAATTATATCAGGTCCACATCTAGAATTAGTTGTATCACTTTCTGTTTCTAGGATCAGTTATATCAGGTCCTGTTTCTAGAAATAGTTATATTAGGTCCACATCTACAATCAGTTATATCAGGTGCACATCTAGAATTAGTTGTATCAGGTCCACATCCGTAATCAATTACATCAGGTCTACACATATAATTAATTACATCAGGTCCACATCTATAATGAATTAAATCAGGTCCACATGTATAATCAATTACATCAAGTCCACATCTAGAGTTATATCATATCATGTCCACATCTTGAATCAGTTATATCAGGTCATGTTTCTAGAATCAATTATATCATGTCCTGCTTGCTACTGATGAGACGTTGAAATAACCACGGGACATACCTTCCAGGTGGAAGTATGTAGACATAGTTGAGTGCCGGAGTAGATACCCACGTGATATACCTTTTAGGTGGAAGTGCGTAAATGTTGTTGTTGCCGGAAATAACAAATAAAATAACATTTAGAAATTTCTAGAATTAGGTAGATCAATCAATTGACTATAAATGGAATGTTTGGCGGCCTAATGTCTAGACGACAAGTCTCTTGCAAAAACAGACATGCGCTGATTACTCTGGAACTCTGTGGAAGTTACGCGATGGTTCGAGAAGAGTAGGCCTACTAATATATAAACAGACGGAGATGCGAAGAATAATAATAAAGAGAATTAGTCATTAGTTTTTATTCAATTCAAGAGATATTGTCTTTGCTCGAGAAAAAGTAAACGTTTGCTGTGTATTTATTCAACTTGGATTTGTGACTAGAGTTAGATCTACAGAAGCTGTGATTTCATTTCGTCAATCTTTACGATTCATTCGAATTACTAGTTATACTGAAAGTCAACACGTATAGAACTACAGGGTGGTCGCTAGAAAAGCAGAAAATTTGAGGGTCAGATGAGATCATGAATAAAATGCGTGCTTACTCATTTCTATTTTGATTTCTTTACATCATGAATAAAATTCATGATTTTAATAATTTTGAGCATCTATGAGTGTAATATAACATATGCATTTAAAAAACTTTGTAAAAGTTATTCTTTGTAAAAATAAATAGCTGTTTGACAAATTTTTCGCTTTTCTGGCGACCACCCTGTATTTAGGGGAGACCGGAAAAGTTGGAAGGCGATAAATTTGAGACGTTCATCGGAAGCATCGTGAATGGAACTTCGTCGAATTTATTGGACTGTGAATTGTTTCTGGACTTCTCCATTCAAACTTCGGAATTTCTTTGTGGGACCAAATTCACACCCCAGATCGGAATTTTGGATTTCTGATCTTAACTTTTGGACTTTCATTCTAGATCATTATATTGGACACAGGCCAGTACCATTTTGTATTGTAATTAACTTTGAAGGTTGAAACCAGTACTATTGACACCTGGAAATTTGTACTCGTGTTATTCAATGTTTTTGTGTTTAAGTATGAACTTGCTTTGCAAATTTGGCCTTTTAAAATTTATAAAATATAAATCTGTTTTATTGTTTGTTTGTTTTCAATTTAGCGCAAAGCTACTCAATGGCTATCTGCGTTAAAAATCCATGTTTGTTTCAAAGAAAATGATTATTTATTACAGAAGCTTTATAAATTATAACTTCACTGTGGACACACAAGTTGTGGAAAGAATGATTTCAAATCAGTAATTAATATTTTTTGGATATACAAAACTGTTTAGTTTAAGAGTTATTATTAAATTTATTTGGTGAGTTAATATTTAACGATTTAAAAAATCATAGCAAGAGTGTTGAAAGTGATTATTTAAGTTTAGTTGTATAAAGCGGTTGTTTGTTTGTTTGTTTTGGAATTTCGCACAAAGCTACTCGAGGGCTATCTGTGCTAGCCGTCCTTAATTTACCAGTGTAAGACTAGAGGGAAGGCAGCTAGTTATCACCACCCACCGCCAACTCTTGGGCTTCTCTTTTACCAACGAATAGTGGGATTGACCGTCACACTATACGCCCCCACGGCTGAGAGGGCGAGCATGTTTAGCGCGACGCGGGCGCGAACCCGCGACCCTCGGATTACGAGTCGCACGCCTTACGCGCTTGGCCATGCCGGGTCCAACGTGGTAAGAGTCATACATTGTGTGAGTCAATTATTGACGCCAAGTTACTGTATTTTTGATGTTTCCTCAAGTTTGTATTGTTACACTCAAACGTCACTGCGTAGTTTACAGAAAGTTTGAGGCATCAATGAACAATTTATAAACATATGGGCTACAAACCAACTGTGAGCTAGATTGAGAAAAATTGTTCTTTTCTCAGAAAATTAGTCAATAAGAGAAAACGTGAAGTTAGCTGGTGTGAGAATAATTAACCATATCGAGCGATATGATAAAGTTAGTTTGAAAGTTTAATAAATATAATAATTTGTTTTGTAAAAGGGCTATCTACATTAATTGAACCATTCTCTGTGGATTTTGATGAGAAGTAGACAATTTTTAAAGTTATGATTCAACTGTTGTAACCCATGTAGTACTTACTAAGTGAATAATTTACTAATAGTACTGGGAGTAAAAGTAAGTAATGTGAGAAAAACAGTTTGTATTGTCAATTATATTCTAAAGTGATTGAATCATCCTAAATGGATATTTGAAAATAGAGATTAATTATTTAGAGTTTTGAATACAACTGTGATATTTTATGGTGTAAATAATTTTTTTACATACGTTTGTCTTGTTTTGAAGAAATTATTATTTGAAACAAAAACTGGTAATTGACTAGAAACAGGATTCTGTCAAAGGTTACATGGGGTTAACAGACAAATGGGTAAAGAAATGTTATATTTGTTGTACAATATGTAACGTTGCGAAGGAATGAAAGTCCATTAATAAAAAGCGACAGTAGAAATCTCAGTATAAAGCTGCTATAGCAACTTCTACAGATGGTGTTGTTAAGAAACGAGAAAAGTTTGACTGTCAGCACAGATGCTGCTGCCAAAAGAAACATAATCAATAAAAGACGCCAGATTTACTGTGAGAAGGAAGTTCCATTTCCATGGTTAATCAGTACACGACTAAGTATCGACTTAAGTTAAGAAATGGATAAACAGTGCCAATAGTAATTGGAGCATGTTACAGATATTCAGAAGTACCAACAAATCACAACATGCCAGTGAGTGAAAAATATGTTGGGAACAAAAGAGTGAAGTGCCTACAAGAAATTGTTTGCAGTAGTGAGAACCAGTCTACTTTTTTATGACCAAATGAGAGGCAAACTACACATGTGAGTATGTGTGTGCACTTATTGATGGGACAATGAGGAAGTGTCCCATTAGAAAATAAAGATAAATGCACTATATTATGTGGGAGACCTGGAGACAACAGTTTAAGACATCCATATTTGACCAAATTGTTTAAAACATACCAGCTAGAAGAAACTCAGATACTAGACCAAAAGAAAATTGATGAACCATTGGTGGTCACCACTAGTGGTCAACAAAAGAAGAGCGAGCAAGACATCAAGACCTTACAAGTGTCAAAAAGGGACATCCCGAATGTAGGTTTGTAGGAACTGAAGGAATCATAAAAGAAAGTCCTTCCATTGCAGAAACATTGAGACAATGCCTGGGAGAAAATTTAACAGAAGACAAAGGAAACGGTACCAACAGAATAGAGAAACAAAAGGGAGTGATATATCAGACCTATCAAAGACTATATGTATGAAAGACATGTATATATTTATAAACGAGAAGCATTGGCAGTCACCAGTGGAACTCAAGAAAATAAGAGTAAACATAACACGAAGATCTTACAAAGGTCAAAAGGTGATATCACGAATTTCGGTTTGCAGGAATTGAAGGAAGCGTAAAAGAAACACTTTTCACTGCACAATCTTTGTGACAATATATGGAAAAAAATCGAGCAGAAGACAAAGGGGTAAAGCACTTATAGAGCAGAATATTAGAAGGAATTGCTTTACCAAATCAAACAGAAAAATCATACAAGGGAAGTGTAGCAAATCATAACAACAGAATATAGGACTTAACTGATGAAACAAATTCACGAGTTGACTGTACAATGACATCAAAGAGCAAAGAAGATAGCAGATAGATCCACTAGTTATGTCCATTGCCCAAGAATCGTTGGAGATGTGAGCAGATCTTCCTGGCCATGTACTATCTGGAGGGAGGGTGGTTGAGGTGTTACTGGGGGAAATTTATTAATTAAAGATTAATTAATAATGTGATTAATATATTGCGAAATGCAAATTCTTAATTAATATCTAAGTAATACTTTATTTAATTAAATATTAATAAATTAATCAGGTGATGGATATGTATGTGATATGCAAAATTAAATTAATTAATATACAAGTTGAAGTAATAACCAAATTTAATATCAATTTCAGGTAAAAAAATCGCAGGGTGCTGTATCTATCAGATGTAACAATGATTTGGTAATAAATCTAAATCGAAGTGATTTTTGTGACGGTTCGGGTCTTTTTTACTGTGATTTCATCTGTTGCTGTATGTGAACAGAGCCATCTACTAAAGATTTCTGTCATTATTTTTGAGAAATTAACTAATAACACTGTTTTGGGTTTGAATTTTGTAGCTGGGAATATGGTTTATAATTATTTTTTACAGTGTAGTGTCGACAGTGAAATGCAGCAAAACGAGTGTTTGTTTGTTTCTTAGGTTAGCACAAAGCTACATATTTTACTTTGTACTTTCTGTCTGCAGCGAGAAATCGAGTTCCTGACTTTGGTGTCATAAGCCCGCTGAACTATTATTGACGCGACAAAATGAAATTTTGTTTTACTTGGATATTTAAACATAAGTACGCAAGAGGTCTCTGTGCTAGCTTTCCATAATTTTGAACTGATAGATAGATACGAGCAGCATTTACTATCAACTCTGGAACTGCTCTATTCGAATTCTTCAATCTCACTGCCACTATTAAAGATATTGGCGCGGTTTTATTTAGGTGAAACGTGAACTATGAATCTTTAGATGCATTGCCCGAATGTAAATCACTCGGTCAAGCTCAACCCACAAACTATTATATTATTTAATACTAAGTTGAATGGACGGTGAAATCTTATATCGAAACGTCTTCCTCGACACTTTTGTTTCTACAATAGTTGTCGTTTATTTAACTTAGATTCAGCACTAATACTCTGTCTAAACAGCCTATGAAATAATGTTATATCTTTTCTTTTGTCTTTTACTCTAGGGTGTACATATTTCGAAAAGAAATGAGCCTTCTTATAGCATAAGTTTATTGTTTTTTCATCTATGCGTGGTCTGACATGGCTAAGTGGGTTTAGGTGTTCGAATCGAAATCTGAGGGTCGCGGGTTCGAAACCCCGTCAAACCAAACATGCTCGTCCTTTAAACCCTGGGGGCGTTATAATGTTACGGTCAATCCCACTATTTGTTGATAAAAGACTAGCCAAAGAGTTGGCTGTGGGTGGTGATTATTAGCTGCTTTTTCTCTAATCTTACTCTGCTAAATTAGGGACGGCTAGCGCAGATAGCGCTCAAGTAGCTTTGCGCGAAATTCAAAAACAAATCACCCCTAGCAGAGGATAGGACACACGTAAAATGCGGTTTGAAATGGTTGAAGTTAAGCACAAAACTGCACAATGAGCTATCCGTATTCTGCCCACCACGGATATCGAAACCTGGTGTCTCGCCTTCTAAATCCACAGACATATCGCTTTGGTTTGAATTTTGCGAAAAGCAGGGCAAGGAGTATCTCTACTTACTTTTCATAATTTAGCAATTATAAACTAGAGGAAAGACAGCTAAACACCATCCACCAACAACTCTTGGACTATGCTTTCACTTGCAAATAATGGAACTGACCGTCACATATAATAACCCATGGATGAAAGGGCAAGTAGTTTTGGTGACGGAGATTCGAATCTATGACCCTTAAATTCAGAGTTGAGTGCCTTAAATATAAGATCATACCAAGTATACAACAGCTGTATATAAGTTATCAGAAAAGTGCAGTGCAGCGATTCACGACCTCTAACCTTGTACCTGATCTCAAAATGAAAGTTCTTGGGTTCGAAACGTGCGTATTCAGTTTTATAGTGTATTTATAGAAGTGGAATATTTGGAGAGAAGGATTAATGTTAAATTTTAATGTGATCAAGATACCAATATCTGGATGTATTTTATTACTCACGATCCACAACTGTTACAGATTAGAAGGTTGGGAACAATGTATTTAAGTCTATAGAGTGATATACGAACACCTATAACTATTTATTATAAGTAAACGTAATTTGAGCATATTTTTAATCAGACAAGTGCTAAGGATCGTAACACACAACAATATCTATTCAGCAAAATACTAGCGATCAGAACATAGATGATTGTTTATCTAAGCAAATACTAGAGATATGAACAGCCGTGAGGGCGTTATAATGATAAGGTCAATCCCACTATTCGTTGGTACAAAAGTAGCCCAAGAGTTGGCGGTGAGTGGTAATGACAAGCTGCCTTCCCTCTAGTCTTACACTGCTAAATTAGGGACAGCTAGCACAGATAGCCCTCGAGTAGCTTTGTGGGAAATTCCAAAACAAACAAACAATTGAGTTTGATTAGCATCCGACGTAACATTTTAGCTTTACACATTTCGTGGGTATGAGCGCTTGTTCCAGAACTAATGCAATATATCAAAAATTACAGATTAAAATCACATTAATTACTCATCTTAGGATCTGGAGACAACTATATGATATCAGTCACGTCCTATTTCTCACATTTTAACTAAATAATACTGCTAATATTACAAAATATTCTGTTCTTCTGACAATGATAAAAATATAAACATCCGTTTGCTTGTTTTTTTAACTTAATATAACGAGAACTTTCTTGCAAATTCCGTTGTACTCTTTGTTCGAAAATGTAGAGGTCGCTTGATGATACATATAGACAGCTAACAACGCAGAAAACTGACAATTTTTATTGTGTTATTTTAGTTTTAGAGACCCAGCTTGGACACCGTGCTAGCTACCCGTTCTGTTACTGTTATACCATAATGACGCTGTCATTTCCTGGCCCCGCTGTGCCGATCCCGGCAACCGTCCCGCCTGTTATCGTCGACGGCTTATCGCCTCGCCTCTCGCCACTTCAAGTCGCCACGTTCATAGCGCAGGCTAAGCCTGGCGCTTCCATAGACCCGTCAAGGACACGATTTTTACGCCGAGGAGGTGTCCTTCTCCAACCGTCAACGCCTCAAGACCTGTCCTACCTCTGCCAGCCGTGGAACACCCCGATAAAGATTAGTTGTGCCCCAGCAAAAAGCCCTTCCAGCCTTTTCACAGTATTCCTTAAAGGAGTCCACCTAGCCATCCTGCCCGATGAAATTAAAACCGCTATAGAAAATCAGACCAACTCAGTGCTCTACGCCGTTCACCGAATCTATGCTAGATCCTCCCGTCAACCCACCAACTTTGTAAAATTAGTTACAGCCAGTAAATCCGTCGCCGATACCATCCTTCGAAATGGTTGCTATTATCACATTTTTCACTATAATGCTGAACGCCCTCGCCGCCGTTCTACTCAGCCTAAAACCACGAAAGAACCCACTCAGATACCATTGCCTAGAGAGTCATCCAACATGACCACAGCTATCCCGTCAGCAGTTAAACAATTAGCAGAGAAATACACCCAAACGGAGTTTATCACCAAAGTATCCCAGGGAACACAAACCACCAATGGTGAACTAGAAACTTACGAATCATCCACCTTGACAGACGATATCCTAACAGACAATGCGGTCTGTCAAACCGAATCAGACGTGTCCCACCATGCCACCCAATGTCCTGAAAAAAAGCGTATTACCAGAGCATCCAGCAAGCCCAGTCAAGACAACCCCAGTCTCAGGGAAAAATTTTTAATGGCGCCACTTACAAGTCCCATACGCCTATTTAAGCCCTGGGCAGACCAGGACTTCGTGTTACGACCTGGTTCCTTTGATCCGTCATCAACCTAGCTCTAATCGCCATCCTAGCTGCTACCTTTGCACTTGATTCTTATGTTTCTTATCGTCTCATTATTTTTGCCATTGTTTGATTATATGCTATTAATCTATGTACTTTTTCTCCTTACAGCTCTTCTTCCGGGCACCTCCAGGGCCTTTTATTCGGTGCCCTGGTCGTGAAAGTGGGTTTTCTCGGGGTACTCCCGTTTCCCCCCACAGCAAAAAGTTCCGTTTGATAGGATCTATAGATCCCAGCCCTGAAAAGAGGTTCGTCAGTTTGGCCTATAATACGTAACACAAGTGTTGTTACCAACATTAGAATTTTATTAAATTTTAAATAACCACAACGCCTTATGGTCACTAGTCCTGCTCATGTCGACGCACAATGTTTGCATCTCCCCGCTCTCCCAACGTCAATCAATCAAAGAACATTTCATCGTGAGCCTGTGGATGTGATGCTGGATCTTCCTTCGTCCTTTCCTCCTCCCCTCTCTATGGCGGGCCAAGCCGTCCGGACTCTCAGCCTTTCATGTCGCTCCTCCTGAGGAAAATTTAAACTATATTAGACTTGTGGTCATCTATGACCACCACATTCAGAAAAGCATTCACCAAAAAAGGGTCACTGAAATTTTACTCCATCACTCCTATTCACACTTGCACTAATTATTCTTGTCATGTGTGGGGTGAAGAGAAACAGAAGTTTCTGACCGCCCCTGGTTATTTTTCGTTCGTAATGAACGAAATCATAATTTAACCAAAATTCCTACCGTGTCCTTCTTTTCTGTTATTTTAGTGAGGTGTTGTTTCAAAAGAAAAAATCAAACGAACTAGGAAAGAAACTTGATCAGAAGAATAAAATATATCAAAGTAAAACAATTTTAAATATTGTTGTTGTATACATGGGCATTGAAATTCTGAATTATGTAAGTTGTAACCAATGCAATATTTGTACTTTAAAGTAATACACTGTAACTTGAATTTACCGTAGCGGCTGAGATTAATTCCAGTGTGCGAGTGTTATTACAAAAATTAGTTAGCCACATGCTAATTATAAGTAGTGTCTGTAATATTATTACAAGTGTTCAATGTAAGTAGATTTGGGCAACATTTTAAAATGAAATTATTAGTATATAACTCATAAGTAGGGACAACATAAATTGTAAATTTACGATTTTTAAACTTTAAAGGCAATGATGAAATAAGTGCATGTCCTCTCACTTTGAATTGTAGCTCTATCGTAATTAGAAAAAAGGCTTTTCCAGTTGTTGAGTGAGTCCTATAAATTATTATGGTTTTATTCTTACTGTCACTTGTCCATGTGAAACAGCTAGTAAATCATCAAGAGTACTTAATAGGACAAGTACTTTTCCTTTTACCTTAATTGCTTTAGTGACTCTTTATGTGAAAGTTTTAAACTATGAAAAACTATTTTTTATAATATTAAATAGTTTTTCATTAAAACAAATTCAGATACAAGACCAGAAACAACATGGATAGATAATTGTACTTTGCTGTCAATCTGGACATTTTGTTTATTGGCTGATGCCTTAACCAAAACCTCATCGGCCAAAAAACAGACAACTGTTGCACCTTTTTTTGTGAAAACTGGATCTTCAGCTGGCCACAAAACAGATATCAACATGCTACAACATTCAATGATTAAATGTGCTGATCCTCTATTGATAAAGTAACATTAATACAGGAAAAGAAGAAAGTGGCTTGTGAGTTCAAAGTGACAGTGTAGATGCAATGGTTCAGACTTGGATGTCAAAATGGCACAAAAAGCAGGTGTGAGAGAGCTGCAAGGTAAATTAAAAGTATGAAGAAAGAGAAAATGAAGGACTGATTCATCTGTTCCACTGGAGAGTGATGAAGATGAAATTCCTAGCAGTACTTCTAAGGATCCCATGGAGTTTGTGACACTGAATGAATGATGCAGATAATCCAAGAATTTTAGTGTAAAAGCAAGACATTGTTGTGGTATTTCAACATGGCACAGGATCAATGCCAATTCAATTTCGTATTGAATCCACAACAACATTAAACTTTCCAAATCAAGAAGCTTGATGAAAAGCATCAAGTTTCAGTGGTCTTGAAAAGAGAAGTTGATTGCTTGCATTCTGCATGGCAGGATTGAGGATTCTTTGTACTGTGTTTTTCCAGGAGATCCAGTTGATTTTATGAAAATGACTGGAAATACAATTAAATATGGTGATACAAAACAGTTCTCATATGCTAATAATATGCAACAAGTTTTGCCAGAGAAAGTTATACTTGCACTGATATGCTAGTCAATGATGTTTAAAGAAATGAAAGATAGTTTGAAGAACAAACTTTTGAAATAGCTAGATAAGAACTATCCCACTGATATGAAGGTCATGGCCTTTGTATCTACTCTGAAAACTAAAAGCAAGAATGAGAACAAATAGTCAATAACACAACATACACATCTTCCAAGTTTACTGCTGTGTACTATGGGAGTCAAAAACTTGCAATAGCATTACTAAATCTGCATATTTTTTTCATAAAACTTTGTAGGAGATTTTTGTTCAACCTGAAAACTCTAAAAGTTAGTTTTAGCTCATTCTAGAATGATGTTATTTATTAAGGGCAGCCATTCAGCTCAAACCCTGGGTGTCTGGCTTGTGGAAGCAGTGTTAAAAATTTGCAAACAATTAAAAAAAGTTGATTCATTCATATCAACCATTTGTAATTTTAATGTCTTTGAACAGAAAGTAAAATAAATGGGCATCTGTATTGATGGTGGCACTATTTTTCTCTCACTTTGACTATCTGATTTAGATTTACATTGCTTAGCTTTAGGCCAGTTCAAAAAATAACGTATTGTTGCAGGATTCATGGTTAAATTTCAAAATTTTTTAATCAGAATGAAATACAATTGTATACCTGTGAGAATTGATTGTATCAGTTAGTTTCAAACAAAGTAATCAATTAAATTTATGAAAATAAATAACTTGTTTGTCCAATTATTACTATATTCAATATTCAGAAATCAAAAATTAATCTTTTTAGAGACAGTTCACATCTTGCACAGAAAGCTGTCTTCTCTATGTCTGCCATAGAAATTTCCATGCTACTTGTGAAGTTCTGCTGCTTGTGTGAGTGACTAATTTCCTCACACAGGTTGTGTAGTAATGATGGATTACAGTCATGTTGACTAATTGTTTTTTCAGTTACGTTGTGATGCTTCTTATTTGGTGATGTTGTTTAGTCTGGTGCACAGGAGATGGTGTGTAAGGCAGATGTGAGACTTTTTCTTGTTTCTGTTTTTTAATAGTGTTTTTTGGCTGGTGTATGAAATCTGATTTTGAAATAACCAAATACTTTGTTGAAGTCAGAAATTGACTGATTTGGGGTATATTAAGTGGTGATGCACACCAACACACACACACACACACACATTCATACATACACACATATGCACACACATCCTGAATAGATGAGATGTATTTAAGTTGGGTGTGGTAAAGGCAAATTCTGGATGTTATTTATCTCATTTTACTGCTCTAATATCATGCTGAAAAGGTGTGGTCAGTTCTTATAAACTTCACGAGAAGACAGTGCATTAGCAATCAAAATATTACAGCCCAACAAGGTATCCAAGCTACCTTAACTTTTACCAGTGTTTGAAACTGCAAAATTTTCTGATGGCCTTTTAACATGTCTTTAACACTTTGTAATTTCATAATTATCATCAACATTGTCTACAGGAAAGTAGGAAGAAAAACAGTATGAAAGACTTTGTAAAATCATACTTCCATATAGTAATCTCATAAGTACCACATTAATGTCAAATTCATAATGTGTAGTTTTCATCTTAACAGCTGTCACATTTTCTTTATTTTTAATGAACATATATTAGATAATATATTTTGAGTATTATAAAACTCTGTTTGTAATACATAATTTGTTTACTTAATCAATGAAATAGTATGCCATGTTTATTAAAGTTATTGACACAAAGGTTCAAACAAATTGTTGGTAATAGAAGAGTAATCTCACTCTACTCACATTACCTTAGGTAGATCAACAAGTAGGAGAGAAATTTAGGACCTGAATTTGATATTCAAATCTGTAACAACACAGAAAGGTAAAATACTACTCTTTATATTGTGAAATAGCATTTTCCTGTCACCTTTCCTTGCTTGTGGAGAATGAAGTTAATGTTAGATAGCACTGCATAACAAAGTTTTTGCTTCTTGAACACTGTTGGGTGTTCCTTATAGATTTTTGGCTGCTTATCATGAAAATCACATCCACATTTGCCCATTACATACAGTTTCATTGAAATCTTCAGTTTTGCTGCAATGGGAAAACAATATCAGGGCAACTGGAATTTGTCAATGCTTGCTGACTACTGTTGAACACTGCAACGTGATGCACCGGACATTGAATACAAACAAAAATCAGGAGCAGAACACTTTTAATTATGTTGAACTTAATAGCATATTAGAAACATAAACACAATTAAATAAGTTATTGCCAGTAAACAGTTAACTGTATATTTCTCAAAGTTTCTATGTGATGAAGCAAAACAAAATCTGTATTTATGCATACTCACAAGATACCTGTCACAATTAGCAAAACTTTTTCAGGAAGCAAAACATTTAAAAAAAAATTGTTGTGCAGTGTAATTTGTGTATGGAGTAAAAATGTTTATTATTTTAATTTTACCTGATACAAATACTAGATTAGACTAGCTTTCTCATAAGTTATTTCTGTGTAATTCAATAGAGAGTGTGAGCAAGAAATTCTGGAATTTGTATATTCCCATTGTTGTATGACTTTTCAGTAACATAAGTGCATGATATGCATCTTAGGACAGTTGGTTTTACCAAAATAAAACAGAACAATGTTTTGACCTTCTTAGGTCATCTTCATATTAACAAAGGAGTTTGCAACAGTTGTCCTGAAATACATTTTTACTTGAAGTTGGTTTCTCGTCATCACGAAATACGTGATATATTGTTAATCACTTACCCTCCACCTACATGTTGATTTGGCATGTTTTTGTAAACATATAAATACAAAAATTTTTTAATTTTTTTCTTTTTTCACCATTATTGCATTTGCTTGTTTTGAAGTGGTGTAAAATGAGCAGGAGAATATGACAATGTGAGGTTTCATAGTACTAAACAACATAGGATTTTATAGTTAACTGAAGACTTTTAAGAATTACTATGCAAGTGTCATTAATACAGATTATCTTTGGATACATTAATGATCTGGCTGTCTAAGTCGGTCATAAAGGTTTTTAAGATTTTATTTCTTGGAAAACAAATAACATAAGTTGAATCTTTCAGACTGAGTTATTCAAGAAAAAGTTAAAATACTTTCCAGAATTATTATGGTTTTTATACCTTATGTATTATATAGAAACTGAAATACATCATGATGTATTTTACCATATTACTACTGCTCTTGATATGTAGTCTTAAATGTGTTTAAATATGGAACCTCTTTGCTTTCTACTTTTAGAGATACATTTCCCTGACATAAATTAGGAATTTTTTAGCATTAGTCATATATAAAAGAATTTCTAAAGTGTGGAACATCACATTTACAATTTCACCCATTTAAGGTTCTAAATATTAATTTTTCAGTATTTTTTTTAAGGTCTAGCACTAAAATTGTAGTAATGTACAACTTGTAATTATAAATATTTATTCTTTATCAGTGAAAGTTAAATATTTTCTTTTGGAATGGTTGGAAAAACAGTTTTATTGCATATGAGTTCTGCAGTTATAACACTTAGCAGAGACATAAATCAGGTAGATAATTGTGACTAACCAACAATAATTGGCTTTAAAAGAACAATGAAATTATTTACTTAGCTAAAACTAATTCAAAACAAAAAGCATAAGTTATTATGTTTATGTAACTTTATTGAACGTTATTTTTATACATTTTAAACTGTATGTTGGTACATTTTATCTGTTTTTATAACTTTAAAAAAGTGTGACTTCATGTGATTTTTACTCTTTTTCCATTCATCTACTTGTAGCTATTTATACAGGTATCACAGTCTTGACATCACTGGATTGTAAACACAGTGTTCAATAGTCTCAACACCAGTGAGTTACAAAGTAAATTAATTTGTAACACTACCTGCACTAAAGTCTTATATTCAAGTTGGTGTAAAGTTTAGACATGTTTTCTCTGAATACTTTGTTATTACATTATTATTGAATAATATCATAATTTTATAAAGTTATATTTCCTGTACATAAATCATTATTTGTATGCATTCATAAAATTACATTTTGCTCTATGTAATTTATAAAATTGTGTTATTTGTGTGCTTTATAATATATTATTGTATTATATATAATTTTTACAATTGTTTCATTACATTCTGTGTACTTCAAGAGAGCAGCTCTTGGGTCTAACTTGACAAGAATTTCATTTTAAACATTTTTGTCTTGGAAAAAGAAAAAATGTTTTATTCTCTGTCTATCCACACTTCAATAAAAGTTTACTTATTGAATTTCATATTTTGTACTCTTGTCTTCCTCTTTTTTATGTTTATGAAGGATAGTATACTTTTAATATATTTTCATTAAATTGTACATATGTTGGTATCAGTGTTTTAAGTTGTTTAGATTTTTTATACACTAGACTTTATTGACTTATAACAATTTAGATCTTTATTACATTCTTTCAATGAAAACGTGTGTAAAGTGTAACAGTTATTATATAAATTTGAGAAATAAGTACATACACATAAATATAAGTATAAAAGACATTGTGTACAAAAAATTTAATTTTTGTCTGAATGCATGTTTGTTCAATGTTTAATTGAAATATATTTTGTAAGCATAGTATCAACACAAAACATTATTTTGATTTGTAGACAACAGAGAAGAAGGAAAAAACTCAATTGGAACAGGACAGGAAAAAAGCAGAGTTTAAAGCTGGTCATCACATTGGTGTAAGTGATATTGTAAAACTGTGTGACTGTCATCATATGATGAGTGTTATTTGTAAGTTAAAGTTTGTTGACCGTCATTGTGGTGTAATTATAACAGATAAACTTTACTGGTCACCCCTTAATTAATGAAATGTAACTGCATGTTATCATCATGGTGTCTCATCTATTGTAAATATTGATATTGTTTGATTGACATTAGAAGTAAGTGATCAACAGTTTGTAAAATCATTCTTGAAATTACTGATCATTGCTGTTATATAAATAATAAGATATTTATTTTCAACATAACTTGTACTTTGCTTAAGAAGAGGTAAGCCAACCTTAAAAATAGCAAGACAACTTGACAGAATTTGAGGACATTGGAACATATAAAAATTTAATCTTTGTAAACATTCTTTGCAGTTGCAGAACTGTGATTCATATGTGGAACTAACAGCTGAGACCCTTATCCTGCAAGCAAATGTAGGATTAACATTGTTACCTAATCTTCATGAAGTGAACAGAAGAAAAGCAAACCTACATGGTAAGGAGATGTACTGAGTATCAAGTGTGTATTACATTAATAAAGTAACTGTTATAGTAAGGAGTTATGCCTTAAATTTAATTCAAGTGTCTGTTGAAGTAGGAAAATTATAGTTAAGGTTTAATATGAAGTATCTATTTTAATAAGAGAATTGTTGACAAAATTTTAAAAAAGTATGTTATAATAAAATGAAGTTTGAACATAATATAAATAAAGTTGTTAAAATAAGATTTTGTTAAAAACCATTATTATCAGCTGTAATAATAATTAATTTGTATTTAATGCTTATTAATTTAAAAAAAAAGATGTTTAGACTTATTTAATGAAACCACAAATATTTCATTTTTAGAAAAAATCATGACATTGAAAATGTTAAAAGAAAGGTCTGTCTGTGAAAGGCAGTTTGCAAATTTTTTTACAGGTAGTAAAAAGCCTGAATTAAGCTAATAACTAATAAGAATGATAAATGTATTGATATATGTAAAAATTATATGTTTGCTGTATTAGTTAATGTCAATGTTTCAAAATTTATTGAGAAAAATCAGGACAGATTGTGTTAATTAAATATCACATAGATAATTATATCAGTAATTGTTGGTATCATTGTTAGTGGTATTTTGAACTAACATGGTGTTCATTATGATTGTTTTATTAAATAAATTTACCAACGTTGCAAGGCGTGCGCTCGTAATCCGAGGGTCGCGGGTTCGCGTCCGCGTCGCGCTAAACATGCTCGCCCTCCCAGCCGTGGGGGCGTTATAATGTGACGGTCAATCCCACTATTCGTGGGTAAAAGAGTAGCCCAAGAGTTGGCGGTGGGTGGTGATGACTAGCCGCCTTCCCTCTAGTCTTACACTGCTAAATTAGGGTCGGCTAGCACAGATAGCCCTCGAGTTGCTTTGTGCGAAATTCCAAAACAAACAAATCTTTATAACACATTTTCGCTCCAAATTTCACAATTCAAATAATCTTTTTACCCCTATTTCAACTTTTCAGTTTTAATACTTTTAATGCAGATTACAAACTTTTATTATACATTCTGCTGAGACAATATAATTTTTTTGCTTGCAATTACTTTGTTTTACTCAGATATAAATTATTCTAACCTTCACACAACGCCCTCTTTTATTTAAAATATATTAAAATATACATTCAGGAAAGTACTAAAAACAGTCCTATAAAAAATTACGGTCAACTTTCAAAGCTACTTCAAGTTTGACTTCAAAATGTACAAGATCCACAAATAGTAAATTACTTCATTTCTTCTCTATTTTTTACTTGTTATTATAAAAGTAACTAAAATGTAAAAAATTAGAAAACTGTTTGGATACAGGAATATCAATGTAAAATTAAATAAAAAATAACTGATTAATTTGTGCAAGAAGAATGCAAGCAAGAAGCTATTCTGCACCATAATTTGAACTATATATATATGTATATACTGACTAGGTTATTTCTAGCTTGTTACACAGGTTTATCGGCTACGTATAGTTCAAACAGCAGTAAAATAATAAAATGAAAGTAAATGAGATGCAATGTGTTACAAGCTTGAGGTTGTTTATGATAACTGTAATTTTATGCATCATTCTTGAAAACAAAAGGATAATTTATATTTATTTTGCATTTTGTGTGGTGATTACAAGGTCAGTTAACTGGATGAGCCCTGTACATTGTTGGGGTAAATACAATAACAAAAATATAACGTTCTATGCAAAAGAAAACTTCTGATATTCATGTAAAAACTTCTAGGAGTTATGTAAATGAAATTTGAAAATTAGTAAGACGTAAACCAATTTTAAACCTGACATAAAATTACTTTTACTCAGACTACTCTAAGTCATATTCTGACTCTATAAGTTCACACACAAATTCCAGTGAAATGTTTCCGTATAGTTTTTTCTTACAGAGGTCACGTTTTTTGTTGGATGTGTATTGCCAAAGTATCATCAGTTCTCTAAGTTTGTAGAAGATTCTCGACACCAAGAATCAACTAAGTAAGTGTTGCAGAAGAGGTGGAGTGTTGTTTAATCGGGTGCTTAAAGTGTATGTTGCAAAAAATTGTTTCATTTACGTTTGATTTTAAAGTACCTTCTATTATGAGGAGATGCGATATTTCTATATTAAAGTAAACGATTATGCCTCTGCTGTTTTCAGAGTGAGGTATACTGTATGTAATGAATCCGAGAACTGTAGTGTTTTGCTTTTCTGTACAATGTGTTTCAGACATTATGAAGATGTTGGTGTTAACATGTTTGTTTATGTTGTAAATTTCTGTTATTAATATATTAAAATTAAATGTTTCATTTCAAAACTTGTACTGTATACAGTAAGAATTTACCCATTTCGATAAAAATTTAGAAAAACTACATTACACACTTTGTCCTTTACACTTGTGTCTTCACAACACGCAGTTGTCGTCCATTCAGCAATGTTTAATCAAAATCTACCTTTATACTCCAGATATATATGTATTATTATTATTAATCAAGAGTTTGATGTAACGTGTGTTCTGCAATATACGCACAATTATAGGCCTGGCATGGCCGAGCGCGTTAAGGCGTGCACTCGTAATCCGAGGGTCGCGGGTTCGCGCCCGCGTTGCGCTAAACATGCTCGCCCTCCCAGCCGTGGGGGTGTATAATGTGACGGTCAATCCCACTATTCGTTGGTAAAAGAGTAGCCCAAGAGTTGGCGGTGGGTGGTGATGACTAGCTGCCTTCCCTCTAGTCTTACACTGCTAAATTAGGGACGGCTAGCACAGATAGCCCTCGAGTAGCTTTGTGCGAAATTCCAAAACAAACAAACAAACAAACGCACAATTATAAACAGAGACTGAACTCTGATCACGTGACTGTGTGACGACATGGGGAAGTCGCCGCCGTTGTCAAAACGGGAAAATACATCCGAACGGACGGTTTGTTTGTTGTTTTGAATTTTGCGCAAAGATATTCAAGGGCTATCTGCGCTAGCCGTCCATAATTTAGCAGTGTAAGACTAGAGGGAAGGCAGCTAGTCATCACCATCCACCGCCAACTCTTGGGTTACTCTTTTACCAACGTATAGTGGGATTAACCGTTTCATTACCCCCCACGATTGAAAATGTGAGCATGTTTGGTGTGACGATTTTTCGAACCTGCGACTCTCAGATTATAAGTCTAGCACCATAATAACCCGACTACGTCGGACCTTCTGTTTTAGAAGTGTTCTCTCTCTCAATCTGTGAATACAATAAAAATATTTCAAAACGTTTATTTAAAAGACAGCTATAAGTGTTCACGTTTTCATTTTTTATTTTTCTTTACAGATTACGAGTCAAACGCCTTAACCCACTTGCCCATGGCGATCCATCACTATGCTCAAAAGCAGCGAAAACCTTCTTAGCTTAAAAAAATAATGTTCATCTATTTCCAGGAGTGCACTCAAGAGATTAAAAGAACATGATGTATTGAAGTCTGAACTGAAGTCTGCCTCTTGCAGTGCCAACCATCATCCCAGGTCATCCTCGATATAAGCAAATTGTACAATCACAAAGTATACCACTTCCAAGAAAACAAGTCCCTAAAATCTAGCAAACATACCCTGTACCTGCCAAGAAAAAGACATCATGTGTCGAACATTCTTACTGTTCAATTGTCCCAGTGGAAGATCAGACAGTATAATGATTAACAATTTTCCACAGTAGTTCATTTGTTATATAGATGTTGGGATCAAAACTGGATGTTGCAATAATTCTTTTTCTATTATTGCAAAATGGTATAATTCGAGTAACTCCAAAAAGAGCAAATATGAATACTTTGTGTGTGAATACCAAAATAATATGTTGAAATATATATAAACTCATTGGCTAATTTAGGCACTATGGTTCGTACTCATACGAAAATATACACTAAATTTCTACGGACTCAGGTACGTCTTGATGCCCACTGGGCATTGTTCGACAATAAGCAAGTTTACTTCATGCACGCAATTTGCTTCATAATTGCAGAGATGTTAAGACAATTATATAGTTTTCTCAAGTAATTCTCATCCCTTCGAAACTCACACGTGCTAGTGTGTTGTTGACATTGTTCCTGTTTTAGTGGCCGTTTTGAAACCTCAATACGTCACAGTCTGTGATTGGTCAATGTGTGAGAGTTCTCTCTCTCTCTCTCTCTCTCTCTCTGTGTGTGTATCAATAACTATGAATATACGTATTATTATATTTAGTTTGTTGTTCTAACATTAAAGCACAATTGTAATAACTATATAGCTACACTGACATATTACATATATAACTATTTTATGAGATACAAAAATAGTGAGGACTACAGTATATTTTATGACGAGCTTTAAAAATAAATAGAATGAAAATAGAAGCTGTTAAGAAACAATAATAATTGGAAAGGATAAAAGACAGTGTTAAAAATAAATTGTGAGACTGTGTGATACTCCAGAAAATGGATGTGTTAAATTGTTTCAGGCCTATTGGTATAATATGTTGTTTCTTGAATGGTAGTTTACTTTTAAGTTCCATCTATTGTCTCTGTTCATTTATGAATTTCTTTTTATCTAAGAATATAGATTATATATATTTTCTCTCTCTAAAATATTTGATTGTTTGTAAGATAAAACTTTAAATGTAGGTTAATGTGCACATGTCACGACGTTTGGAGTGTTATTTTCAAAAGTTTTATTAAATAACATGTTTACCACTCAAGTCAGTGAGATTGGCAGCAAAACGTAGTTTATTATTTGAATTTTAAAATTATATACGTTTTAATTTCTTAATTTAGAATAAATATATAGAAAATAGTATCGGTTATTGTGTCACATAACACGTCCAGTTGTCTTACTGCTCAGTTTCTAGTTATTACGCCCACCATATAATATTTACAAGTACCAGAGGATTTAGAACTCGACTATGAGATATATATACAAGCTAAATATAAGAATCTTCCGCCTCAAAAGTGAAAGAAAGAATTTTGCTGAAACTGCAGATGTGTAATGAAAAAGTCGTTGCTCTGAATAGGAATGGGATTTTTTCAACCCATATATATTTTACTTAGAGACTGTACAAAATTACAGGGATTTTGAGGATACTAATTCAGTAATTTGATATATTTTTCATTTTTAAAAAGTTAATGTTTGAAGCCTACAAAAATGATCTCCACACTATCCACAAGGCTAAGAAACACACGTGCTGTTGTTCTATGCACGAGCACAGTATCTAGAAATAATGTTTTTCAATGCATTTCTCACTTACTTTCTGTGTTTTAAGAAAGATAATTAATATTTAAACATTTATGATTAATTAGTAACGTATATTTATACATGTACATGACGTACGGTAACCGAAGTGTTACTGTAATTTCCAGTATTCTTTTGTAAACTAATTACATAGTTACGCTTACTGCATTTGTTTTATTCTAATTTTATAAACTAAGGTAAATTTAAAACCACGTTTGAAAATTTACAACTTTAAAATAAGAGGATAGTAAATTTTATAAGCACGTGCCCAAATACCATCTTCATACACATACGCTGCGAAGTTTGACAGACATCAAATAGCTGAAACACCTGCTTAATATTATATAAACTATTTTCTTGAATATTCAAAACCAATAGCAATAATTCAAGTATTGTATAAAATATTCACGCCAGAGACGTTGCTTACCTATTTCCCTAAATGATACACAGTAATAAAATTTTCATGTTTCCTTTTCTTCAGTTGATGTGCTTCGATTTGATAAGTGTGACGTATATTGTTGAATGTGTGTTGTGCACCTGTTTCTAAATTTGTTAAAGATATTTGTTTTACGAACGTGCATACGTGTTCGAACATTGTTGTACATTTTAGAATCTCGCTTGTTCGTACAAAAGCAGCTAGCCTAAAAACGGTAACATATTATTATTGGTCAGCTACAGGTTAGTTTCGGAAGCTATAATTGTGAATAACGCTTATTAATTGGAAATCTACAGAATTTGACAAGGAACTTTACAAATAGGATACAAACCTGTAAACTTCACTAAATTAAATTCGGACGTTTTCATTTCTACGAGAACATTAAATATCTCGTCGGTAAAAAGCAAATTTATAAGTGATATGATGTTAACCAAGCTAACTAGCTAATTAATTGGCTTGGCGTGCATTAGATCGTCAATAAAAATATTTAGTTTTAGACTGGATATAAGACTCAGTATTGTCTGTAAGTTTGTAAAACTCTTGTATATAAACCATCACTTGTAACAACTACTAGTAATCACTGTTATTATAAAGTGTATTGTTGTTTGTATGGTAAAATGTATTTGTATTAACAAATAAAATTACATATAATAATATATGTCATAGTTTTGATGCTTATTAACATTTAGTTGACTTCTAAACTAAAATTAAAATTTTCGACTGTTTTTAATATTAACACGTAACATAATAAATCCGAGACTCGTCCGAGATAAATCATAATACGTAACAGGAGTGGCATTACTTATGTTTCCCCTGCAAAGTGTCCATTATATTTATTTGGAGAAATATTCTTGTGGTTCTCCTGCAAAGCGCCTGTTTTGTTTATTTGTCGTTACTTTCTTCATCTGAAAATTACATCTATCTCAAGAATTGCAATTTTGCTAGGAGAGTGACAAGGCAAGTGAGAAGTATTTTTGCGAAATATTGAGAAAATTGAAACAGCCATGTTTATCTGAATTCATTATTGTTTTTATATGATATACTTTGTTTTGATGCAAGTTGTATTACAGATTTTTAAACGTGTCTGATGTTTTTGTCAAAAAAGTAACTTTTGAGACGTAGCCTATCTACCGGTCGCAGGAACGAATCCAATTGCCGAAAACTGGAGTGTAGAAATCTGATGATCAATCTTTATATTCGATGACAAAGAGTAACTTAAGAGTTGGTTACGGACAGTGTTAACTTCCTACCGTTCTCTATAATTTATCACTTTAAAATTAAGGACAACTAATGCAGTAACCCTCTCGTAACTTTGCACAAAATTCACCAGCCAGAGAGTGCATGTTAAGTACTTATAACTAAAACGAACAATATTGTGTTGTATTGTATCGTGTTAAGTACTATTTTATGTTAATTAAGTCTTTTCTACATTACTGTGTTTCTAATTTGCAGCCATTTATTCGAGTTAAACAAAGTACTTTTTTAAATATTAAACCAGAATAGCAAAATATCTTAACACCTATAAATGGATTAATTAACTAAATTATTCAGAACATCAGCTGTAAATCTTAGATCTCCTTTGAAGGTTCACCTTTCAGTTGCGCTTATTTTACAGATTTACAGTGTAAATATCTGGGTTTCAATTTCTTGAGAGGGCAGATTACAGAAAGTTCATTGTTTGTTTGTTTGTTTTGGAATTTCGCACAAAGCTACTCGAGGGCTATCTGTGCTAGCCGTCCCTAATTTTGCAGTGTAAGACTAGAGGGAAGGCAGCTAGTCATCACCACCCACCGCCAACTCTTGGGCTACTCTTTTACCAACGAATAGTGGGATTGACCGTCACATTATACACCCCCACGGCTGGGAAGGCGAGCATGTTAAGCGCGACGCGGGCGCGAACCCGCGACCCTCAGATTACGAGTGCACGCCTTAACGCGCTCGGCCATGCCAGGCCCCAGAAAGTTCATTGCTAAACTTCGCGCTACAACAATCACAAAAACTCTTTCTGGAACTTTCTGAACGACCCCCAGAAGTTTAGTGGAATGTCTGCGCACTTACAATTCCAAAGAAACTGGGTTTCAATATTTGTGATGGGCAGAGCACACACAGCCCATTGTACAGGTTTACGATGAACTTCACTCCTGAAAATACAAAATAAAAATAGCCTATATTGCTGCCATCTGTACGCAAATACACCCACTAAATATGATATGTGAAATTTGTGTTCAACCTAAATTTGCGCTAGAAGTCATGTAAATAAAATATACATTGGTGATTTGGATAGTTACACCTGTGAAATTGTCACAAAATCCTCCTAAAATCGCAATTAGGAAATATCTGAAGTGAGGTACGTATTGTTTTAAAATGAAAGTTAAAATCTCTAAAGCAAACTTTACACATCAGTTAGAATTAAGAAGAAACCCGTATGTTTTACCCTCTCAAAGTAACGTATAGTTATGAATAGATAATGGCTAATATCATAGAACAGAAACATAACAATTCATCGTATCTTTTAACTGCTCTGGTCACCCAGCCATTATTACGGTTCCACCTGAGTAGCATGTGTGTTATTATTTTATGTTCTTAGTTGTATTATTTAATTGCATAATCACATTATTGATTGCATCAATACCTTTAGTACATCAAAAAGTGGGCTTAAGTTTCATGACAGTTGACAACAAAAAAGAGAAGACCCAGGAGAATATCATATTTTTTGTTTTTTTGGTATGTTTTATTTATTATTTATATCAGTGAGTAAAATGTAAAAAATAGTAACTTATGAGATAAGGTAGAGTAATTCTTTATAATATGGTATGCTTTTGAGCAGCCTATGGGTTATTTCATTTTTGGGTTTTGGTTTCAGTTTCGGAGCTCTTGTGAAAACAATCTTGTGAGGAATGTCAACATATTTAACCTGATTATTATTTTTAGTTTCATATCCAATAAGATTATTTTTGTTTCGGCAACGTTTTAATTGGCACATGGGTGTTGGTTTCGGAGCTCTCCCAACAATAAATTTGTTTCTGTTTACAACATTTTCAATAGCAATAAAAACGTGTCTCTGGTAACGTTCTGTTTTACTGCCAAGTCTCACAGTAATAATTTTATTAACATTGTAAACAAGTCTAGTAGGGGGAGGCCTGATGTTGCTTCACACCTCCCTCTAGATACGTTCATCCTCTTTTACTTCTTTTGGTGTTTCTGCTTAAAGATGTAAATCATAATTAGTGAGGCAACACTCATCAATCGAAAAAATGTTTTAATAACAATAATCAGTTAATAAATTTTTTTTAAAATATATAATTTATTCTTTATGTAGCAATCATTTTACTATAATATGAGTAAAACAGAATAAATGTTTAAAAAAATATTTAAATTATGAAATTGATATCAGATATTTGATAAATGTTTTCTCGAAACTACGAAATATATTTCAAGCATTGTGCAAAATTGTGAGATTAGTAATAGCAGACAATAGCTTTAAGTAATGTTTTACATTTATGTTTTTTATGTACACAAATACTAGCTTGCTAAAACAAGATAAAACTACTGTTATAAATAAATGTCAATTGTTCCGATTGTACATGAGACAACAAAACACAGAGTCACTGGCTGTTCTGAAAACTTAAAATGTTAATACTATCACTAAGACTTAGTTGGATATTAACAATCTTCATGAGAGAAGTTTTTGAAATACCAAGCTACAAATTATTTATAAAAAATAGGAGTCATTATTGCTAGAGCAGGAGAAAGCATTTTTATACAAGGTGAACCTAAGAAAACATGAATATATCATAGTGTTAAGTCACAATGAAAGCTTCCTAGTCCCACTGTACATACTCAACACAAAGTATCAGCTCATACTAACCCTCAACTTGAGTATGTCTTGCACTACTGTTACTAATGACACAAACAGTCAAACAATCCTTAATGGCAAACTACACGGTAAGCAAACTTTTCTAATCTAGTTTTTATTGTTGAGTCATAGAAACTGAAATAAATATGATACAGTAAATCAATGTAAGAAATGGTAACATATTTAGTTAATTATACTTGCAGGCATTCAACAAATTTAAACTTCTAAAGTAAGATAATACAAAAAGTTGATTACTTAACAATGCAACATATTCTTAATACACAAATCATTTAGTCACATGTAACCACAGCTGATACAGACCAGTATTAAACTGGCCTTTATCAAATGCAACTGATTTTCATTTGTTTTATTTTAGAGGACCAGTATTTTGTAGAATACAATCACATTTCAGTTGTACTACATTACACATGTATATTTATATTCTTATTTACAAATACATCTTTAAATTTCAGTCACTTGTCTTAGAAGACAGAACAATAAAAAAACACAGAAAACAATGATATTCTCTGTTCACATAATTTGTACTCGTATGTCAATCTGCTGAGCCTCGGATTACGAGTCGAAAGCCTTAACCCACCTGGCCATGCCGGGCCGTGTGTAATTAAAACTTAGTTTATTATAGAATCTATGATATTTAAAATCAGTTTATTGTAAATGTTGGCTCAGCTAAACGAACTATGCTGGTTTGTGATGGTAGGCATTTTGTGTGAACACATGAAAATCAAAGTATTGAAAATACACTTTACCAAAAGAACCAAGGATCTTATAAATTTAACGGTGAGGTAATTTTTGTACTTGTGATTTGACTCTTTATAGTAACATATATTAGAACTATGATTGTCAGCTATATAACTGGACTATTCACATCACTGGAAAACCACGACAAAATAAACTAAAAACATGCAGTTTCAGTGTTATAGAAACGTGGTTACAATACATAGTGTTTTGATTTTCTTAAAAGGTTTAAATCATATTCAACAAAATGACTTATTTTACTCTTTTATTTCTTTTTTAGGGTTTATTGATAATCACGATCAATTCTAAAGATGAATTTTAAATTTTTCCAGTTGGACACAGTATATCCGTAAGTAATAATTCAGTGCCTTAACAATAGGTTTATTATTATTATTAAATACATGAAAAGTAAGGAATTTCTGGAATAACTTTTTCTTTCACTTCTCTCTTCCACATTCAATGAATAACCCAATTACATTAAACTGTATATACTTGTGGTCTAAAAGAAGAAAATGTTGGTAGATATTGATTGTTGACTCTGACACACGGCTGATTACAAAGGTGTGTTCAGTTTCAATCTGAGGTGATTATGAGCGAGTTCACGAAGGAGTTTCTCTACTTTAAGTGGAGGTAGTTGAACTAACACGCTGACTTCTCTCTCTTACTTCTTTTTTTTACACAAAATTTTCAGATCTAGATAAAGTCAATCAGTGCATCCTGTTAATAAATATAAATAACTGATTGACTGAAAAACACTGTTGTCAAATATCTCACTATCAATAGAAGCCGACAGAACGAATATGTTCAGTGAAGACAAGTCCAACCCGTATATCTCGAATCACACAATGTCAGGCCTACATCCGACCAAAGCTGCACGAGGGCTATTTCCGCCATCAATCCTTAATTTAGCAGTGTAAGAATAGAGGGAAGGCAGCTAGTCATCACTACCAACCACCAACTCTTGGACTACTGGGATTGACTATCACATTGTAACGCCCACGACTGAAAGAGCGAACATGATTGGTGCGACGGGAATTCGAACCCGCGAATTACGAGTCAAACGCCTTAACCCACCTAACCATGTCAGGCTTACTAGCTTATAATGTTCATGATTTGTGATATATATTATATAGAGTATAACATTCTATCCCTGAATAAAGTGGTAAGCCTACGGATTTACAACTCTAAAATCAGGGGCTCCATTCCCCTCGGTGAAATCAGCATATAAATCGACGCAGCTTTCCTGTAAGATAAAAACCACTCACGCATACAGTATTGTGTAGAAGTGACAAGTTTGTTTGTTTGGGATTAAGCAGAAAGCCACACAATAGGATATCTGGGTTAACCACACCCAGACTATTGAAACACGGTAAATCATTTATATGTTACAATATAGAAGTGTCATCTTTAAAATTATAAAACACACAATAATATTTAATATTATTACGTATTATTTCCTCTCTTCTTTGAATGATAACATCACGTAGATATTCTATGTACCTAATATTATAACTAAAGTAAAAGTTATTATTGAAACATATATAAACAGAGCTTGTTTGTTTTTTTAATTTTGCGCAAAGCTTCACGAGGGCTGAGAGGGCGAGCATGTTTGATGTGACGGGGTTTGGAACCTGCGATCCTCGGATTACGAGTCGAACGCCTTAACTCACCTTTCCATGCTGGGCCTCTAAACAGAGACTTTTCAGTGTTTGATTTTAAGAGACTGACTTCTAACACTGTGAAAACATTTACTCATCCTGTGTTTACATAACTGTATTAAGTTATACGACTGAATGTTACTTGGCACAACTACTTTCATATTAAGATACCATTGAAATTTCAAATATATTTTAAAGTCTCTACTTGGTGATTCGAGTAGACAGTGAGGTATTAATCAGTAGTTTATTAAACATTATGTTATTATGAGAGTAATAATAATTTTATACAAATCTTTCTTTACTGGTAGGGCGCTCGACTCCTAACCTGTAGGTCAAAGGATCAAACCCAGCCACACCGAACGTGCTCGCTTTTTCAGTGATAGTGTTATAAAGTGTTGGCCAATCCCTCTATTACAAAGGAATAGAGTAGACTAAATGTTTGCCTTGAGTGGTCACAACTAATTGCCTTCTCTCTGATCTTACACTGCTAAAGTAGGGATGGCTAGCGCATATAGTTCTCGTGTAACTTTGTTTGAAATTCAAAAACAAACAAACAATCTTTACAAATAGTGTATTATGGGTTTCTACCAAGAAGAAAATAGTGGTAGAAGTTAGGGATTTTAATATAACGGTCAATCCCCTTACACGGTTTTAAGATGGGCTCAAACATTCAGACAAATAGTATTTAATGACTGTGTCTCCTCAAGTATATTATTTCAAAATTAGGAACAGCAAGCGCTGGAAGCCATCTCGTAGCTTTTCACGAAATTGAATAACAAACAAACATATTGGTATCTATCACACACCTGTGTGCTTCACGTCATCACAAAAAAGACCTGAAGATATTTGATTTAAGACGTTATGTCTACCAAAACAGCTTCTCGCTTGTACAGCGGTACGTCTGCGGATTTAAAATGTCAAAACCAGGGGTTAGATTCACCTCTGTGGGCTCAGCAGACAGCTCGATGTGGCTGTTAGAAGAAAATATACACACACTCTCAAATCTTGACTTCAGTATACACTACATACCGTATTTTGTTTTTAAAATAACATAAAAGTAATTTGTCAAAATAAAAACAAATGTTTTATTGTAGGAATATAATAGCATTTGATTATCAAAACGTTAACAGTTCTGAATAAAAGAATTGTTACCAAGTGAGCGAAAAACGTCGTGATTAGTGGCTACAGTATTCAGTGTTTGTTACCGAAATTCTACTGTTATTCATGTATGAAATTCACAGTGAAGGTCTAGTAAAGAAAACTTACCAGACAGTGGATACGATTCATTAGATATAAACAAATTAAGTATCATAATAAGTGAAGAAGCTAATTATAAAGTTTGAAACGGTAAGTGAATAGAAATTAATCAAAGATGGTTTGTTTGATTTCTGTTATATATCCTTACACTTTTAGTGAGTCGAAGTTAATATAACAAAGTGTTTCATGTTGAGTTGTATGATAAGTTAAATATCTTGAAGAGAATGGTGAGATATTTATACAGTCTGATAACGTGTGTTTGGAAAACCAGTTGAACCCTTGTTATATTGTCTAACAAAATAAATGTGATGGAAAACTAGCTGATTTCCTGTTATATAACTATATATTTCTCGTTATAACATAAGTATATAATTATATACTTATTTATATATCAGTGAGAATGAATTCATGAAACTGTGTCCAGGTGATTAGCTTAATAGAATTGTAAATAGTGTGCTATTAATAGTATTAAATAGGATTTAAAGCAGTTAGTTGGTTTTTCGCTGCATAATTTATAAAAATGAGTACAGATGTCCTGAGCTTGTTGGATACCTATTGGTTGGTAGTTAAACCGACCAGAGGGAACTTTGACAAACTGCCATGACAGGCAATTGTGACATGGCAGTTCTACAAAATATCCTTTGGTGATATTATCACGTCATCATATTTGACAATTTGAAAAGGTAAAGTTTTGTTGAAGAAACAACATAAGTTTCTGTTCGATGATCGTTTAAAGTAAGTAACTCAGGAACTAATGAAACTAACTGAATTCCCTAAAGTGGAATAGCTTTACTTGTAAAGAGTTCAAATAATATAATATGCGTTCTTTTTTCTATGTTATTTATCCGTATAAACTGTAAAAAAAATATCTACATATATAAACAGTTTGCATCTTTTCAAAGGTTATTATCATTGTTTAACATGTTTAATTTTAGAATTTCGCACAAAGCTACACGAAGGCTATCTGCACTAGCCGTCCCAAAATTAGCAGTGTAAGACAAGAGGGAAGGTAGCTAGTCATCACCATCCATCGCCAACTCTTAGGCTACTCTTATACTAACGAATACTGGGATTTACCGTCAAATAATAACGCCCCCACAGCTGAACGGGCGAGCATGTGTGGTGCAACGGGGATTCGAACTCGTGACCCTAAGATTAGGAGTCGAACGCCTTAACTTAACTGGACATACTGGATACTGTTTTTTTGAAAATGCAGTAACGGTGTTAATACCCATACCAGCCGTGCTGAGGTACATTTTTATTTCAAGTGGGTTTCTCGTCATGAAGAAATATGGTATTTATTGAATTAACATTTTAAATATATTTAATCAAGATTATTGTTAGGCTTAAAGAATCATACACGTAACTATTATTGTTAACATACATTTGAAGTTTTTTATTTTGTTTTAGGCTAATTTTATTTTTATTTTCCCTTTTCTTATTTTCATCTTTCGAAGCTTTACTGAAATAAGCGGTTGAGTCTGACAACGCGAAATACATATTTTTTCTTTGTGTTCATTGGCCATAAGGTTTTGGCCAGCAGTGTGTATACTTAGGTTAGACACAACCACTACTAAAAACGTATAAGAGTTTGACAGTAAAAATAGACAACATGTACCTCTAAAACATCTCTTTGAAGAAACCTTCGTGTCTTTTAAAGTAATTGTTCTACGAGTGTGTGTAATATAATTTAATATTACGTGTGCTGCTTTTTTTACTCCTTACATAATATAGATATTGGTTCCACAAAGACAACGATTGTAAGTGTACAAAGCATTGAATATCTACACCACACTGTCATCTAATATTAACTTACTATTGGCTTGCAACTGTTTCACTCTGCACTTTAGCTTTTTAAAGGAACAGTAGATATTTGTAAGAAAGCTAGCACCAAGGCTAATGATAATATCAGTTATATTAAAATTATTGTGTTTTTTTAGCTTACCTAAAACATGGAAGTAACAAATAAACGTTTCTGTACACTTACGATTTTTCCAGTATCTTAGTTACTGTTCTACAACAGGTTTAGGTTCAATGTACCGAGTTATTTTTGTTGTAGGAGAATAATAATAATAAGTATCAAGAGGTCGTTTTGAGCTGTGTTTCTGTGGTGAGTGCAACCAAGTGCTTTTATATACAACTTTATATGTGTACAACATTAGCAGTAAGTTCTAAAGTGTTATTTTCATCGAATCTTTACTGTTTAACACTCCTACGAAAACTGGAGCCTAATAGGCCCCAGAGCAACTTGAAAGGTTATTAATATTAGGCTAATA
>CM022392.1:1351640-1382059 GCA_011833715.1 Carcinoscorpius rotundicauda
AATCATACAAGGGAAGTGTAGCAAATCATAACAACAGAATATAGGACTTAACTGATGAAACAAATTCACGAGTTGACTGTACAATGACATCAAAGAGCAAAGAAGATAGCAGATAGATCCACTAGTTATGTCCATTGCCCAAGAATCGTTGGAGATGTGAGCAGATCTTCCTGGCCATGTACTATCTGGAGGGAGGGTGGTTGAGGTGTTACTGGGGGAAATTTATTAATTAAAGATTAATTAATAATGTGATTAATATATTGCGAAATGCAAATTCTTAATTAATATCTAAGTAATACTTTATTTAATTAAATATTAATAAATTAATCAGGTGATGGATATGTATGTGATATGCAAAATTAAATTAATTAATATACAAGTTGAAGTAATAACCAAATTTAATATCAATTTTTTTTCAAATACTTAATATGAAAACCCATGTTTTTACAAAAACAAGGATGTTATCAGGCAGCATAATATGATCATGTCACTAATGTCAGAGGGCGTGCTGCTAGAAGTGATGCCATCACCACAAGACGAAGTGCCAACATTGATCTTTTCATATTATAACACTAGATTTATAGTTTTCGCTTTTAGAGTCACTTTAAAAGTATCTTCTGATTGAAAACAACAACACTATGATTTTTAGTAAATGTAGTTTTAACCTATTGTAAAATAAGACTTCAGATACTTGGCATATTTTACATTTTCAAACACGTTATTTTTTTTACTTATATAAAACTCCACTATGTTTTATGCAGGTATATGTTAATATGTGTGACTTAAACAATGACTCAATGGCTTTCACCTCTATATATCTGTGAATTTATAATGCGAGAAAATACGTTTAGGTAAGCGAGATGGACAGCCATAGATAGCCCATTGTGTATTTGTGTAGCTGCCTTTAAACAAACATAAACAAACAGTTCTACATTTAATTTGCATGGCATAGTTTTGCATTTATAACATTTCATAGGTATAGCACTTATCGAAAACAAATTAGTTTACATTTCTATAATTAATATATTGGATAACACATATTTGTAATAAACAAAATAAATCCAAACAAAAATCAAAGACGCTGCACCAATTAAAAGGATCCCAAGGATACAGGCTACAATGCGATATATAAACTGTACTCTAGATTTTGAAGGTGACTGATGACGTAGAACCCACATTGTGGTTGGAAACATTGACTGATGACGTAGAAATCACATTTTGGTTGGAAACACTGACTGTCAGTTTTAACCTTCACTCGACAGTCTCACGAGAAGAAATTTGAGAGCAACAAAATAATCAAAATCAATTCAAATTAGGAGATCGAGACGTGAGTGTTCGAGCCCATAACGTCCCACATCTATATCAGATAAAAAAATCGCAGGGTGCTGTATCTATCAGATGTAACAATGATTTGGTAATAAATCTAAATCGAAGTGATTTTTGTGACGGTTCGGGTCTTTTTTACTGTGATTTCATCTGTTGCTGTATGTGAACAGAGCCATCTACTAAAGATTTCTGTCATTATTTTTGAGAAAGTAACTAATAACACTGTTTTGGGTTTGAATTTTGTAGCTGAGAATATGGTTTATAATTATTTTTTACAGTGTAGTGTCGACAGTGAAATGCAGCAAAACGATTGTTTGTTTGTTTCTTAGGTTAGCACAAAGCTACATATTTTACTTTGTACTTTCTGTCTGCAGCGAGAAATCGAATTCCTGATTTTGGTGTCATAAGCCCGCTGAACTATTATTGACGCGACAAAACGAAATTTTGTTTTACTTGGATATTTAAACATAAGTACGCAAGAGGTCTCTGTGCTAGCTTTCCCTAATTTTGAACTGATAGATAGATACGAGCAGCATTTACTATCAACTCTGGAACTGCTCTTTTCGAATTCTTCAATCTCACTGCCACTATTAAAGACATTGGCGCGGTTTTATTTAGGTGAAACGTGAACTATGAATCTTTAGATGCATTGCCCGAATGTAAATCACTCGGTCAAGCTCAACCCACAAACTAGTATATTATTTAAAACTAAGTTAAATGGACGGTGAAATCTTATATCGAAACGTCTTCCTAGACACTTTTGTTTCTACAATAGTTGTCGTTTATTTAACTTAGATTCAGCACTAATACTCTGTCTAAACAGCTCATGAAATAATGTTATATCTTTTCTTTTGTCTTTTACTCTAGGGTGTACATATTTCGAAAAGAAATGAGTCTTCTTATAGCATAAGTTTATTGTTTTTTCATCTATGCGTGGTCTGACATGGCTAAGTGGGTTGAGGCGTTCGAATCGAAATCTGAGGGTTGCGGGTTCGAAACCCCGTCAAACCAAACATGCTCGTCCTTTAAGCCCTGGGGGCGTTATAATGTGACGGTCAATCCCACTATTTGTTGATAAAAGACTAGCCAAAGAGTTGGCTGTGGGTGGTGATTATTAGCTGCCTTTTCTCTAATCTTACTCTGCTAAATTAGGGACGGCTAGCGCAGATAGCGCTCAAGTAGCTTTGCGCGAAATTCAAAAACAAATCACCCCTAGCGGAGGATAGGACACACGTAAAATGCGGTTTGAAATGGTTGAAGTTAAGCACAAAACTGCACAATGAGCTATCCGTATTCTGCCCACCACGGATATCGAAACCTGGTGTCTCGCCTTCTAAATCCACAGACATATCGCTTTGGTTTGAAGTTTGCGAAAAGCAGGGCAAGGGGTATCTCTACTTACTTTTCATAATTTAGCAATTATAAACTGGAGGAAAGACAGCTAAACACCATCCACCAACAACTCTTGGACTATGCTTGGATGAAAGGGTAAGTAGTTTTTGTGACGGAGATTCGAACCTATGACCCTTAAATTCAGAGTTGAGCGCCTTAAATACAAGATCATACCAAGTATACAACAGCTGTATATAAGTTATCAGAAAAGTGCAGTGCAGCGATTCACGACCTCTAACCTTGTACCTGATCTCAAAATGAAAGTTCTTGGGTTCGAAACGTGCGTATTCAGTTTTATAGTGTATTTATAGAAGTGGAATATTTGGAGAGAAGGATTAATGTTAAATTTTAATGTGATCAAGATACCAATATCTGGATGTATTTTATTACTCACGATCCACAACTGTTACAGATTAGAAGGTTGGGAACAATGTATTTAAGACTATAGAGTGATATACGAACACCTATAACTATTTATTATAAGTAAACGTAATTTGAGCATATTTTTAATTAGGCAAGTGCTAAGGATCGTAACACACAACAATATCTATTCAGCAAAATACTAGCGATCAGAACATAGATGATTGTTTATCTAAGCAAATACTAGAGATATGAACAGCCGTGAGGGCGTTATAATGATAAGGTCAATCCCACTATTTGTTGGTACAAAAGTAGCCCAAGAGTTGGCGGTGAGTGGTAATGACAAGCTGCCTTCCCTCTAGTCTTACACTGCTAAATTAGGGACAGCTAGCACAGATAGCCATCGAGTAGCTTTGTGCGAAATTTCAAAACAAACAAACAATTGAGTTTGATTAGCATCCGACATAAAATTTTAGCTTTACACATTTCGTGGGTATGAGCGCTTGTTCCAGAACTAATGCAATATATCAAAAATTACAGATTAAAATCACATTAATTACTCATCTTAGGATCTGGAGACAACTATATGATATCAGTCACGTCCTATTTCTCACCTTTTAACCTAATAATACTGCTAATATTACAAAATATTCTGTTCTTCTGACAATGATAAAAATATAAACATCCGTTTGCTTGTTTTTTTAACTTAATATGACGAGAACTTTCTTGCAAATTCCGTTGTACTCTTTGTTCGAAACTGTAGAGGTCGCTTGATGATACATATAGACAGCTAACAACGCAGAAAACTGACAATTTTTATTGTGTTATTTTAGTGAGGTGTTGTCTCAAAAGAAAAAAACCAAACGAACTAGGAAAGAAACTTGATCAGAAGAATGAAATATATCAAAGTAAAACAATTTTAAATATTATCGTTGTATACATGGGCATTGAAATTCTGAATTATGTAAATTGTAACCAATGCAATATTTGTACTTTAAAGTAATACACTGTAACTTGAATTTACCGTGGCGGCTGAGATTAATTCCAGTGTGCGAGTGTTATTACAAAAATTAGTTAGCCACATGCTACTTATAAGTAGTGTCTGTAATATTATTACAAGTGTTCAATGTAAGTAGATTTGGGCAACATTTTAAAATGAAATTATTAGTATATAACTCATAAGTAGGGACAACATAAATTGTAAATTTACGATTTTTAAACTTTAAAGGCAATGATGAAATAAGTGCATGTCATCTCACTTTGAATTGTAGCTCTATCGTAATTAGAAAAAAGGCTTTTCCAGTTGTTAAGTGAGTCCTATAAATTATTATGGTTTTATTCTTACTGTCACTTGTCCATGTGAAACAGCTAGTAAATCATCAAGAGTACTTAATAGGACAAGTACTTTTCCTTTTACCTTAATTGCTTTAGTGACTCTTTATGTGAAAGTTTTAAATTATGAAAAACTATTTTTTATACAGATACAAGACCGGAAACAACATGGATAGATAATTGTACTTTGCTGTCAATCTGGACATTTTGTTTGTTGGCTGATGCCTTAACCAAAACCTCATTGGCCAAAAAACAGACAACTATTGCACCTTTTTTTGTGAAAACTGGATTTCCAGCTGGCTACAAAACAGATATCAACATGCTACAACATTCAGTGATAAAGTGTGCTGATCCTCTATTGATAAAATAACATTAATACAGGAAAAGAAGAAAGTGGCTTGTAAGTTCAAAGTGACAGTGTAGATGCAATGGTTCAGACTTAGAGGTCAAAATGGCATAAAAAGCAGGTGTGAGAGAGCTGCAAGATAATTTAAAAGTATGAAGAAAGAGAAAAGGAAGGACTGATTCATCTGTTCCACTGGAGAGTGATGAAGATGAAATGCTTAGCAGTACTTCTAAGGATCCCATGGAGTTTGTGACACTGAATGAATGATGCAGATAATCCAAGAATTGAAGTGTAAAAGCAAGACATTGTTGTGGAATTCCAATATGGCACAGGATCAATGCCAATTCAATTTGGTATTGAATCCACAACAACATTAAACTTTCCAAATCAAGAAGCTTGATGAAAAGCATCAAGTTTCAGTGATCTTGAAAAGAGAAGTTGATTGCTTGCATTCTGCATGGCAGGATTAAGGATTCTTTGTACTGCATTATTTCCAGGAGATCCAGTTGATTTTATGAACATGACTGGAAATACAATTAAATATGATGATACAAAACTATTCTCATATACTAATAATATGCAACAAGTTTTGCCAGAGAAAGTTATACTTGCATTGATATGCTAGTCAATGATGTTTAAAGAAATGAAATAGTTTGAAGAACAAACTTTTGAAATAGCTAAATGAGAACTATCCCACTGATATGAAGGTCATGGCCTTTGTATCTACTCTGAAAACAAAAAGCAAGAATGAGAACAAATAGTCAATAACACAACATACACATCTTCCAAGTTTACTACTGTGTACTATGGGAATCAAAAACTTGCAATAGCATTACTAAATCTGCATATTTTTTTCATAAAACTTTGTAGGAGATTTTTGTTCAACCTGAAAACTCTAAAAGTTAGTTTTAGGTCATTCTAGAATGATGTTATTTATTAAGGGCAGCCATTCAGCTCAAATCCTGGATGTCTGGCTTGTGGAAGCAGTCTTAAAAATTTGCAAACAATTAAAAAAAAGTTGATTTATTCATATCAACCATTTGTAATTTTAATGTATTTGAACAGAAAGTAAAATAAATGGGTATCTGTATTGATGGTGGCACTATTTTTCTCTCACTTTGACTATCTGATTTAGATTTACATTGCTTAGCTTTAGGCCAGTTCAAAAAATAACGTATTGTTGCAGGATTCATTGGGCCTGGCATGGCCGAGAGCGTTAAGGCGTGCGCTCGTAATCCGAGGGTCGCGCTAAACATGCTCGCCCTCCCAGCCGTGGGGGTGTATAATGTGACGGGCAATCCCACTATTCGTTAGTAAAAGAGTAGCCCAAGAGTTGGCGGTGGGTGGTGATGACTAGCTGCCTTCCCTCTAGTCTTACACTGCTAAATTAGGGACGGCTAGCACAGATAGCGCTCGAATAGCTTTGTGCGAAATTCCAAAAACAAACAAAAAACAAACAAGCAGGATTCATGGTTAAATTTCAAAATTTTTTAATCAGAATGAAATACAATTGTATACCTGTGAGAATTGATTGTATCAGTTAGTTTCAAACAAAGTAATCAATTAATTTTATGAAAATAAATAACTTGTTTGTCCAATTATTACTATATTCAATATTCAGAAATCAAAAATTAATCTTTTTAGAGGCAATTCAGATCTTGCACAGAAAGCTGTTTTCTCTATGTCTGCCATAGAAATTTCCATGCTACTTGTGAGGTTCTACTGATTGTGTGAGTGACTAATTTCCTCACACAGGTTGTGTAGTAATGATGGATTACAGTCATGTTGACTAATTGTTTTTTCAGTTATGTTGTGATGCTTCTTATTTGGTGATATTGTTTAGTCTGGTGCACAGGAGATGGTATGCCATGTTTTTGCATATAAAATTCTCAACAAGTGGGTTTCTTGATATCACTGATTAGTATGCCATGTTTATTAAAGTTATTGATACAAAGGTTCAAACAAATTGTTGGTCATAGAAGAGTAATCACACGCTACTCACATTACCTTAGGTAGATCAACAAGTAGGAGGGAAATTGAGGACCTGAATTTGATATTCAAATCTGTAACAACACAGAAAGGTAAAATACTACTGTTTATATTATGAAATAGGATTTTTCTGTCACCTTTCCTTGCTTGTGGAGAATGAAGTTAATGTTAGATAGCACTGCATAACAAAGTTTTTGCTTCTTGAACACTGTTGGGTGTTCCTTATAGATTTTTGGCTGCTGATAACAAAAATCACATCTCCATTTGCCCATTATGTACAGTTTCATTGAAATCTTCAGTTTTGCTACAATGGGAAAACAATATCGGGGCAACTGGAATTTGTCAATGCTTGCTGACAACTGTTGAACACTGCAACGTGATGCACCGGACATTGAATACAAACAAAAATCAGGAGCAGAACACTTTTAATTATGTTGAACTTAGTAACGTATTACAAACACAAACACAATTAAATAAGTTATTGCCAGTAAACAGTTAACTGTATATTTCTCAAAGTTTCTATGTGATGAAGCAAAACAAAATCTGTATTTATGCATACTCATAAGATACCTGTCACAATTAGCAAAACCTTTTCAGGAAGAAAAACATTTAAAAAAAAATTGTTGTGCAGTATAATTTGTGTATGGAGTAAAGTTTATTGTCTTAATTTTACCTAATATAAAAGCTATATTAGACTGGCTTTCCCATAAGTTATTTCTATGTAATTAAATAGAGAGAGTGAGCAAGAAATTCTGGAATTTGTATATTCCCATTGTTGTATGACTTTTCAGTAACATAAGTGCATGATATGTATCCTAGGACAGTTGGTTTTACTAAAATAAAACAGAACAATGTTTTGACCTTCTTAGGTCGTCTTCATATTAACAAAGGAGTTTGCAACAGTTGTCCTGAAATACATTTTTACTTCAAGTTGGTTTCTCGTCACTATGAAATATGTGATATATTGTTAATCACTTACCCTCCACCTACATGTTGATTTGGCATGTTTTTGTAAACATATAAATACAAAAATTTTGATTTTTTTTTCCCATTATTGCATTTGCTTGTTTTGAAGTGGTGTAAAATAAGCATGAGAATATGACAATGTGAGGTTTCATAGTACTAAACAACATAGGATTTTATAGTTAACTGAAGACTTTTAAGAATTACTATGCAAGTGTTATTAATACAGATTATCTTTGGATACATTAATGATCTGGCTGTCTAAGTCGGTCATAAAGGTTTTTAAGATTTTATTTCTTAAATAAGTTAACATAATTCAATAAGTCAAATAATATAAGTTGAATCTTTCAGACTGAGTTATTGAAGAAAAAGTTAAAATACTTTCCAAAATTATTATGGGTTTTATACCTTATGTATTATATAGAAACTGAAATACATCATGATGTATTTTACCATATTACTACTGCTCTTGATATGTAGTCTTAAATGTGTTTAAATATGGAACCTCTTTGCTCTCTTCTTTTAGAGATACATTTCCCTGACATAAGTTAGGAATTTTTTTAGTATTAGTCATATATAAAAGAATTTCTAAAGTGTGGAACATCACATTTACAATTTCACCCATTTAAGGTTCTAAATATTTATTTTTCAGTATTTTTTTTAAGGTCTAGCACTAAAATTGTAGTAATGTACAACTTGTAATTATAAATATTTATTCTTTATCAGTGAAAGTTTTATTGCATATGAGTTCTGCAGTTATAACACTTAGCAGAGACATAAATCAGGTAGATAATTGTGACTAACCAACAATAATTGGCTTTAAAAGAACAATGAAATTATTTACATTGCTAAAACTCATTCAAAACAAAAAGCATAAGCTGTTATATTACTGTAACTTTATTGAACGTTATTTTTATACATTTTAAAAATGTATGTTGGTACACTTTATCTGTTTTTATAACTTTAAAAAAGTGTGACTTCATGTGACTTTTATTCTTTTTTTATTCATCTAGTTGTAGCTATTTATTCAGGTATCACAGTCTTGACATCACTGGATTGTAAACACAGTGTTCAGTAGTCTCAACATCAGTGAGTTACAAAGTAAATTAATTAGTAACACTACCTGCACTAAACAGTCTTATATTCAAGTTGGTGTAAAGTTTAGACACAAGTTTTCTCTGAATACTTTGTTATTACATTATTATTGAATAATATCATAATTTTATAAAGTTATATTTCCTGTACATAAATCATTATTTGTTTGCATTCGTAAAATTACATCTTGCTTTATGTAATTTATAAAATTGTGTTCTTTGTGTGCTTTATAATATATTATTGTATTATATCTGAATTGTACAATTGTGGCATTACATTCTGTGTACTTCAAGAGAGCAGCTCTTGGGTCTAACTTGACAAGAATTTCATTTTAAACATTTTTGTCTTGGAAAAAGAAAAAAATGTTTTATTCTCTGTCTATCCACACTTTAATACAAGTTTACTTATTGAATTTCATATTTTGTACTCTTGTCTTCCTATTTTTTATGTTTATGAAGGATGGAAAACTTTTGAAATATTTTCATAAAAATGTACATAAGTTAGTATCATTGTTTTAAGTTGTTTACATTTTTTTATACACTAGACTTTATTGACTTATAACAATTTAGATCTTTATTACATTCTTTCAAATGAAAACGTGTGTAAAGTGTAACAGTTAATTTATAAATTTGAGAAATAAGTACATACACATATATATAAGTATGAAAAACATTGTGTACAAAAACTTTTATTTTTGTCTGAATGCATGTTTGTTCAATATTTAATTGAAATATATTTTGTAAGCATAGTATCAACACAAAACATTTTGATTTGTAGACAGCAGAGAAGAAGGAAAAAGTTCAAGTGGAACAGGACAGGAAAAAAGCAGAGTTTAAAGCTGGTCATTACATTGGTATAAGTGATATTGTAAAACTGTGTGACTGTTATAATATGATGAGTATTATTAGTAAGTTAAAGTTTGTTGACCGTCATTGTGGTGTAATTATGACATGAACTCTACTGGTCACCCCTTAATTAATGAAATGTAACTGCATGTTATCATCATGGTGTCTCATCTATTGTAAATATTGATATTATTTGATTGACATTAGAAGTAAGTGATCAACAGTTTGTAAAATCATTCTTGAAATTACTGATCATTGCTGTTATATAAATAATAAGATATTTATTTTCAACATAAGTTGTACTTTGCTTAAGAAGAGGTAAGCCAACCTTAAAAATAGCAAGACAACTTGATGTAGAATTTTAACCTTATATAGCACAAAATGCATTATTAATGAGTGTTGTCATAGAGCATATTTAAATTTGTCAAGTTTATTCTTTTCATTGTTAAGTATGTTGATCTGAAGAGTAAACTAGAATCTTCATAGTTATGAGTCTTCAAACAGCTCAGTGGATGAGAGATGTTTACATTCAAGCAAGACTTGGCTAAAGAAAGCTAGAGGGGTGAAGATGAGGTAGCATGTGATATATTTCCTTGAGAAGATAGTGAGGTATTAATATTTTATCTGTTATCAAAGCATGAGGTCTTGTTTGCATGCTATTTTATTTCTTAAGGATTTTCATGGAAATGTTATAAAGGAATGTTGGTTAATTAAACAGTATGTGTTTCATCCAGTTCATCACTATTATTTGATATCATAGTTTGTTTCTTCAAAGGGAAAAAAAAGTACAGTGAAACATTTGTATATTTTTATTTCTGTCTCCACATTACAGGCTGTGGTATCACAAGGATATCAGATGAATTCTCTTTATACAAAAATATACATAATTATAATATCTCTCTTTTTTTGATTAATACCAGCAAACTTGGTTGTTAGTGTTGACACATCAGTGAACAGTTTTGTGGCTGGGAAATTGAAAATTGATTTTAAAAGGCTTTTACAGTTTTGGAGGAAATATAAATACACATTGAAATGAAAACCAAAATTTTAAAAAATTCATATATTAATTTATTTCATGTTTTAACCATCATTTAAGAATCAGTCCCAGTTCCAGATTTTTCTTAACTTTAAAGGGGGGCAGTGAGACATATGCTGGGATTAAATCTAAAATTGTGGTAAAACTAAATTTATGGATAATAGTAGCTTTGGAGTTGGAGAACTATTTTAGCTCCCTCCCACTAGTGCTAGCTCTCTCAAGAAATGTAATTATAGAATTAATATATATAAATATCACTTTTAAATTTTGTCTATATCAATGCTAACGTGTATGAGATATATTTATCATAAAATTTGAGGACATTGGAACATGTAAAAATTTAATATTTGCAGTTGCAGAACTGTGATTCATATCTGGAACTGACTGCTGAGACCCTTATCCTGCAAGCAAATGTAGGATTAACATTGTTACTTAATCATCATGAAGTGAACAGAAGAAAAGCAAACCTATATGGTAAGGAGATGTACTCAGTATCAAGTGTGTATTACATTAAGAAAGTAACTGTTGTAGCAGGGACTTGTGCCTTAAATTTAATTCAAGTGTCTGTTGAAGTAGGAAAGTTATAGTTAAGGTTTAATATGAAGTATCTATTTTAATAAGAGAATTGTTGACAAAATTTTAAAAAGTGTATGTTATAATAATATGAAGTTAGAACATAATATAAATTAGCTGTTAAAATAAGATTTTGTTAAAAACCATTATTATCAGCTGTAATAATTTGTATTTAATGCTTATTAATTTAAAAAAGATGTTTAGACTTATTTAATGAAACCACAAATATTTCATTTTTAGAAAAAATCACAACATTGAAAATGTTAAAAGAAAGGTCTGTCTGTGAAAGGTAGTTTGTAAATTTTTTTATAGATAGTAAAAAGCCTGAATGAAGCTAATAACTAATAAGAATGATAAATGTATTGATATATGTAAAAATTATATATTTGCTTTGTTAGTTATTGTCAATGTTTCAAAATGTATTGAGAAAAATCAGGACAGATTGTGTTGATTAAATATCATACAGATAATTATATCAGTAATTGTTGGTATCGTTGTTAGTGGTATTTTGTACTAACATGGTGTTCATTATGATTGTTTTATTAAATAAATTTGTAGGAGGGGAGGGAAGCTCCCTGAAGCAGCTGATAGAGAAGATCATCTTGCTGCTACAGTAGATGGAGAAGCTGTTCCTATAAGATGAAGATCTTCAAGAATTGGATGTGGAATAACTAATGCATAATAAGTAGAAATCCTATAAAGTTACAATGTCTGAAGCTTAACTGTAGTGTGTGTAACTAAACATTGACAGTGACTTGTGTCTCCCAGATTCTTCTTAAAGATAATTTCAAGATTGTTTTACAAAGTGCCTCACCACAGATATGATCTGTACTACTAGTAGATGTCTGCTCTTCATTTATTTATTACTTACCTACCTACAGCTGAACATTTTTTGTTAACAGTAAAAAAAAACAACACATTCCATTGAACCTGATGTTTTGTTTAAAGCAAGTTATTAAGTTTGGTTTAAGCAATTTATTGCTCAATGCAATGAATAATATAGTGTTTCTAGAATTGATATACTAAAGTTACCTTAAAAACAGAAATTGTGTAAGATTGATAAAATGTTTTAAGTAAAACAAGATATAACAGGAGTAAATGTGATTTGTAAAGAGCAATAATTTTTCTATCTTTAGGAAGTTGGTTGTGAAATGTACATTTTTCATTGAATATCTTGTTATAAAAATTCATTATTGTAAAATAAATGGTGAAAAATGAATCAGTGTGAGTTTAGTTCATTGATTGGCACACATCAAATAGTGTTTTTAATTTTTATAAATGCATAGTTGTACTTATTGAATACAAAAAATATTTAATCAACTTTCTACAAAATTCACAGAAGGATATAAACAAAAGCAAACATAATGCATTTCTGACAGTTAAATAGAAATAACACAAAGTAAAAACAGATGTATTGATATTTAACCCACACAGTGTCTGTACTGAATTACTAAGCTCAGATTTATACCTTGAACATGGACCAAGAAAACAGTGAGAGAGTTCACAACTGATGAAAGTACATTCTAATCACAAAAGTAATACAGTTTGAACACCATATTTAGTTACCTATGCTCATAACTAGATATGTTTTTATTTCTGTCTAAGTAAAAGACTTGCTTTGATCAAAGGTTAATAATAATTCTATACCAATTTCTTGTGATGTCCTGATCAGTTTTTATTTTAATTATATTTACAATAACATCAAGTTAATGCATACATACTTTACAGATAACTGAATGTTACTAAAAGTTATTTCTCGTCCATGTTCAAGGTTTGAAACTGAGCCTGATCCCCAAACTTAGTAATTCAGTTTTTAAATGTACAAATAGTTTTTCTGTATATTTTAATTTTAATTATGGAATTTTAAGCACAATTCTAACACAGTAAACTGTGAAACCTGAAAACATTTTTTAATGGTTTCTTATTTTATTGCAAACAAAAAAACTACTAGATGAAATAATTTCAAACTTCAAATTTTTTTTTATGAATTGTATAACTTGCACAAATAAAAGTTGACATTTTAATACTGAAATCGTATTTCAAATCGGTATTTACCTCTTCTCACCTCAAAGCTGTTTCAGTCTTGATTTGCTCTCTAAACATTGCCAAAAGAAAACTTTTTACCCAGCTCATCAGTCTTTTAAAACATGTACTGATCATGTAACTATCTTCCAACAATCATTTTGTACCAGCACAGCTAATGCAGTCTATTATTCTAGCATAATCATCACGTTCAAGAACTGTCATATTCAAACCAGAAACTCTGGCAAATCATTGAGGAGGGAGGTGGTTGAAGTGAGGCAAGTATGTATCAAACTACATTATCAGGATTAGGAAATGTTAACTTATGAAATGGTCTTACTTCTCACCCCACTTTGAAAAAACAAGAGGAGCAGATGAACATGCAAAAAAACACAAAATCAAGCAGAAAGTAACCACACTGAAATAACTGGTGTGCAAGATTAAAAACAAGAGTCACATCTGTGTGGTATAGAACTATTTCTCAAATGGGTATGTTCTTTACCCAGTAAAGAACACAGTACCACAAAGAGGGAAGATCAGAATGGGCTAGCACCTACTTGCATGGGGGAAAGACATACCATACCAAATCAGTATAAGTGTTTGAGAACAAGACTCGAATACCATGACAGTGTTGAAATATTTGGTATGGCAGTGATAGCAACTCATATTAGTGCCAATTGTACATCTTCAGTTTACACTGAATTATGACAAGTGCAATCTATCCAGTTGAAACACCCCATATGAGATACTGTAAGTAACAAGTCCAGCTTATCTAGTCAAAATGCTTTATATCAGATATTATGAGAAATAATTGAAGTCCATCCAGGCTAAACAACCAGAGAAAATACCTTTGATGTGCAGCTGTGTTATGAGGATAAATATAAATATATATATGTACATATATATACAAGTGTGAACAAGAGAACTGGCTCATTGTCAGCATACAAATCCTACTTATGTCACTTATGCAGCAAACCAAAGTACCAAACATAATGACAGTGAAACATATAAAGGTACAGGAGAGGCTAGGACTAAAGGACAATGAAGGGTACATGAACAGACCAAGTACAGTCTGCCCAGGCAGAAAACACCCAGGGGAAGCGTTTTGGAATACAACAAGTGAAGTACAGCTGGGTAAAAATATCCAGTGGAAGAACTTTACATGAGTTTGCAAGATCAACAAGTGCAGTATTCTTGGGTAGAAAACACCCAGGGGAATTGTCTTCAAGATAAAATATTATGGTAAAGAGTAATCCACCAGGAAAAACATCTAGAGAAAGCATTTTAGAATATGTTAGATAATGCCAAGTGTTGTCCATCCAGACAAAAAACATCCAGTGGAAGTACCATGCATGAGAACTATTTGATAAACAAGAGTGGTCTTCCCTGGTAACACCTTTGGTATAAATATGATCTGGTCAAGTACTGGTATAAAAACATGCAGAGAAAGTGTCTTGGGTTAAGACAGATTATGTCAAATGCAGTCCATCTGGGCAGAAAATATCCTGTGGAAACACCTTTCATAAGAATTTTGTGAGCAACAAGTGCAGTCAACCCGAGCAAAAACATTCAGGGAAAGTGCCTTGGATCCTGATTGTTATATTACAGTGTAATCATTGTTCAGTATCACAGTAAGAATAACAATGTTAGCCCTCTTGTTGTTGAGTGGGTACACATAATCTACAAATTCAATTTTAGTTTATTGTACAAAAACTACTCAGGAGTAATCTTCCTTGGTTCATCACTCCAGGAAGTGGAAAGGACTCCTCTACTCCACTAGAAGAAAAGGGAATGGAATACATGTTGGGGAGTCCAGAGGAATAACAAAGCAGATACAGTGCTATGGGTGTCTGCTCATCCCTATACAGAAAGACCCCAATTGTAGGAGCCATGAGTCAGAAGGGAGAGGCAAAAATCCTTATCTACTTTTCTCCACAGACCACAGTTGTCCAGAAAAATAACAAACCTATAAACTATGAAAATGGACTTAAAAAATAATAACCAACACCTGAAGTACAAAAACCACTAAATGAACTAAGAAGGAAAAAGATGAATAAACATTAAACTTGTTAGTCCACTCAAAAAATACAAAGAACACAAAAGTAAAACATGAAGAACATAAGAAGAAACAGGCAACCAGTTGATAATAACAATTATTTTTAAAACTCAAATCCAATCACAAATTAGACACAACTGGTAGTAAAGAAAAAGCAACTTGCAAACATTAACAATGAAAGGAAGTACAAATAATGAGCCACCACACCCACAAAAGTGGTCAAAGTTATAATTACCCAAACAGTAATGATCCTGCAAAATTTGGACATGTATAGAAAATTAAACAAAAACAAATTGAAACTAAAGTATCTGAGATGATAAAAGAAGTATGATAATCTAACTTACCAAATACTTAACATATAAAACATGAAAGAGTAAACTTTATAGAGTGAGAAAATCAGACCAATCCAAAAGCTAAAATGACTTGATAAATGTGGATATACCTAGTGGGAGAGTAAAATTTACCACAGACCTTCTAGGAAGAATAACAATACCTTACCAAGGAGATTACATGAAGGTATAAAATGTAGAAAAGTACAACAGAAAGAAATATCCACACAATAGTTAGAACCTTCCTAAAAAAAAAAGTCCCCCAAAATCAAAGCCTGTGTTTTCCCAACAGACATCAACCCTGAAAACTGGAGATTGTGTCAAGACCATGGCTACTATGGATGGAAATTTATCACCTGCCATAATAAATCTCATATTTATGTGAAAAATCAGAATTAGGAAAATGAAATTATTTCTAAAACAAATGAACAGAAACAGCATAAATTAAACACAGGAAGTTAAAACTGACAAAAACTGTGTTTTGTTTGTTTTTGTTTTTAATTAAGCACAAAGCTACACAATGAGCTATCTGTGCTCTGCCCACCACGGGTATCAAAACCCGGATTTTAGCATGTAAGTCCGCAGACATACCGCTGATCCACTGGGGGGCCAAAAATTGTGATTAAGCATAATCCAAATTCTGTAGTCACATGTACAAATTAAAAACACACATCTATACACTACAGGGCGCCCCTTAAGTCACTACTCATCCATATGTTTTTGTGTTACATTCAATTACGCATGTATTATAAATTTCTTTTTTTTTTCAGAGGAATATGGCCGATGTAAGCCTATTTACACTTGAAGATGCGTATTGTGACAAATACGTGGGTACATGAGTGAGCGAGATTGAGGGACAGCACACAGATACACTGGATACATAAGATATATGGATGGGTAAGGACTTATCGACCACCCTGTAGAATGCTGATCAAGAAAGTGTAAGTTGTGCTAGGATAATAGAGTGAGTTAAATGTTTTAGCACAGATAGTGCAGTATACTGTACATATACAGGGTGGTCGCTAGAAAAGCGGAAAATTTGTCAAACAGCTATTTATTTTTACAAATAATAACTTTACAAAGTTTTTTAAAGGCATATATTATATTACACTCATAGATGCTCAAAATTATTAAAATCATGCATTTTATTCATGATGTAAAGAAATCAAAATAGAAATGAGTAAGCACGCATTTTATTCATGATCTCATCTGACCCTCAAATTTTCCGCTTTTCTAGCGACCACCCTGTAGTATTATACAATGGTGGCAGGAATTACATGTAGCTATTTGAATTTGTTTGTTTGTTTTGGAATTTCGCACAAAGCAACTCGAGGGCTATCTGTGCTAGCCGACCCTAATTTATCAGTGTAAGACTAGAGGGAAGGCGGGTAGTCATCACCACTCACCGCCAACTCTTGGGCTACTCTTTTACCCACGAATAGTGGGATTGACCGTCACATTATAAAGCCCCCACGGCTGGGAGGGCGAGCATGTTTGGCGCGAACCCACGACCCTCAGATTACGAAGCGCACGCCTTAACGCACTAGGCCATGCCGGGCCTAGTTATTTGAAAACAATGGTTAACAAATGAGATTTTAACATAAGCTTTAATTTCTTAATATCAAAATGAAATATTTAAATTAATTGTCAATCTTCACTTTTCTTTATAACACATTTTCGCTCCAAATTTCACAATTCAACTAATCTTTTTACCCCTATTTCAACTTTTCAGTTTTAATACTTTTAATGCAGATTACAAACTTTTATTATACATTCTGCTGCGACGATATAATTTTATTGCTTGCAATTACTTTGTTTTACTCAGATATAAATTATTCTAACCTTCACACAACGCCCTCTTTTATTTAAAATATATTAAAATATACATTCAGGAAAGTACTAAAAACAGTCCTATTAAAAATTACGGTCAACTTTCAAAGATACTTCAAGTTTGACTTCAAAATGTACAAGATCCACAAATAGTAAATTACTTCATTTCTTCTGTATTTTTTACTTGTTGTTATAAGAGTAACTAAAATGTAAAAATTAGAAAACTGTTTGGATTCAGGAATATTAATGTAAAAATAAAGTAAAAAATAATTGATTAATTTATGCAAGAAGAATGCAAGCAAGAAGCTATGCTGCACCATAATTTGAACTAGATAAATGTATATACTGACTAGGTTAATTCTAGTTTGTTACACAGGTTTATTGGTTACATATAGTTCAAACAGCAGTAAAATTACAAAATGAAAGAAAATGAGATGCAAAGTGTTACAAGCCTGAGGCTGTTTATGATAACTGTAATTTTATGCATCATTCTAGGAAGAAAAGAAGGATAATTTATATTTATTTTGCATTTTGTGTGGTGATTACAAGGTCAGTTAACTGGATGAGCCCAGCACAGTGTTAGGGTAAATAAAATAACAAAAATATAACGTTCTATGCAAAAGAAAACTTCTGATATTCATGTAAGAATGTCTAGAAGTTTTGCAAATGAAATTTTAAAATTGGAAAGACGAAAACCAATTTTAATCCTGACATTAAATTATTTTTACTCAGACTAGTCTAAGTCATATTCTGGCTCTATAACTTCACACACAAATTCCAGTGAAATGTTTCCGTATAGTTTTTTCTTACAGAGGTAACGTTTTTTGTTGGATGTGTATTGCCAAAGTATCATCAGTTCTCTAAGTTTGTAGAAGATTCTCGACATCAAGAATCAACTAAGTAAGTGTTGCAGAAGATGTGGAGTGTTGTTTAATCGGGTGCTTAAAGGGTATGTTGCAAAAAATTGTTTCATTTACGTTTGATTTTAAAGTACCTTCTATCATGAGGAGATGCGATATTTCTATGCTAAAGTAAACAATTATGTCTCTGCTGTTTTCAGAGTGAGGTGCGCGTTAAGGCGTGCACTCGTAATCCGAGGGTCGCGGGTTCGCGCCCGCGTCGCGCTAAACATGCTCGCCCTCCCAGCCGTGGGGGTGTATAATGTGACGGTCAATCCCACTATTCGTTAGTAAAAGAGTAGCCCAAGAGTTGGCGGTGGGTGGTGATGACTAGCTACCTTCCCTCTAGTCTTACACTGCAAAATTAGGGACGGCTAGCACAGATAGCCCTCGAGTAGCTTTGTGCGAAATTCCAAAAAACAAAACAGAGTGAGGTATACAGTATGTGATGAATCCGGGAACTGTAGTGTTTTGTTTTTCTGTGCAATGTGTTTCAGACATTATGACGATGTTGGTGTTAACATGTTTGTTTATGTTGTAAATTTCTGTTATTAATATATTAAAATTAAATGTTTCATTTCAAAACTTGTACTGTATACAGTAAGAATTTACACATTTCGATAGAATTTAGAAAAACTACATTATACACTTTGTCCTTTACACTTGTGTCTTCACAACACGCAGTTGTCGTCCATTCAGCAATGTTTAATCAAAATCTACCTTTATACTCCAGATATATATGTATTGTTATTATTAATCAATAGTTTGATGTAACGTGTGTTCTGCAGTATATGCACAGTTATAAACAAAGAGTGAACTCTGATCACGTCATTGTGTGACGACATGGGGAAGTCGCCGCCGTTGTCAAAACGGGAAAATACATCCGAATGGACGGTTTGTTTGTTGTTTTGAATTTTGCGCAAAAATATTCAAGGGCTATCTGCGCTAGCCGTCCCTAATTTAGCAGTGTAAGACTAGAGGGAAGGCAGCTAGTCACCACCACCCACCGCCAACTCTTGGGTTACTCTTTTACCAACGTATAGTGGGATTGACCGTTTCTTACCCCCCACGATTGAAAATGTGAGCATGTTTGGTGTGACGATTATTCGAACCTGCGACTCTCAGATTACAAGTCTAGCACCATAATAACCCGACTAGGTCGGACCTTCTGTTTAAGAAGTGTTCTCTCTGTTAATCTGTGAATACAATAAAAATATTTCAAAACGTTTATTTTTAAGACAGCTATAAGTGTTCGCGTTTACATTTTTTCTTTTTCTTTAAAGATTACGAGTCAAACGCGTTAACCCACTTGCCCATGGCGAGCCATCACTATGCTCGAGAGCAGCGTAAACCTTCTTAGCTTAAAAAAATAATTTTCATCTATTTCCAGGAGTGCACTCAAGAGATTAAAAGAACATAACGTATTGAAGTCTGAACTGAAGTCTGCCTCTTGCAGTGCCTACCATCATCCCAGGTCATCCTCGATATAAGCAAGTTGTACAATTACAAAGTAGACCACTTCCAAGAAAACGAGTTCCTGAAATCAAGTAAACATATCCAGTACCTGCCAAGAAAAAGACATCATGTGTCGAACATTCTTACTGTTCAATTGTCCCAGTGGAAGATCAGCTTGAAGCAGTTAAAGACAAGCTAAAAAAGTACAAAATGATTAAAGAGTATGCAAGCAATAAATGAAAAGGAAAACTAATTCTATCGCAAAACTGCTACAAATTCTAACATAATTCAAGTGTTCGTCTGTCTGTCTTCGGTGAGATGACTGATCATGACCCACAGGAGGAAGATCATCACTTCACACAAATTGTCAGGTCGATCAGTAGACTATTTTGTAAAATACTCGTGCATCACCATGGTTGTTTGATGTGTCAATAACAGAGAGGTCTTCCGTCGTTTTGAATTGACGAAGATTATTTTATTCTTGTATCAGTGATAAATCTGTATTTTCGACAGAATAATGATTAACAATTTGATACAGTAGTTCATTCGTCATATAGACGGTAAAATCAAAACTGGATGTTGCAATAATTCTTTTTCTATTATTGCAAAATGTTATAATTCGAAGAACTCCAAAAAGAGCAAATATGAATACTTTGTGTGTGAATACCAAAATAATATGTTGAAATATATATAAACTCATTGGCTAATTTAGGCACTATGGCTCGTACTCATACGAAAATATAGACTAAATTTCTACGGACTCAGGTACGTTATGATGCTCACTGGTTGTTATTCGACAATGAGGCTGGCTATTTACTGCGCAAGTTTACTTCATGCACGCAATTTGCTTCATAATTGCTATAATTGCAGACATGTTAAGACAATTACATAGTTTTCTCAAGTAATTCTCACCCCTTTGAAACTCACACGTGCTAATCATTGTTGTTGACATTGTTCCTGTTTTAGCGGCCGTTTTGAAACCTCAATTACGTCACAGCCTGTGATTGGTCAATGTGTGAGAGTTCTCTCTCTCTCTGTGTGTGTGTGTGTGTCTCTAACTGTGAATATACGTATTATTATATTTGGTTTGTTGTTGTTCTAACGTTAAAGCACAATAGTAACACTAACTATATAGCTACACTAACTTATTACAAACATAACTATTTCATGAGATACAAAAATAGTGAGGACTGCAGTATATTTTATGATGAGCTTTAAAAATAAATAGAATGAAAATAGAAGCTGTTAAGAAACAATAATGATTGGAAAGGATAAAAGACAGTGTTAAAAATAGATTGTGAGACTGTGTGATACTCCAGAATATGGAAGTGCTAAATAGTTTTAGGCCTATTGGTATAATATGTTGTTTCTTGAATGGTTGTTGACTTTGTTTCATCCATTGTCTCTGTTCATTTATGAATTTCTTTTTATCCAAGAATATAGATTATATATATTTTCCATCTTTAAAATATTTGGTTGTTTGCAAGTTAAAAACTTTAAATGTAGGTTAACGTGCACGTGTCACGAGGTTTGGAGTGTTATTTTCAAAAGTTTTATTAAATAACATGTTTACCACTTAAGTCAGTGAGATTGGCAGCAAAACGTAGTTTATTATTTGAATTTTAAAATTATATACGTTTTAATTTCTTAATTTAGAATAAAATATATAGAAAATAGTATCGGTTATTGTGTCACATAACACGTCCAGTTGTCTTACTGCTCAGTTTGTGGTTATTATGCCCATCATATAATATTTACAAGTATCGGAGGATTTAGAACTCGAATATGAGATATATACAAGCTAAATATAAAATAAGAACCTCTCGCCTCATGAGCGAAAGAAAGAATTTAACCGAAACTGTAGATGTGTAATGAAAAAGTCGTTGCTCTGAATAGGAATGGGATTTTTTCAACCCATATATATTTTACTTAGAGACTGTACTAAATTTCAGGGATTTTGAGGATACTAATTTAGTAATTTGATATATTTTTCATTTTTAAAAAGTTAATGTTTGAAGCCTACAAAAATGATCTCTACACTCCATCCACAAGGCTTAGAAACACACCTACTGTTGTTCTATGCACGAGCACAGTATCTATAAATAATGTTTTTCAATGCATTTCTCACTTACTTTCTATGTTTTAAGAAATATAATTAAAATTTAAACATTTATGATTAATTAGTAATATGTATATTTATACATGTACATGACGTACGGTAACCGAAGTATTACTGTAATTTCCAGTATTCTTTTGTAAACTAATTACATAGTTACACTTACTGCATTTGTTTTATTCTAATTTTATAAACTAAGGTAAATTTAAAACCACGTTTGAAAATTTACAACTTTAAAATAAGAGGATAGTAAATTTTATAAGTACGTGCCCAAATACCATCTTCATACACATACGCTGCGAAGTTCGACAGACATCAAATAGCTGAAACACCTGCTTAATATTATATAAACTATTTTCTTGAATATTCAAAACCAATAGCAATAATTCAAGTATTGTATAAAATATTCACACCAGAGACGTTGCTTACCTATTACCCTAAATGATACACAGTAATAAAATATTCATGTTTCCTTTTCTTCAGTTGATGTGCTTCGATTTGATAAGTGTGACGTATATTGTTGAATGTGTGTTGTGCACCTGTTTCTAAATTTGTAAAAGATATTTGTTTTACGAACATGCTTACGTGTTCGAACATTGTTGTACGTTTTAGAATCTCGCGTGATCGTACAAAAGCAGCTAACCTAAAAACAGTAACATTATTATTGGTCAGCTACAGGTTAGCCTCAGAAGCTATAATTGTGAATAACGCTTATTAATTGGAAATCTACAGAACTTGACAAGGAACTTTACAGATTTAGAAAGATACAAACCTTTTAACGTCACTAAATTAAATTCGGACGTTTTCATTTCTTCGAGAACATTAAATATCTCGTCGGTAAAAAGCAAATTTATAAGCGATATGAGGTTAACCAAGCTAACTAGCTAATTAATTGGCTCGGCGTGCATTAGAACGTCAATAAAAATATTCAGTTTTAGACTGGATATAAGACTCGGTATTGTCTGTAAGTTTGTAAAACTCTTGTATATAAACCATCATTTGTAACAACTACTAGTAATCACTGTTATTATAAAGTGTATTGTTGTTTGTATGGTAAAATGTATTTGTATTAACAAATAAAATTACATATAATAATATTGTTGGCAAATGTCATAATTTTGATGCTTATTAACATTTAGTTGACTTCTAAACTAAAATTAAAATTTTCGACCGATTTTAATATTAACACGTAACATAATAAATCCGAGACTCGTCCGAGATAAATCATAATACGTAACAGAAGTGGCATTACTTATGTTTCCCCTGCAAAGTGTCCGTTTTATTTATTTAGAGGCCCCCCAGTGGCTCAGCGGTATGTCTGCGGACTTACACGCTAAAATCCGGGTTTCGATACCCGTGGTGGGCAGAGCACAGATAGCCCATTGTGTAGCTTTGTGCTTAATTCAAAACAACAACAACAACAACAACGTCATTTATTTAGAGAAATATTCTTGTTGTTCTCTTGCAAAGCGCCTGTTTTGTTTATTTGTCGTTACTTTCTTCATCTGAAAATTACATCTATCTCAAGAATTGCAATTTTGCTAGGAGAGTGACAAGGCAAGTGAGAAGTATTTTTGCGAAATATTGAGAAAATTGAAACAGCCATGTTTATCTGAATTCATTATTGTTTTTACATGATATACTTTGTTTTGATGCAAGTTGTATTACAGATTTTTAAACGTGTCTGATGTTTTTGTCAAAAAAGTAACTTTTGAGACATAGCCTATCTACCGGTCGCAGGAACGAATCCAATTGCCGAAAACTGGAGTGTAGAAATCTGATGATCAATCTTTATATTCGATGATAAAGAGTAACTTAAGAGTTGGTTACGGATAGTGTTAACTTCCTACCGTTCTCTATAATTTATCACTTTAAAATTAAGGACAACTAATGCAGTAACCCTCTAGAAACTTTGCACAAAATTCACCAGCCAGAGAGTGCATGTTAAGTACTTATAACTAAAACGAACAAATGGTCAAAGAAATATTGTGTTGTATTGTATCATGTTAAGTACTATTTTAAGTTAATTAAGTCTTTTCTACATTACTGTGTTTCTATTTTGCAGCCATTTATTCGAGTTGAACAAAGTACTTTTTTAAATATTAAACCAGAATAGCAAAATATCTAAACACCTATAAATGGATTAATTAACTAAATTATTCAGAACATCTGCTGTAAATCTTAGATCTCCTTCGAATGTTCACCTTTCAGTTGCGCTTATTTTACGGATTTACAGTGTAAATATCTGGGTTTCAATTTCTTGAGAGGGCAGATTACAGAAAGTTCATTGTTTGTTTTGGAATTTCGCACAAAGCTACTCGAGGGCTATCTGTGCTAGCCATCCCTAATTTTGCAGTGTAAGACTAGAGGGAAGGCAGCTAGTCATCACCACCCACCGCCAACTCTTGGGCTACTCTTTTACTAACGAATAGTGGGATTGACCGTCACATTATACACCCCCACGGCTGGGAGGGCAATCATGTTTAGCGCGACGCGGGCGCGAACCCGCGACCCTCGGATTACGAGTGCACGCCTTAACGCGCTCGGCCATGCCAGGCCCCAGAAAGTTCATTGATAAACTTCGTGCTACAACAATCACAAAAACTCTTTCTGGAACTTTCTCAACGACCCCCAGAAGTTTAGTGGAATGTCTGCGCACTTACAATTCCAAAGAAACTGGGTTTCAATATTTGTGATGGGCAGAGCACACACAGCCCATTGTACAGGTTTACGCTAAACTTCACTCCAGAAGGGCCTGGCATGGCCGAGCGCGTTAAGGCGTGCACTCGTAATCCGAGGGTCGCGGGTTCGCGCCCGCGTCGCGCTAAACATGCTCTCCCTCCCAGCCGTGAGGGTGTATAATGTGACGGTCAATCCCACTATTCGTTGGTAAAAGAGTAGCCCAAGAGTTGGCGGTGGGTGGTGATGACTAGCTGCCTTCCCTCTAGTCTTACACTGCTAAATTAGGGACGGCTAGCACAGATAGCCCTCGAGTACCTTTGTGCGAAATTCCAAAACAAACAAACAAATCACTCCTGAAAATACAAAATAAAAATAGCCTATATTGCTGCCATCTGTACGCAAATACACTCACTAAATGTGATATGTGAAATTTGTGTTCAACCTAAATTTGCGCTAGAAGTCATGTAAATAAAATATACATTAGATATTTGGACAGTTACACCTGTGAAATTGTCACGAAATCCTCCTAAAATCGCAATTAGGAAATATCTGAGGTGAGGTACGTATTGCTTTAAAATGAGAGTTAAAATTTCTAAAGCAAACTTTACACATCAGTTAGAATTAAGAAGAAACCCGTATGTTTTACCCTCTCAAAGTAACGTATAGTTATAAATAGATAATGGCTAATATCATAGAACAGAAACATAACAATTCATCGTATCTTTTAACTGCTCTGGTCACCCAGCCATTATTACGGTTCCACCTGAGTAGCATGTGTGTTATTATTTTATGTTTTTAGTTGTATTATTTAATTGCATAAAAACATTATTGATTGCATCAATACCTTTAGTACATCAAAAAGTGGGCTTAAGTTTCATGACAGTTGACAACAAAAAAGAGAAGACCCAGGAGAATATCATATTCTTTGTTTTTTTTGGTATGTTTTATTTATTATTTATATCAGTGAGTAAAATGTAAAAAATAGTAACTTTGAAATAAGGTAGAGTAATTCTTTATAATATGGTAAGCTTTTGAGCAGCCTATGGGTTATTTAATTTTTGGGTTTTGGTTTCAGTTTTGGAGCTCTTGTAAAAACAATCTTGTGAGGAATGTGAACATATTTAACCTGATTATTATTTTTAGTTTCATGTCCAATAAGATTATTTTCGTTTCGGCAACGTTTTAATTGGCACATGGGTGTTGGTTTCGGACCTCTCCCAACAATAAATTTGTTTCGGTTTTCAACATTTTCAATAGCAATAAAAACGTGTTTCTGGTAACTTTCTGTTTTACTGCCAAGTCTCACAGTAATAATTTCATTAACATTGTGAACAAGTCTAGTAGAGGGAGGCCTGATGTTGTTTGACACCTCCCTCTGGATACGTTCATCCTCTTTTACTTCTGCCCCCCAGTGGCTCAGCGGTATGTCTGCGGACTTACACGCTAAAATCTGGGTTTCGATACCCGTGGTGGGCAGAGCACAGATAGCCCATTGTGTAGCTTTGTGCTTAATTCAAAAACAACAAACATCTTTTACTTCTTTTGGTGTTTCTGCCTAAAGATGTAAATCATAATTAGCGAGGCAACACTCATCAATCGAAAAAAAAAATGTTTTAATAACAATAATCAGTTAATAAAAAATTTTTAAAATATATAATTTATTCTTTATGTAGCAATCATTTTACTATAATATGAGTAAAACAGAATAAATGTTTAAAAAAAATTTTAAATTATGAAATTGATATCAGCTATTTGATAAATGTTTTCTCGAAACTACGAAATATATTTCAAGCATTGTGCCAAATTGTGAGATTTGTAATAGCAGACAATAGCTTTAAGTAATGTTTTACATTTATATTTTGTATGTTCACAAATACTAGCTTGCTAAAACAAGATAAAACTACTGTTATAAATAAATGTCAATTGTTCCGATTGCACAGGAGACAACAAAACACAGAGTCACTGGCTGTTCTGAAAACTGAAAATTTTAATACTATCACTGAGACTTAGTTGGATATTAACAATCTTCATGAGAGAAGTTTTTGAAATACCAAGCTACAAATTATTTATAGAAAATAGGAGTCATTATTGCTTGAGCAGGAGAAAGCATTTTTATACAAGATTATCCTAAGAAAACATGTATATATCATAGTGTTAAGTCACAATGAAAGCTTCCTAGTCCCACTGTACATACTCAACACAAAGTATCAACACGTAATAACCCCTCAACTTGAGTATGTCTTGCACCACTGTTACTAATGTCACAAACATAGTCAAACAAGCCTTAATGGCAAACTGTGTGGTAAGCAAACTTTTCTTATCTAGTTTTTATTGTTGAGTCATAGAAACTGAAATAAATATGATACAGTAAGTCAATGTAAGAAATGGTAACATATTTAGTTAATTATGCTTGCAGGCATTCAACAAATTTAAACTTCTAAAGTAAGATAATACAAAAAGTTGATTACTTAACAATGCAACATATTGTTAATACATAAATCATTTAGTCACATGTAACCACAGCTGATACAGACTAGTATTAAACTGGCCTTTATCAAATGCAACTGATTTTCATTTGTTTTATTTTAGAGGACCAGTATTTTGTAGAATACAATCACATTTCAGTTGTACTACATTACACATGTATATTTATATTCTTATTTACAAATACATCTTTAAATTTCAGTCACTTGTCTTAGAAGACAGAACAATAAAGAAACACAGAAAACAATGATATTCTCTGTTCACATAATTTGCACTCGCATGTCAATCTGCTGAGCCTCGGATTACGAGTCGAACGCCTTAACCCACCTGGCTATGACGGGCCGTGTGTAATTAAATCTCAGTTTATTATAGAATCTATGATATTTAAAATCAGTTTATTGTAAATGTTGGCTCAGCTAAGCGAACTATGCTGGTTTGTGATGGTAGGCATTTTGTGTGAACACATGAAAATCAAAGTATTGAAAATACACTTTACCAAAAGAACCAAGGATCTTATAAATTTAACGGTGAGGTAATTGTTGTACTTGTGATTTGACTCTTTATAGTAACATATATTAGAACTATGATTGTCAGCTATATAACTGGACTATTCACATCACTGGAAAACCACGACAAAATAAACTAAAAACATGCAGTTTCAGTGTTATAGAAACGTGGTTACAATACATAGTATTTCGGTTTTCTTAAAAGGTTTAAATCATATTCAACAAAATGACTAATTTTACTCTTTTATTTCTTTTTCAGGGTTTATTGATAATCACGATCAATTCTAAAGATGAATTTTAAATTTCTCCAGTTGGACACAGTATATCCGAAAGTAATAATTCATGCCTTAACAATAGGTTTTTTATTATTATTAAATACATGGAAAGTAAGGAATTTCTGGAATAACTTTTTCTTTCACTTCTCTCTTCCACATTCAATGAATAACCCAATAACATTAAACTGTATATACTTGTGGTCTAAAAGAAGAAAATGTTGGTAGATATTGATTGTTGACTCTGACACACGGCTGATTACAAAGGTGTGTTCAGTTTCAATCTGAGGTGATTATGAGCGAGTTCACGAAGGAGTTTCTCTACTTTAAGTGGAGGTAGTTGAACTAACGCGCTGACTTCTCTCTTTTACTTCTTTTTTTTATACAAAAATTTCAGATCAAGATAACGTCAATGAGTGCATCCTGTTAATAAATATAAATAACTGATTGACTGAAAAACACTGTTGTCAAATATCTCACTTTCAATAGAAGCCGACAGAACGAATATGTTCAGTGAAGACAAGTCCAACCCGTATATCTAGAATCACACCGTGTCAGGCCTACATCCGACCAAGGAACACAAAATAAAAAATAAACTTGGTCACAGTAAACCAGTTTTATTGGACATAACTGCGCAACGCCTTGTGAAAAAATTTGCTTTTGCGTAAGCATTAATTGCGTCTCATTAATTGAGACTTGGTGTAACCTTGTGTCAGCATGACACCTTGGGACTAGAATGGCTGTAATATGCTACTGAACACTTTAAGCTGTATTATAAATGTATATAATTTTTTCGATGTGGAATTTGTTACCTGAAGTTAACGAAAAGTCACTTATAACAACGTGTTAAGAACAGTCTCCAGTGAACCAACAGCAAGTTTACGCCCTTACACTACTTAAATCGGGGCTTCAATTTCACGCAGTGGATAGAATGCAGATAACCCAAACATTAACAAGATTGTGATGTCGAGAAACCCACTTGATGAGAAATTTATATGCAAAAACGGCTCGTTTGGGTTGAGAAAATATTTTACATATAAGAGCAAACAACGTTTCGACCTTCTTCGATCATCGTCAGGTTCACAAAGAAAGAAGTAATTGATCGGAAGCTGACCACATGTTTAAAAGGGGTTGTGTAGCTGAGTTTCGGAATGTATAGGGCGGTGTTAGATGTTTGAATATATAATTTTATTTATTTTATTATATTAATATAGGTATAAAGGCGTTCCTTTATATTGGTTTATTTTGGGTTTAAGTTGTTGTATAAGTAAGGCTTCTTTAATTTTGCGTTTGTTTCTTTATTTAGTATTTGAGTGTTTTCTATGGTTATGTTGTGTTCATTTGACTTGCAGTGTTCGAAAACGTGTGAAGGTGACTTTTTATGTTCTTTGAATCTGGTTTCCATTTTTCTACTTGTTTTTCCAATACAGAAGTCGTGGCAGTTATCACATGGTATTTTATAAATAATGTTGGTGTGGTGTTTGTCAGTGTAGTTCTTACATAGTATAGGCCTTAGTTTTGTGCCTGGTTTTTGAATAAATTTAGTATTAACTGGAATGTTATATTTTATTACTAGTTTTTGCCAAATGTTGGTTATTTGTTTGCTGATGTCAGGAATATATGGTATACAGCAGTGTTATGTAAATATCATGTAAATGTTGTCGAGAGTGTTATGTAAACGACAACCATGTCGAGTGTTATGTAAATGTCATGTAAATATCATGCATATGTTATGTAAATATAATGTAATGTCGTATTTGAATTTCCATATTTATTATTTATAATTCTATATTTATATTATTGTTTCGAGGTTTAAATCGGTGAAATTTAAAATAACATTTTAGAATTAATTAAAATTCATTTAGAAATTTTTAAAACTAAATAGATTGATCACTTGTATTGGTCTGGTGTTTGTACTGTGGAATTCTGGGAAGTCACGCGATATAGTATATAAACAGACGGCGATGCGAGGTAAATCATCCACTTTTACTCGGGTCAAGAAGTAAGTCATCCACTTTTATTCGGATCAGGAAGTTTGTCTTGTTTGAGAAAGTTTAAACTGAATTTGTGAATAGAACTAGATCGACTAAAGCGGTGAAAAATTTTATTCTGTCAACCTTTACAATTCAGTCGGATTACGGATTATATCGAAAGTCAATAGGAATTGGACTGTGAACCTTTGTTTGAAATTACCCATTCAAACTTCGAAAATTTCTCCGTGGGACTGAATTCAACGCCTAGATTAGAACTTTGGATTTCGGATTTGGACACTTATCCTGGATCATATTATTAAGCACAGGCCAGTACCTTTTTTGTATTGTAAGTTGTTTTGATGTTTGAAACTGGATATCTGTTATTACCATCAGATAATATATTTTGTGTCTATCACATAAGTAGATAATTATAATAAATTATACAAGCTGCTATCTGTGTCTTTCTGTTGCGTTCAGTCCACATAAAAAAAACGTAACAAGCAGTATATGGTTTCGTGATTTTTTGATTCGTGAGACA
>CM022392.1:1383059-1403565 GCA_011833715.1 Carcinoscorpius rotundicauda
TAAAGATATATTTGTATGAAAACGTTTCAACACAAAATCATTAATAATTATACTATTATTATCTCTTTAGATTTTTTGCGCCATTCAAGTAAGTCTGACAGAAATGAGATAAGTAACGGTTAACAGAACTGACAAAAATAGAAACTAAAAAATGTTTGTTCTCTGACAGTCATCATCATATTGAAAATACTTGAAAGAAGAGACCAGACATTTCACTGTTAGCTTTTATCGGGTTGAAACATCTTTGTCATCCTCTGCATGGAGATGTTGAGCTGTTGAATCTCAATGTTATGAAATACCTTCTACCAAACATCCTGATATTGACAGTTGCGGGAAGTCAATCTATCCCTGGAGCCCAGCAAATAGTTAAAGATAACGCTGTTAATTTTACTTCTTACCTGATGAAGAAGAATCAAGAAGCTTGATTGAAGGGTGTGAGAGTTCTTTTCTAACACTTGTGTACCAATATATCAGACTTTAGATGTAAAGTTGCCAAAGCTTGTATAGAGATACTGAAATGTTTTCCTACTGGATCATTTGCTGAAATGGTTGAATGGCTGCATAGGTTGGTACGACATGCTAAGGTTAATTACAGGGTTTTTAGCTCGGAAATATTTTCGTTGCTGCTCAATGAACCAAAAAGAACCCAGAAGTAAAACAAAATAATGTCACCAGACAAACAACTTGCCAACAAGATTGAATTTGATCTTCGTTGATTTGAACAACAGCAAGAGGAGGAAAAACAAGAAAAAAGGAACACTGAAAATGCTTTAAGGCAGAGAAACTCCAAGAGAACATCTGAGAAAGGTAACACACCCCAGCCAGTCATTACTCCTGCCGAGCTAGCCACACCATACACTGTTTCCAGAATTCACACACCAAAAAGTAGCTTAATGAATTCAGTTAAGAAAGCTGTGGAAGCAGTAAAGCTAGTTCCTTCCCAAAGATGATAATCAAGAGCAAAAAGTTCAAGAAACACATGTGATGAAAACGATTCTCCAAATCTATGTGGTAGACAAGAAAATGCACTAGAGTAAAACTGGCTATTTTTCCAGTTGTTTTGTTAGACAGAATGGATGTTGAGACAGCTCAAGCAAAATTACAAGAAATTAATGTGCATTAGTGTGAAGTAAGGAAGTGAAGAACACTCTCAAACTCCAAACCATCATACTCCAAAGAAAAGTGTTATTTGTTCAGTTTTGAAGAGGGCAATTAGCACACCTTCTGGTGTGATTAGCAACAAAACCTTTCAAAATCCTCTTGATGTCAGTGATATTCCCTTTGTTGAACCAAACTGTGAGAAAACAAAAGACAGATAAGGGAGAAGACAGTTCAACTCCTTTGATTCTTCTCCACCTACAGTCTTCAGAAGTCCTTTGTAAGCTTTGAGTGTCGCATTTGAAAACGTGAATTTAATATGAGAAACAAGGAACCTTTGTTTTGATTTTATTGTGTATGTACATATTTCATGTGAATAGTGTTTAGAATGGGGACACCTTAAAGATGTCTGATTTATTAGGGTTTAAATGTTTTTTAAAATTCATGCTGATATTAGATTGTGTATTTTAAAGTGTAATATTTGACTTTATAAAAGTGTAGTGTGAGGGAATTTCTCAGTTTTTATATAAAATTACTTTGAAAAATTGGTTCTCGGCCTGACCTGAATTTTCAGTTTTGTTTATTTGTACAGATTACCCTCACTCTTTCCCTGCTACTTGTCTCAGATTCCTGTTGCACGTTTCCTCACTTATCGACATCTCTCATGTTCTTCTTTTCAAGCCTGTCCCTTTTTCTGAATATTTCTCAGGTTTCTTTTCGTTAACTGTGTTTTGTCTGTAATAGTTCTGATAATCTTCTCCATTCTTTTCATTTTCTTACAGATTTATGTAAGTTACTTGTAATAATTTGTCACTTTTCCCACATAATTTGTTTACTCTTATCATGATTCTTTATCCTATCTTATTTAGTCTTTTAAGTAAAATAGCTTGTTTTTTTCATATAATAATTTTAAGGCCATTTATTCTTGATTTTACGTTGTTTTTAATGGTGTTAAAATATATCACATGTTATGACGTACACGTAAGTGTACAAGAAATGTTAAGTACATAATCTGCAGCATATATTTGAAATTATACATTGTAAACTAATTTATTATTTTTCCTTTACAAATCCTCTGATACGAAAGTATTAAAACTGCAAACCAAAAATATATTTCTCATTTTGAATTTTTCATTGATATTCTCAATATGACAAGAGTAGGCGTTTTTTGATAATTACACCACCATCTAAATCGTCAGCTATAGAGCACACAAATAGAATGAAGTACATCTAGTACTCTATATTTACAATTGAAATTTATATATTTTCACAAGTACCGCCAGTAAATCATATAACTTAATAATTGAGATTGAAGATTGGTTTCTTGAATGTCGGTGAAGGGATCCAATAGGTTCCTATCGTCCTAGTCAACTACTGTACTGGGTTACTCACTTAATGTGGGAAAGATCAGTGTAAAGTGGAGCACATTGCAAAAAATATGTATTGGTATTTTAAATTTACAGATGACGTGCTATCTTAAGAATACAGCTTCCTTTAATTTAATAACGTAATTTTCAATAGAGCCTGAAGTTGTGCATTTGTAAAACAAAACAAAAAACAATTATAATGCCAGAACGCAAACCAAAGATAACTATTTTAACAGTTTGTGTGAAACTGGTAAGAGCGAGATAAGACATCTTCTAAAGATAAAGAAATTAAATAGAAACCCTTAAAAATGAACTAGAATTGAAGTTGCTCGTTATCATCACTTTTACACGAAGTTAAATCCAAATGATAACTTGGCATTAATATAAATGAAAAAAGATTTAACCTGCTGTAATAAAAACACAAGTTACCAAAATAAAAGTTTAGTGAAACATTGCTAAACGATAATAGTATCCTAACTTCAACATTATATGTGCAAAAATGGCTCGTTTGGGTTGAGAAAATATTTTAAATAGAAGAGCGAACAACGTTTCGAACTTCTTCGGTCATCGTCAGGTTCACAGGGCCTCATTCAAATAAGTACTAATAAAATCCTCCATCTTACATGATTAAAACAAAAAACAGACTTGGTGTAAATGTAACAGTAACATTTTTCGCTCATTCATAATTATAATACGTTACTTTATACCAGACTTGAAAATGTTTTCTCTATGAATTAATACCTCGCATATCCAACTTCCAAATGCACGAAAACATCAGCGGAGGCCACGACCAAACGTTTGCTGTTTTTATTATTTCTCTGTGTAAGACTAGTCATTACCACTAACTCTTGCGCTACTCTTTTACCAACGAATAGTTGAGTTGACCATCACTTTATAACGCCCCCACAGCTGAAAAGGCGACCATGTTTGGTGTGATAGAGATTGGAATCCTCGACCCTCAGACTACAAGTTGAGTGTTTTAACCACCTTGCCATGCTTCAAACAATCTCTATTAATACTTTGAAGTACGAAGTTTTACAAGTTAACTGTCGTCAACTGGGAAGAAATCAGAAATGCAACAGTTATCAATGAATTCACTAAAGCCATTAAAGAAATAGTAAATGAAATTCAACACAACTATGAAAGACGTTGCCTACGTCGATTATGTATCAACACCCGTGACAGGACAGTAGAAACAAACAGAAGAAGAATCCTAATCACAAACCAGAAGAAGTGGATACAAATTGATAACACGAGAATCATTCACCCCGCTTCTAGAAGTTAGGATATCTTTACTTTTAAAAGTTTCCAGAGTCAGGATAGAGAAAATATTTCTCAGAAATTTTTAATCTCTGTTTTTGAAAATACTAAGACTATTTAAGAATATGACTTGTAGCTTCATGTAACAATTACTTATTTGATAGCATGAATCCATTTTAAAACCCATACAAGTTCAAATTACACAAAAGTAAAAAGAATTTTAAAAAAATGTAATTAAACATACAACATTGATAATGATAAGTGGAATTCTTTGTAATCAGTGTAACTCAATGACAAGTGGTAAATTAGGTTTCAAGTTTTTATCATCTTAAACAGCTTGTCTGGATGAATAATTCGCAACAATAAGTGAATGGCTCCAATTTTAAATATTCTAGAAATATCAATAAAAATATAGTTGTATGATCAAAAACACCATCCATAAAATACCACAACTCTTGTTTTCTATTATCTTTTTTAATGGTCACAATTTATTGATGAGGTTTGGATTTCATTGAAACAGATATTTCTAGGTGACTATTGATAAATCACTTGGTTTCAGATACTTTACTTAATATTTTAAACAGCTTGGTTGACTGAATGATTCACAAAAATGAATTAGCAACCTTAATGATACATATTATTTACATTCCTGTATAAATGTAGGATTACCGTAGAAATAACATACATTTAAAAACAACGTACATGTACTATCAAGATGATTTTTAAACTCTAAGTGTGTTTACTAACATTATATTTACTGCGGTATGTCTGCAGACTCTCACCGCTAGAACAGTAGAACTGATGTAGTGAGGGGTGAAGAGGAATATGATGAAATACGTTTTAGACGTACTCTTTAGACTGTATAATAATACGTGGATTTCATTACCAAAAGAGCTGTTCTAAACTGTATTTTCACCGAGAGCAAAGCGCAGAATGCCCACTGTTTTGAATTGTACTTAATTCAGAAATCTACACTACAAAATAAAAATAATTGTGAAAAAATATCTAACTACTAGAGTAATTGAAAATTTTAAACACTTATTACAAAAAAATAAAAAACGTGTAGTTATTTTAGTTTCTTAACTCTGTCTGTCCGGCCATACACTACATTGTTACATTTCGAGCCTTTACTCTGTAGTTATTACATGTGTGTGGACCTTAACATTAATTCAAAATATGAAAAAAAAAAATTATCCAAGACTTTAGCATCTCAAACTTTGAGGGCTAGGCTACTCATACCATCAGCATAATTAAACTATTATATAAAAAAGCACTGTTACACTAGATAAGTACATCGTGATATGTTTTTTTTTCAGTTTTTCGTAAAGTTACACAAGGGCTACCTGCGATATAGCCCCTTCTTAGTGTAACAGTGGAGGGAAGGTAGTTAGTCATCACCTCCCAGTATCAACTTGTTAACGAATAGTGACATTGCACGTCACATTATAACTCCACCATCTCTGAAACAGCTAGCATGTTTGGTGTGACGGAGATTCGAACCTAAACCGACTACGTGTTCCGACTTTACGCTTGTCTACCTCTTTATTTGCTGTTAAGGTACTTGTGCACCCAGCATCTTAACATGTCCATTTCTCAGTTAAACTAGCAATAAACCGAGAAGAATAGCATCCAAAACTTAGATTTGACAGTAAGACACCAGGATTCTGTCTGTCTCTTGTGTTTTCAAACCAGTTCCTTGTGATATTAGGTGTGCCTGTTGAGCATCAAGGTCTCTCACTAACTCTTGAGATATCAGATTACATTTCTCTTCTCATACTGCAGACTAGAAAGTAAGCATTAGAGGTTGCACCCAGGCTCCTGTTATGTATACTAATAATCTTTGTCCAGAGGATGTAGGATAACATTGATATAGCTCTTCCATTATTGGCAAAAGCTGTCAGAGAAGACTGCTTCTCCTAGTCCTTGTATTTTTAGTTTTAACCTGAACCATGCCTTTCCAGTATGTGATTATGAGTATCAAATACATATTAGTAAGAGAAGTTGAATGTAAAAAGCACATTGAAAATATACTGTAAAATAAAATATTCCTTTGGAATGAGAAAAAACAAAGAGCAGTGGAAAAATTTATTCTTATGTGAACAGATAAAACATTTACAATAATTATGTAATTGTTCACTTATCATTTTGCTCTTATGTTCCATATAATGATTATTATTAGCTACTGGGTTAGAAAAGAACCTTCAGATATCTGCAAGACCAAATACCAATAATTATCTAACACTGCACGTCCAGATCATTCTTCTTGGCTTAAGAGCTTGAAGTGGGTTGTTGCTATCAACTAGGACTAGCTGTCTTTTTGTAATTTACCAGTTCAAAGTTAAGGACAGCTATGCAAGTCTATCTTCTGAAACTTGCATTTTATTTAGCTATCATACTTGAGAACATTTCAGGTCCTGTGTTTACCTACAAAGGACTCTCTTCCACAAGTATAACTATTTAATTTGAGTTTTATAAAAGCCTGATGCTGGTGTGTGTGTGTCAAAATGTTAAGTGAAAATGATTCAGAGCAAGAGTGATCTGCCTCTTAACAGAATGGATGGTTGTTCCTAGTTAAACTTTCACTGGCCTTCTTATGTTTACAGTAACTATTGCTCCTTTAATTTTTGCATTTTTATACTTCAAATAAAGCTGACGTGCTTTCATGAAATGAAAACAAAATTGTGGGAAAGTGCAATAATTATGAGAGCAGCTTTTATAAAAACTACATATTTTTCTAATGATAGTTAAGCAATACATTTTTTGGAACAAAATAGTTTTTCATAAACTGTAACAATGATGAATAATAGCAAATAAACCCTTGTAAGACTTATAACTTAAAATGCATTGTTTGGGATGCAGTTGTCAAAATATCTTTCAACACTTGAGCTATTATCTCTACATCTGTTTTTCACTTTATGCGTTCTGGTAAAATTATCTGATTCCTCAGGTTGGACTGGGACACTGGTCCCATTACCAAAATAGTCTACTCCTGTTTTTTTCTGACATTCTCTAATTCGTTCATGATGATGCTGAAAAAAGATGGTCTTTCCTCTTATCTATGGTAGTTCATTAATTTTGCCATTGGCTTGGATACTGTTTCAAGTCAATCCACTGATGTATTTTGGCCACATTCTCTGCTCTAGTTTTCAGCAACTAAAGCACATTGCCAGTAATATCCATTTCTCCTTGAATACAGACTTGAGTAGCATCATTCTGCCATTTTTTTATTGTGGTACATTTCTGAGACAACATTGCTGCAATGTTAACTTGCAGGTTGACAAGATGTACTTTGCATGCTTTTCTAGTTTTTCATAACTCTTCATTCAGTTTCTGAAGTATCCAGAGCAAAATGATGCATATTTGGTAAACATCAAAATATTGTGTTTCTGCCTTTGATTGCAAAAGCAACAGTTGATCATCAGATGATTTGTGAATATTTGGAAAATATTGATGGTCGGCAAAATTGTATTTTTGTTATTTGAATGCTAAATGGTGCACTTTACCAATGAAAATTTCATCTGATGGGAGGTGAAAGTGCATCTTAATTTGGAGAATGTAATGTGGCATAAAGATGTGGTTCCTGCATGCATGTCAGATGAAGTTGTTAGTGATGGTGGTCTTTCACAAAATTCTGTTGCACTGCAGTCAGGTGACAACCTTACATTAGGCAGTAATGATTTTGGTTTGGTGATGACCCTATGTGAGATACTGTTGCATTATGGGTAGTGGTAGTTGAAACCCCACAGAAGATGCAGTTGCACTGTAATGCAGGGATCGTGGCCGTCCATCAGATATGTTGTAGTTTTGTGGGGACAACATTACTAAGATCACAGATATTGAGAAGCTTCACCAGACCCTAATGGAAGGTGGATAACAGATGTTTTCAGCAATAATATGTACAATAGGATCTTCAGGTATTCTTTTGAGAGATCTGAAAGGGTCTGGCTTTAGGATGTATTTTGGAAGTGGCAATGTTCATTTTGAGAAATTGTAATGCAAACTGTAGTTTCATAGGAGCTGTGTGACTATGCCTTATGCAGAACAAAAAACATTCAAGACAGTTATAGCAAAATCTCTAATGAAAGTTAAAATTTGTAATAATATTGGCAAGTTGCTGAACCCAGCATTATTTGTTATTTAGGAAGCTTAATTATTAACTGTGAAGCATTAGAATAATGAATAGCTCAACAGTTACTAGTTGGTAGTGTTAGCTAGCTGCCTTTCCTCTGGTCTGACTTTTAAATAAGAGGTAGCTGGTTCCATGCAAAATTCCAGAAACAAATAAAACTTTACAACACTGAATTATTCATTTATTTTGCTTCATTTTCTAAATAATCCTGTTAATTCTGTACTATGTTTGCTGCTAAGTAACAGTAGTGTAAATCAAGAGAAGCTTTTGTAAAGTTTGTATGTTGTTTTATTATAATTAACTTTAAAGTTGTCTTTTCCCTTTTTTTAGTAAACTTTAAGAACGAACCAACTTGTCTGTTAACTAATCATAAAATATATGAGAGCTGTGATAAAATGTACAACTGATTATTACAATACATCCCAAGTTTGCTTGCAAAATGACTTGACTGTAAATTATTTATGCAAGAATTACTTGTTATGTAATTGGGTGAACAATACTGCACCAGTGGCAATCAGTTATGAGCATGTAGTCTAACTACTCACTTTTAAAAGCATAATTTTTAAGCAGTTTAAATATAAGGAAAAAAGGCAAACCTGGGTGGGTGTTTGTTTTGCTTTATAATACTACAGAAGCACAGGTTACTAGTTCAACTGCAGTCTGGAGATAGCACTTTTCTTATGGTATGGATGTCTGTGACATTGCAGACTGTAAAAATATTGAAGAGAAAGGAGTAAAAGCAGCTGCTACAAAAGCAACATAACGAATTTCTTGTCCATATTCTTGTACAGATGTTTGAACAGTTTTTAGCATTGAAATTTTGCAGACTTAAAGCAGAGTGACTGAAGGGTTATATTTGCATATAAATTTATTTACAATTTATTGTTAATATATGCCATTCAGATAATATTAGTTTTTAATATCAGCTTGTCTGTTACATGACATTTGCACTTCAAGTTGCCTATTTTAGATATTTTTCTAGTGTGTCGATAGGTGCAAATCTCAAGTAGCTTAATCATGGATCTCTGATCAGTGGCTCTGTTGGTGCCTTTGTCTTAAAGATGTTGGACCCCCTTTGCTGTCTGAGGGTTTAACTCTGCATAGTGGCTTTCTACATTTCCCCAATCCAGAATTTGTGCACAGTCCCATAAATCCTCCTCCACATCATCTGTGCTGTTGTCAACTTTCTCTGTATATGGTACCAAGCTTTAATTCTTACCAAGCATCCCACTTAAAGTTATCTTCCTACCTGAGGAGGCTATGCTCTTTTGTAATAGGTTGTCTTTTATTCCTTCTTTTGGCCCTAATATCCAGGTGCAGCTGGCTGAATAGAGCCTGTAATTGAATAATATTTGCTATCTCCAATAATCAGCCCATCCAACTATGGCAAATTACCATACCCACTTGTGACCTTTCCTTGAGTCATCCGAGGATGGTAGATACTCCTGATTAGAGGTACAATCTTCTCTGCCAAACATTTCCTTTTTTCATTTATTACAGAGGGTTCAAAATCAGGTGACTTTAGACTCTGATGTTTTGTTACAGCTCGGAGATTCCTCTTTACAGTTTGTGTTCTCTACAAAGTTGTCATTTCTTTTGCCCTGGATCACACAAAAGCTTTGAAGTACATCAATTGTACTTCTTACACTGACTGTCTAAGCTGTCTGCTGACCCTGTAATTATTTAGTCTTAGTTCTCACCCTTTTCTTGTCAATATTCAATGACAGTTGGCCCATTTTTGTTTATCTTCTGTTTCAGTCCAGTTTTTAAGGATACCTGGCTGTCAGTATTTGTGGAAAAGAGCTTGCCGATACTGCAGCTGATTCTGTCTGCTCTAATGCTGTCACAGCTGTGCCTGTCCCACATGTGAACTAGTGGTCTCTATTCAAGGCTCAGTTGTGTGGTAGTTGGATTAGGGGGAACAATATCATAAACTTTACCAGATTAAACCTACTGTTACTCTCCAGCCACCTTGTTTCCATAAAATTCAAGAGGAGAAAATTGTTGTAAAGAGGATATGTATTATTTTATTTTTTAAACTAATCTGTCTTTTAATTAATACTGACCCATCAGTGTGTAGATTCAGTCACACTTGTTACTGTTGAACACTTTTTACTGTCATGTCTGTAAGCAGCAGCACCATTGTAGAAATGTTTTTCAAACATATACCTTACAGTGCACAAGGTCATAAACAATGGTGACATTGGCAGATTTGATCTTTTTTTTTTTCATTTGGACCATAGGCCTTTTTACCTGATTTTTGTTTTAGTTCTAACTTTATTTTACAATTTATATTTTACTTTGACATCTTTAGCAGTTGTTTGAATATAACCCAGTTTTGTGGAATATTTAAAGATTGCATACACATGAACAGGTTGTATTTAGCTAGTATTCCCATTATTGAGAAGTGGGTTATTTTATACCAAGTAATGCATTTAGATATTTTTTTCAAGGCAGCTCAGCATACTTTTAAAACTGTCTTCACTTTTATTTTGCATAAAGCACAGAACTGGGAAAGGATTAAAGGGCAACAAAATAAGTTGTTTTATGTGAAATTAAATTTTGTTTATAAACTTATCAAACATGTACTTTTGGGGAGATCTTAACATAAATATTCAACCTTGTTTTAAATAGCTTTCAAATCAAAATAACTACAGTGAGTTGTAGGATTTTTTTGCCATTAATAAAGTCTATAATCTCTCTCTTACTTAAATTTTACCAGAGCTTATGGAATTTTTGCTTTTGGAAAGGAGTTAAAATATTGGTTTAAAAAATCATCTCTGTATTTGTAGTCTTGTAGTCATTTTTAAAAATGAAACACATTATTTTTGAATCACTTTAATTTGTATCATGTAAAAATAAGACATTTTAAGTGAAACTAACTTTTTCAGCAAAAATGAATTTGTTCAGAAGACAAGGGAGAATCCAAAAAATTCAAATGGTGGAGAAGTAACTGGTGAGTACACACTAATGACCAATCCCAGTCAGTAAGTGACAGTACCAAAATTTACTCTTTTGTGGAATTTCTTTGTTGGAATATTGTACAGTATGAGATTTAATGTGATGTAAAGTCTGACAAGATGAGTTACTGTGAATATTAAAGAACTAAGATAAATATTCAAATATGAATCAATATTCCATGAAGAATGAAGTGAATGTACTTATGACACAAGCATTCTTAGTTGTTGAAATGATTGGGGAGCTGAAAAACCTGAAAATTTATATTTTATTAAAATTTGTTTAGTATTTGTTATTTAGTCTCTTATCACGATTTCCACTGGTTAAGTTATTTGAAAAAAAGAAACCCAGTTTTCTCATTTTCCTTTGCAAATAATTATAGTAACTAAATGTGTGTATTTGCTTCTCAAGCCTTGGTATGTGTGCCCTCTCACAACATCAGTGTAATCAGTTATGTTCTACAAAAGTCAAGGTGCTAGTAGAACATTTTGCTTCAGGTTATTTACATTTAGGTTTTCTTTTTAGTGTGTGCAAATAATCAGTTCTTACATAAAGCTACTAAGTTTGTATTTTAACCAAACTGTTCTGTTTTGAAGAATGTTTGTTTATTTTATTATCATATTTATAAGTATAACTACCAGAATGTGTATTCGCAGCATATGCGTATGAAGATGGTATTTGGGCACATGCTTATAAAATTTGCTATCCTCTTATTTTAAAGTTGTAAATTTTTGAACGTGGTTTTAAATTTACCTTAGTTAATAAAATTAGAATAAAACAAATGCAGTAAGCGTAATGATGTAATTAGTTTACAAAAGAATATTGGAAACTACAGTAATACTTCGGTCACCATACGTCACGCCCCCCACTAGTACAGCAGTATGTCTCTGGATTAAAATGCTAAAATCAAGGGTTCGATTCCCCTCGGTGGGCTGAACAGATAGCTATGAGAAAACACACACACCGTACGTCACGTACATGTATACATATTAATAATTAATCATAAATTTTAAAATTTTAATTAGATTTCTTAAAACATAGAAAGTAAGTGAGAAATGCATTGAAAAACATTATAGATACTGTGCTCGTGCATAGAACAACAGCATGTGTGTTTCTAAGCCTTGTGGATAGAGTGTGGAGATCATTTTTGTGGGCTTCAAACATTAACTTTTTAAAAATGAAAAATATATCAAATTACTGAATTAGTATTCTCAAAATCCCTCTAATTTAGTAAGGTTTCTAAGTAAAGTATATATGGGTTGAAAAAATCCCATTCCTATTCAGAGCAACGACTTTTTCATTACACATCTACAGTTTCAGCAAAATTCTTTCTTTTACTTTTGAGGCAGAAGGTTCTTATATTTAGCTTGTATATATCTCATAGTCGAGTTCTAAATCCTCTGGTACTTGTAAATATTATATGGTGGGCGTAATAACTAGAAACTGAGCAGTAAGACAACTGGACGTGTCATGCAACACAATAACTGATACTATTATTCTTCTAAATTAAGAAATTAAAACGTATATAATTTTAATATTTAAATTACAAACTACGTTTTGCTGCCAATATCATTGATTTAAGTGGTAAACATGTTATTTAATAAAACTTTTGAAAATAACACTCCAAACGTCGTGACACGTGCACGTTAACCTACATTTAAAGTTTTTAACTTACAAACAACCAAATATTTTAAAGATAGAAAATATATGTAATCTATATTCTTGGATAAAAAGAAATTCATAAATGAACAGAGACAATAGATGGAACTTAAAAGTAAACTACCATTCAAAAAACAACATATTATACCAATAGGCCTGAAATAATTTAACATATCCATTTTCTGGAGTATCACACAGTCTCACAATTTATTTTTAACACTGTCTTTTATCCTTTCCAATTATTATTGTTTCTTAACAGCTTCTATTTTCATTCTATTTATTTTTAAAGCTCATCATAAAATATACTGTAGTCCTCACTATTTTTGTATCTCATAAATTAGTTATATTTGTAACAAGTTAGTGTAGCTATACAGTTAGTATTACAATTGTGCTTTAACGTTAGAACAACAACAAACCAAATATAATAATACGTCTATTCATAGTTATAAACACAGAGAGAGAGAGAGAGAGAGAGAGCACTCTCACACATTGACCAATCACAGGCTGTGACGTAATAGAGGTTTCAAAACGGCTGCTAAAACAGGAACAATGTCAACAACACACTAGCACGTATGAGTTTTGAATAGGGTTAGAATTACCTGAGAAAACTACATAATTGTCTTAACGTGTCTGCAATTATAGCAGTTACGAAGCAAAAATACAGGGCTTATCTAGTTAACTGATCTAGTAGTCACCACACAAAATGCAAAATAAATATAAATTATCTTTTTTTTTTCTTTCTCGAATGATGCATAAAATTACAGTTATCATAAACAGCCTCAGGCTTGTAACACTGCATCTCATTTTATTATTTTACTGCAGTTTGAACTGTATGTGACCAATAAACCTGTGTAACAAGCTAAAAATAACCTAATCAGTATATACATATATACAGTTCAAATTATGGTGCAAAATAGCTTCTTGCTTGCATTCTTCTTGCATAAATAAATCAATTTTTTTATTTATTTTTACATTAATATTCCTGTATCCAAACAGTTCTCTAATTTTTACATTTTAGTCACTCTTATAACAAGTAAAAAATACAGAAGAAATGAAGTAATTTACAATTTGTGGATCTTGTACATTTTGCAGTCAAACTTGAAATATCAAGCCACCCTGTAGTGTATAGATGTGTGTTTTTAATTTGTACATGTGACTACAGAATTTGGATTATGCTTAATCACAAATTTTTATCAGTTTTAACTTCCTGTGTTTAATTTCTGCTGTTTCTACTCATTTGTTTTAAAAATAATTTTATTTTCCTAATTCTAATTTTTCATATAAATATGAGTTTTATTATGGCAGGTGATGAATTTCCATCCATAGTAGTCATGGTTTTGACACAATCTTCAGTTCTTAGGGTTGATGTCTGTTGGGGAAACACAGGCTTTGATTTATGTAGGAAGGTTCTAACTACTTTGTGGAATTTCTTTCTGTTGTAGTTTCCTACTTTTTATACCTTCATTTAATCTCCTGGGTAAGGTATTGTTATTCTTCCTAGAAGGTCTGTGGTAAGTTTTACTCCCTGATATTCTCACCATAAAATTTGTAATTTACTTCGTAAATGTGGAGATCAGATTACCCTGCTGAATCACATAAGGCTACTTGTGTGTTGCTTACAAGCATTCCTCATAAAATCTTGTTGTTCCTTATTTTATGTAATCTAACCTAAAAAGCTTGCAATTTTTAGACCTTAGACATTTTTATAATAATAAGTAAAAAATAAATAAAAAACAATAACTAGCCAGCTTACTTAAGACTTTCTTTTCTGCCATCAATTGTCAATGAAATGTAAGCCCACCTTCTAACACTAATGGTAGTACTGTACTAAATACTTTATTTACCTAAATAAAATACAGGATAATAATACACAAAAAGCAGACAATCACAAATAACTATCCATTTTACCACTTTATAAGAGTAGTAATAAATGTTGCTAATAAATTCAGCTCAACTTACTGATGTGTTTGCACGGGAATAAAGTTTGAATTTCAAGTGAAAACAGACAATTCTCTTATAGAAAACAATTTATGTCATTTGATAGATTAAAACCTTACTTTCTATTGAATATAAAAATATGGTATTAAACACAGAAATAATTTATGGCAATTTTGGAAAACAGGATTTGATAAGTCAGTGTGAATGTGGGGTATGATTTCCTATTTTGTTGCACTGTAACTAAATAAAATTGAAAACTATAAATATTATTATTTGCCTCAACACTGGTAATATCATAAGCAATTTATTTCAAATTTACCATTTCTTGGAGGTATGGTAAATACATTAGAAGAGAGGAATATCAAGAAGAAAAGTCACAATTCTTGTACTGAGGGAAGTTCGTGATTTCTTTTAATGTTGCTTTATAAAATTAAGGACTGAAATCTCATGTGTTATTAAATTTGGATTATTAACTACGTTTGTCTGATGAACTTATCCATATACCATAACAAGGAAGTAGTTCAATTAAATTTAAAATGTGACTCACTAAAACACCATGACATTCACAAAAATAAATTAAACAAGGGTGGAAATATACACATAACAGAAAAGTTAAAGGTCTCTTTCCTAGCAATTAGTCAGGAAATTAATAATAAATTATAATACAAGCAAGTCTTGATATCTGACTTTGGATATGACTATGCAATAAACACTGATAGCCACACATACCTAAAGTCTTGAAACGGAGATCTCAAGTGATGAAAATTACAGAGAAAGAAAATAATTACTAAATAGAAATGCAATCACAATCATACATCTTATGCTGTGTTCAAAATATATTTCTCTGTAACTGACTAATTTTTATTTACCTCTGAAATATAATGAGTAATTTTACATGGTGTTGAGGTTAGTCTTCCAAGAATCTTTGATAATCAAAAACAAGACATTTCTTTCTCTTCAAAACTCATACAAGCACAAAAATGACAGTATTTGCAAAATATAAAATGCCAAAGGAAAAGAAGCTGTATGTGTCCAAAACCATTTTGTCTCTCAACTACAGAATTAGCATACAATTTCAAAACGTTTGGTTATTCTAAAGCCATGTGAAAGAAATCTCTGGAAAAATTTGTGGATGGTCTTAGGAATATTAAATGCAGAAATGTCTCTTGTATTAATTTATATGCTTTTGTTTCGAATTAAGCACAAAGCTACACAATGGATTATCTGTGCTCTGCCACCACGGGTATTCAAACCAGGTATTCATCAGTGTGATTCTGCAGACATACCACTGTTCCATTGGGGGACATGTTTGTGAATTTGTTCACTTGTCTACATACCTTTCCCACACTTTTGAAGATGGCAAAACAAAATGTTTTGAGTGAGATTCAGATTTATGCAAGTGGGGTCATGATCCATATGGTATAGGATATACCCACCACCTCTCACTAAAAGAACGTAAAATGCACCAGAAGGTTAAATAGAGTATAACAGTGGTCTAGGAGCAGGTGTTTCAGGAATCTTTTACCTGATTCTGGCATTGGATTTTGTGTTCCTAGTCCCCTCATTGATTTATATGACTCTTACAAGTTAAAGGTGCAAAATGTGGGGCACGTACTGAAGGATCATGGGTGGATGTCCTAACAATATTTCATCATGGGTTTAATCCCTTCTTCAAGTAAGATATAAATTTCTTGTACATTGGAGTCTACAAATCATGAGAGTGCTTTAGAGCACAACAATACAGACCAGATATTCTATGCTTGTTCTAAAACTAAGCTTAATTAACTTTAAGGACTTGTTGAATTTTTTAAATTTTTTCTGTGGATGATCTGTTAAAAAGTGATTTTTTAACAGGACAACTGTTTTTAAACACTAAGTGCAACTTTTTCCAATTCACTCTGAGGTTCATCTTCTACAATCTTCACAATTTGATGAAAGATAAAACTTGACTGTCAAAAAATGAAAATCTAATTTTCAATAAAAATGAGATAAACCTGGTATTTATTTCAGATTTATTCAGGAAATATAAACGACACATTAACAGGTCAGTTGAAAAAGTTTTATTTCATTCTTTTTGCACAAAAACAATTCCAGTATTGTTGCACAGGCTTTAATAATAAAACACTGACTGAAAGTTAAAAAAAAATGCAGCAGGTAGGCGAATCATAAATATGAATACAGGATATCTGTTGTTTTCACTCCAAAATATAAAGAAAAAAATAAGACTTATATGTAAGAGCAATAGTTTACTGTAACAAAATTTTTACTAACAATTTTCTTCGTTATGATTAATTTATGAATATTTTGTTTCTATATAAATTAAAACTTTTTTTATTTATTTGTGGTACTTGAATATGATATATTTAACAATACTTCTCAATACTTATGGATTTGAGTTACATTTGACCCACTTGGATATTTTACTATTATTACCGTACACTCTTGAAACATAAAAAGGCTTGTATAAGGTTTTCTCATACACAAAAATTGCCATACTTTGTGACCAAATACAACTGAATCCAGCATGCATGTTACTCATCCATTCGACTAACCTGATATTGAAAAAGGAATACTAAATAAAATTCAAAATCTATCATATGTATGTACAAGAAAGCAAGCTTTTAGTAAAACATAAAAGTGTGTTATGCACAAAATCTATATGAGTTACAAAGATATGTCTGCAAATTAATTATATCTGTTTGACTGAGATTAAGAAATCAAAGCACATAAAAATGCTCAAGTGAAAAATTAGGTTTCTTTATTATCATTGTATTTGCACAACCTTTGAAATGCACATCTAAAGTTTTTGTAAATAATACCACTTATATTACATCTGTCACTTACTTTCCTCTACCATGAAATGCTTCCAAATCAGTAATAAAGGATAATATAAACAAATATTTAATAACTGACACCAAATACATAATACCATGTTGAATGGTACTCTCTAAAAAGTAAAAAAATATGAGCTTTGACATCTACCCATACAAACAGGCCTAATGTGAAAACTTTTACAAGAATGAAGACAATATCTTAAAATACTATAATAAACTTCTAAGATTGTGACTTGTGTCTGTGCCTTTTAAACTTTACACAAATTATGTTGTTTGTATGTACAGAAGTTACATTTAATCTCATTTTCACAGAACCATAAATTATTTCTCATGTAAATAGCTGATAAAGTGCACTATCTAATGATAACTTTGCTTTTAGTCATTTTTAAAGCTGTTCTCTGTTAGAAGCCCTTGCCCTTTTATGGTCTTCCAGCATATGATGAGAAATAAAATATGTAATAATGAGTCTTCAAATGCAAAAAAAGACAAACCATAAAGGAAACAAGAATTGGTTAATTGTATTCTTAATGGATTCCACTTAATAAACAAGAACTTATATTTTGAGATTAACAGAAAATTCCTAACATAATGATTAGTGGGGAGTTTTATTAAGAAAGTTGCTCTATTCTGTAAAGCTGTTATACTCCCCCAAAATCTACTCATTGAAGAATATACAACTTAACACTTTAAGTACAGTTAAAAAGAGATAAACTGAATTACAAATTTAGACTGTTTAATGTATTCTAATTACATATAACCCATGTGGAGATTTATAAAAAATTACTTGCACTGAGAAAATTAAATGTCAAAAGGAAGTTACTGTGTAAAACACAATATATGTTATCTTATCTACAAATTTTTGGATCACTGCAGCAAGTGCTTTGAAGTGAACGTGATAAAAGTTCATTGGACATTCAACACAAGACCTCCTTGCTTATTTATTCAGTAGTTTTTCTTGCAGAATGTGAGTCACAGTCCAGACATGATAGAAATGTTTTTTTTAACAAGGTAGAACAAATTAGAAGTACATAAAATGGAAATCTTCAAATAAATTGCTCACTATTCAAAATTGTGACAGCAAAGTAGTACTGTGATTTGACTTAACAATACAGAACAGATATAACCCTCAAAGATCTTATCTAGTCAATACAAATTTTTGTAACATTTCATGTACATGTGATTTTACTGATAGAGCTTGTGGATGAAAACAAGATTCAACATTAAAATACCACAGAAAAGAAGCTGCATAAATCTGGATATCATGTAGGGAAACAGAAAATGCCAGAATGTTTGAGACAAATGTGGTAAGTTAAAAGGTGATGAAGTTTGAAGGTAAGGCCATCTGATCTTCATCTGAATAACAAGAAGTGAAAGCAAGCTGTTGAAAATGTTGAACAAAATCTTCCAAACACACAACAAGTTGAAAAAAATAAGTTAAAAAAGCAAGAGGCCATACGTCCTGGCTCTAAGGTACAAAATGCAGAACAGAGCCAACCACGTTATGCACAATAACAGTAATATTGTATATAATAAAATAACACAAAGAGGAAACTCATTTTGCTTTATATTATTTAAAACTCCAACACCAGATCAACTGCATTAACTTTATTTACCCCCAACCTTCTAAGAACAAACATTAAAAATATTAAATTTACTTCAGTAAAAATAATTTAACACTTTCTTTGAAATTTAATATGAAATATTAAGGCATATCCTAAAACAAACAAGAAACTAAGTTTCTAGTATATGATTTGCAACACCAATATAAGATCAACTGACAGCTATGATGAGGAAACTGTCAAATTAAAACAAAATTTGAAAATTAATTTTAAATTATAAAAATATTTTGTGAAAATATTTAGCATAGATCTTATTTATATACACAAATATATTTTTGTTCATTAAACTGTCAAAGAGGTCTTAAGACAGACTTTACAGTAAATTTTAGCAATCAATTATTGTTAATTTTATGGGGCTATGAGTAGATGTTAGATATTTTAATGTCTCTTCCAAAATTATTTTGAAATAGTAATACCCAATTAAAAACACAAACAAAATCAACAACTACTAAAACTACTGTAATAGCAGCTAATATAACACAATTTAACAACCTTGTATATACATATAACAAAAGGAAAAAACATCTTAACCTTTGTGGGTAACAAACTTCTAATACTTAAAATAAATATTGACCAAGGCATCATTCAGTTTACTACATACCATTAAACTATAACTGTTTCATGGAATTTTGTCTTTCACTTGTAATGATCCTCAAGTACAAATACTAAAGAAACAAAGCTAAACACTTTTATCCTTAAATATACATCATACACGTGATATGTTTAGTTGTGTTTTATTCAACCATAGCAAACATGTGTTTGTATAAAATTTAAGAAGAATTAATGTTATCAGAATGATTATATTTTTATTTCAAAATATAGCTTAGGATTTATATTTAATTATAAAATCTATGTTTGCAAAACAATATTGGTAGTTTAGCATTAAAACACAGTTGTCAGTGCTAATAAAACCAAGGCTAGCACACTATTACTGTAGAAAACAAGGTTCTTTTGAGTAAACATTTTGTTTTTATACTAAAATATATATAACTGCAATAATGTCAGTGCAAAAACAAGTAATCATGGAAATGTTTAATATTTGTTTAAATGTTGTTGTTTCTTTATGCTAAGCTACAGAAATAAGCACAACAAATACTGCAGAATAGGTTTTACAAATAACATTATAACTAAGTGTAAGGTTGTTATATATATAACACCTATGAGTGTTATAAATAAACTCATTTGAGCTCTGTTATAGACAAGTATAATGTATTAATATCAAATTAAGTAAATAAGGCCTTTTGACTTTCAAGAACGAAATTAATGCAACACCATAATCAGATAACTATCATAAGTGTATTTGTATATATCACTTTGCATATTTAAATTTGTAGTAATTTTGGCTAAATATGTTTCACTTGGGGGTTGTTTGCATCAATGGTCATCAGATTTATTGAGTAACAACAGGCAATCTCTGATATTTTGACAAAAGACTGTTATAAGCTTGCATTTGATGTCAGATCTATTATAGTTTTATATCTATCACATCATGATACATAAGCCACAGTAAGATAAATACATTGCAACACACAATCTGTGCTACACCTCTATTTAAATGAGATAAAACAAATATTTTACAAACAACACACACAATCATTTTAACAAAAGTACATTTGTGATAAATAATAAGTAATTTACTTAAAT
>CM022392.1:1403896-1525828 GCA_011833715.1 Carcinoscorpius rotundicauda
AACACAGTGATATAGTGTTTAGAGTCGTCTAGATTCTGGGTGCAGCAGTATGTGGGTTACTGGAAGTACTCCACATAGCTATGTCGTCGGCATTCTGTGATATTAACGTGTCGTTGAAGGAGGAACGGTATATCGTTGATATAAATGTTGTACAGGACTGAACTAAGTACTGAACATTGGGGTACTCCGGGAGTTAAGTTAGTAGGGATGGAACGTGATTCGTGAATTTTTACCTCAGCTCTACGATTCCTGATAAAAGTGGATAACATCAGACAATCCGTGGTGGTAAACCTATGGTGTGTGTTTCAAACCTGAGGCCATTGTACCAGACTGAATCAGGCTTTCTGAATGTCGAGGAAAGTGACTATTGGATTGTTTGCGGTTGAAATCACGGTTTATAGGATTCAATAAGTCCAACAAGATAGTCTTTTGTTTGCCTGTTTTTTTTCCGACCAGCGTTTTAGTTGTACCTTATTATTTTATTTGATTCCAAATAGTAATTAATTCTGTTGATTATCCCACGAGTTTACGTTGGGTTTTGAGAAGACTAATCGGTCTATAATTACCAGAGTTACTGAGATCGTTATCTTTTTCCATATTTTCGTGTAGTATCTTGATAAGAATACCTGTCTTAGTACTTTCTCTTCAAATATCACTTATTCATCAGACTCAGTGTCAAGTGTTTCATTCCGCTGTCACCAATCTCTGGTTTCAAACGCGTCTTCTGGACAAACTGCACATGTAGTTCCTTCCTTTTCATTTCCATATATAACTCTTTACTTTTGTGGTATACCAGAGAACGTTAAAACTGGTGGGTACTCTCCATTTTACAATATCATGCTGGTTACTTCGTTAAAGAACTTGTTTTAGAAAGATATTGGACTAACTAAATACTATCTACAATTAAGGATGTTATCATCCCTTCAACACCCAGTTTAGTGATACATACTTTCTACATCGGCGAAGACTGTACCTGGTTCACGAGCGTTCCCCCACGTGTGTGTTCCTCTAGGTAGAGGTATCACACTCCATTCAGATGAATTTGGAAACTTTCCGAAGGGTGCTCATCTAAATATATCACACTGTTTCCTCAACCAAATCAACGTGAGTTTAGGTGAGATATCGTAATATTTTCTTACACTAACACCTCGACTCACACTTCCCACCCTTCCTCTCCATTTCTGGTACTTCTTTTCTTGGATTCAGCTGCGACAGAAGAATTAGTCACGCTTCTGTTGGTGGAGAACTGGAGTATTGGCTCAAATAAAACATGGGGTAAGTGGGAGTTCAAGACTAGGGCGAGCAAAAACATTTTTGTATATGGAGAGCATCACTGAGCTATCATACGAGAAGAGGTATCTATCGGAAAAAAACATTTAACGTGTATGAAAGTGTTAAGTTTTCATAAATTCCCAACGAACCTTCAACAGCCTTTTGTTTCACACCCATAGACAGTGTATTCAAATGTTGTATGTGTAATCTTGTGTATATATAAATAACTAAAGATAAACTTATCTATTGGCCTTTCTGTTTGTGAGTTCTAATGTAAAATTATTTGGCCTTCTTAATACAAAATACTTATTATCGTAACTTATCATCTGTTTGTTTTATCTGTAATGCCACATCACAGATATAATTACACATTTAAACAATGTCACAGAAATATATGATTTCATGTTGTTCTATTTTTATGAGGCAGGCTTGTTTAAAAAATTCTAACAAACAAACTTTTAAATCTTTATAATACTTGCATCAAAGCTACATTTCAACATTATTTGATATTTAGTATGTAGTTTGATGTCGCCAAGACTTTGTCACATTTGAGAAAGTATGTGATGGTCATGAAAAACAATCATGTACGTGGATTATGAAGATGTGTTCAGATGAAGTACTTTTCAAGAAAGGAGATAGTCGTTAAACTTAGTTGAATTAAGAAACAACATCAACATCAAAACCATTATTAAATTTATTTCTTTATCAACTATAATACTGACTTCAAGTTAATAATTATCGTTTAATGTTTAACATGATAGATATTACTTTCAGTTTTATCGTTGCTATTTGTTGTTTGACCATTTCAACAACTTTCACTAACACTATATCATTGGTATACCTTTATTAACACTATATTAGAACGGCGTGCCAGATGAATAGGGGGCTCGACTACCAATCTTACAGTAGCTGTTTCGAATCCCTGTCACACCAAACATGTTTATCCTTTCAGCCATTGGGGCGTTGTAAAGTGATGGTCAATCTCAATGTTTATTGGTAAAAGAATAGCCAGAGTCCTTGTGTAGGTTTGCCGAAATTCAGAAACAAAACAAACAAACCTGCTTAGTAATATTTCATGTGTGTAGACGATTTATGTTATTTTAAACCTTAGAGAGAATCGACTTATTTCTTAGGTTGTTGATAACGTTTACCAAATTTATTATTATTAGGTCTAGATTGTTTGTATGTTTGTTGTTTTGGTTGTTTTGTTTTAATTTTGCCAAAAATACACCAGTGTCATCCACGCTAGCCGTCCCTAATTTACTAGCTTAAGACTGATGGGGAGGACAAAGCTGTCATTACCCACGGCCAGATCTTGGGATACAATTTTACCAACGAATACTGAGGCTAACCGTACATTATAACGTTCCCACGGCCGAAAAGACGAGCATGTTTGGTGTCACGGGGATTCGAACCTGTGATCCTCAGATTAAAAGTCGAGTACCTTAACCACCAGGCTTTGCCGGGACGTTGGACGTGGAATCTAGATCTAATTGTTTATCAACACAATGCTTGTATTCTAACGTTACACTACATGTACCTTTAGATGGGGTTGGTTGGGTCTGTGTCAAAAAATGTTTTTTTGTTTTTGTAACTTTTGTAGTTCTAGTATTAATATTCAAGTTGTCCTCCTGGGAGATAGTGGTACATTTCTAGATCTACATCTCTAAAACCAGGGGCTCGATTCCCCTCGGTAGACACAGCAGACAGCCTGATATTCATGATCATTTCACTCTCGGAAAGAAAGTATTTTTACCATGTTAAGAATGTGTATGTAACAACTTCAATCACAACTGTTCGACAAGGGGGCCAGAGCTTGACTATACGTTACACGTGTGTAACAGGAATGTGAGAGTGTTATTCACGTGGAGTTGCTCCAGTATCAACATGTAGACACCGACAAAGATAACCAAAGGTCAGCCTTGTATTCTGTTCAACCAACAGCATCACAATAAACTGGTATTATTACACGATTCAGTTCTAAGTATTCAACTGAAAATAGTGTCATCGTTATTTCACTAATTTGTTATTACGTCCAATGTGGCGGAATAAGCAAAGCTGGTCGGTGCTTGAGGTTTCGTGCATAACCTTTATAAACGCATCAAACCAGTCGCAATGACATCTATAACAGTCTCAGTGGTATTAACATTCATAACAGTCTTGCACTAGCCATTAACAGCTACAAAAATAGTCAAACCAGTCACACTAACGAATATAACAGTTTTAGTCATTCTGACACCTAACATATCAGTTGTCATTCTGACACCCAAATTATCTCATACCAGTTATACTGACATTATATAATCCACACTAGCTGTACTGATGCTCATAATAGTCTCATAACAGTCACATTGACTCTAATTTAAACAATAACCAATAGATGGGGATGCTGTTACCGTTTTATCGATTTCGAAGTGGTTATGTTAAAAATAATATTAAACTTCTGCTTATTGATTCCGAAATAATCTTTTACCAGTGAATCATTTGTTATTTCTTGCTGTAAACTTACCATACAAAGCAAAGTATAACTAGACACTTTTAAATTTTCTACCATGAATACATCATGAGTTATTAACAGGTTGTTTGTTTACTGAATTTCTTGCGAAGATGTCTCTTTTAATCGTCCCTAATTTTTGAAGTGATAGACGAAAGGGAAGGGGACCGGTCAACATTTATCAAACGCCAATTCGTTGATTGCTCTTATCCCACGTTAAAATGGATTGGTAAACATGTTTGACGACGGGTGTAAATCCAGTGATCTGCCAGTTACGAGCAAAGCGCTCTAATAGATCATGTCAGGCGTCAATAAGAAATAAACATTTCCAGTAAAAAAGGTGAGGTTTCGATGACAAGAAAAACTTCTGGCTGAAAATTTCATGTTTTAAAATTTGTTTGATGAATAAAGGGAGACAAACAGAGACTTGGATAAATACTTCAAATATTACAATATATATTATAATCAAACCATAAGATTGAATTGATCAGTCCTAACAAAGAAAATCAAACATATGTTATTCAATTTTACGGATTTTTTGTGTTTTACTTGGTGTGGAAGCTGTAACAAATAACTACAGCAAAAATACATCTCTATAAAACAAATTAAATCACTCAAAGTGGGACACGTCCGATTGCTCAGGGGTAAGTGTAAGTTCTTACAACGTTAAAAATTGGATTTCAATATTCACGGTGGGCAGATAACATGCGCCCCTTGCTTGTAATTTTATGTTTAACAACAAACAATCACAGGTGAGACAGATACATAACAAAAGTAAACTTTCTTCCAAGAACATGAAAATTGGTTGTTGTTTTTTTCAGTTTTCTAAAGTTTTGGTACATCCCAAGTGGTACAGCAGAATGTCTGTAGAAACAAGCTTTCTACTCTGGTGGTGAGCAGAACACAGATAGCCCACAGTGTATGCTGACCTACAAATAGAAGCTGTGTTGATTTTAAAACTTTAATGAATTAAATTGTCAGATACTGGCTTACAACTGAAAGCATTGAGGAATGGAGGGGTATTAACCTTCTTTACAAAATTTGAGACACAGTAATGGTAGATACCACACAAGTATTGTGTTGTTGACACATACAACTCATCTCTACTTCGATTCATAACTTGTTATTGATGTTGACATCCATTGTATCAAACGTTAAGGACAGTCATTGAGACCGTATAACTATGCTAACAAAACATGTTAGGTTTAAACTAACTCTTCTCTCTAATTAGAAACAGAGACTGGAAATTAAATATTCTGTCTTTTATATCAGTGTAATAAACTCAGAAAAAAAGGCTTATCCTTCATTGGAGAAACAAGTACAAAGCAATGTATTTCCATTAACTTATCATTGTGTTCAAACTTATTATTTACTAGCCAAATCTAGAACTTCTGAAAATAAATATGATAAAAGAAACATCTCAACAGGTATATGAAAACAATCTGGTATATAATACATTTTAATGCGTAAACTTAAACAAATAGTAATTTGTGTGTGTGTGTGTGTAAAATTAAAGTTTATCCTGAAGAACACACTTGCTAGAAAAACTTTTCCAAACATTAATTCTGCATTTCAATTTCCATATCAGCTGGCATAAACAATTTAAAGGATAAGCATGTTGGAGAGAGTTATGCATGCTTCCTTTCACACTGAGTTGTGAGAGTGCCATGGACAGTTGGTAATGTTCTAAATATCTCTGACAAAAATATTCAAATCTGTTTATTTATTTTGTAAGTATTTTAACTATTAATTATGTCTCAAGTATAACTGTTAGAAATGGCATCATAATAAAATTCTTAAAGACATTTCTAAGCCAAATCTGATTATTATTACCTGACTATTTTTAGTTTCTGTTTTTTTCTATTTCTTTGATTGAAAACTTTATATTAATGTAAATCTCATGTTTACATGATTTATTGAACATGATTCCAGCTACTTTGCTTTAACCAACATCTCACATGGAGATATTGTCAATTATGCTGTTATAGGTTATGAATGTACACATATCTGTGGAAGGTAACAGCTGGTGGCTGGAATAAAATGAAATGCCTGATACCAATTGGACAATACAAAATTGGTTTAGACACCTGCAATCAATATAATTTGTGAAAATGTTTGTTGTACAGTTTAGCAGTTAATTCAGGGAATATATGTTTCATCACTTTTGGATTTTGGAGAAATTTTGTTCTTTAGATAACATAATGATATTTATACAATTTTAAGGAATAGCTTCAGTTCATTTAGAAAATGGTTTAGAAATAAATGAAAAAAGTATGAAATCAAAAGTACTTAAAACACAAACCTGCCAAGTCTTCAACACAGTAAACCACCATTCAGTTTTCTTTATCACTTTTGTACTATCTCATAAAGTGTTAATTATAACATCTTAACTATCAAGTTGTGCTAGAAAATGGAAAGCCCAAGGCACAAACTTGCTATACCCACATTTATAAAACCGAATACTGCTGCTTGTTTAAAGTAATTATAGATATGATCTCAGTTTAACAACATTTTAGAAACCATGACAATACAATATACTGGAAACTTTTTACATTAATAAAGATTTAACAATGAACACAAACAAACAAACAAAAATAATAAGAACAAAAACAACAAACAAAACTTAGTCATGCAAAGATCAAAGAACTAGGATACATAGAGTTACATGAAATAGTGCAATTATATATGAATGATAGTAATAAAAGACTATATGAACATGACAGTATTTATACAATATTTTAAAAATGTTGTTATCCACAATCACCAGTAGATGAGAAGTGTCTTTGTAACATTACAAGTGATGAAACAATCAAGAATACAAAACATTAACACAACAAACAACCATACCTTCTTATGAAATCATAAGTTAACTATATAATATTAACAAATAAAATTAAGTTTATGAAATTATCTTTTTAATCATATTATATACTGAATGTTTTGTAAACGAAGCTGTCTTATCATTTCTATTCAAATATAGTTACTGAATTTATTTTTTATTTATCCAAGTGTCAACCATTCTTCTGTAATGCTCTTCATATTTCCGGTAATTTTTTCCTAATTCACTTGTAATTTTATTATTTATTTCCATAGGCAGTTATGTCCAATAAAAATAAAATACTTACACCAATACGTTAATATATTGTACTAATATTCTCTTCATGAATAACATTACTAGTTTGGAGTATTGTTTTGTTCTAGATTTCATAAGTTAAAGAGAAATAATAGAAATTTGTTTGTGTGTGTATGTGCAGATGTATTACACACAATTCATTATTGTGTTAATTATGGAAACTTGTCATGTTTTTCTTAAACACAAAACTACACAGTATTTTTGCTATATCTGTGCTCTTTACAGTATAGTTTGGAAAGAAAATAGAAACTTTTACAGAAAAATGCATAATTTCATAAAACAGAAATTGCAAAAAATGTGTTTTATGAAGCAGTTGATATTTGACTACAGTATTTTAAAAAATACAGGTCAAATGTGCATTTTAACTTTATCATCAAGAGAAGAATATATCAAATCACCATCCAATGTTTCATAATTATCAATTCAAACCCATTTTCAAAGAATAACTAGGCCATTTAAAACTATGTTCCAATGAAACTTAATTTCACAGAAAGCAAGAAGAAACTTTTTGTAAAAGTAAATAAAGACCGTTGAAAAGTGATGTACATTATTAACAGAAACACTGTGTTTTACATGTTCCATTAATATGAAAACTTTATTAAAATGGTCATACAAGTACTTGTAACAATCACTGTTTTAATACAGATGAAAATAGCACTCAAACGTGGTAACTCAGTAATAACAAATAAATATGATAGTACTAAATGTAGATGTCACAGTACTGATTCACCTAGAATACCTTATATTCGCAAATGAATACCATAAAAGTTATATTTATATATGAACGAATATATATATATTATATATATATGAACGAAGAACAGATGTAAATGCAATTCAAGAACACCCTCTACTATCATTCCAAAGGACGAAAGTAAGGAATGCTAGTAGAAGCATGTGTTTGAATTTAAATAGTATTGTTATGTTTTGGATTTATATTAAATATATTGGCCTGGCATGGCCAGGTGGGTTAAGGCGTTCGACCCGTAATCTGAGGGTCGCAGTTTCGAATCCCTGTCGCACCAAACATGTTCGGCCTTTCAGTTGTGGTGCGTTACAATGTTACGGTCAATCTCACTAGTTGTTGGCAAAAAAGTAGCCCAAGAATTGGCGATGGGTGATGATGACTAGCTTCCTTCCCTCTGGTCTTACACTGCTAAATTAAGGACGGCGAGCGAGAAATAATAAAACAACACTAAATATATTATTGTTTAGAGTACTGATTCTAATTGCATATGAACAATTACTGTACTGCATAGCATTGTATATATATATATACAAAAAAAACACACACACAAAACAAAATAACACTGGCTATATCTAACAAACCTTTCTATCAGACACAATATACACTCAGTGGCCACTTTATTAAGTATACCCGCTCTTTTAAGGCAAGTAGCAAAACAGTGAATCATATGGAATACATAAAGCATGCAGGCATGTCAAGAGGTTCAGTTGCTGTTCCATCAAACATTAGAATGAGGAAGATGTGTAATCTAAGCGACTTTGATCGTGGAATATTTGTTGGTGTCAGACGTGGTAATTCCAGCATCTCAAAAACTGTTGATTTACTGGGATTTTCACGCCCTACAGTCTCTAAAGTTTACAGAGATTGGTGAGAGAGACATTCTGCAAGCGTATCACATTAACACATTGTTAATGAGAGAGGTCAGAGGAAAATGGCCAGACTTGTTCAAGCTGAAAGGAAGACCACAAATATCAACTCTTTACAACAGTGATGTTCAGAAACGGATGGGCTACAGGCAGCAGAAGACTACATTGGGTTCCACTCCTACCATCTAAGAACAGGAAGATGAGGCTACAGTGGGTACAGGATTACCAAAACTGGACTATTGAAGATTGATTTTTGGTACAAAATGCAAATAATCAGAATTCGACATAAACAGCATGAATCCATCCTGCTTTGTGACAATGGTACAGGCTGTTGGTGCTGTAATTTTGTGGGGAATATTTTCTTGGCAAACAGTAGGTCTCTTAATACTATTTAAGCATCATTTGAATGTCACAGCATGCCTGTTCATTGTTGCTAACCATGTGCATCCCTTTATTGTCATAATCTACCAATTTTCCAGTGACTACTTTCAGGAGGAAAATGTGCCATGTTACAAAGGACGCATCGTCTCAACGAACATGACAGTGGCTTTAGTGTACTCCAATGACCTGCTCTGCACAGTCCCTAGATCTAAATTTCAATAGAGCACCTTTGGGATGAAGTAGAACAGAAGGTTAGCAGAGTGAATGTGTAGTCGACAAATCTGCAGAAACTGTGTGATACTATAGAGTCAGCATGGACCAAATGTCACGAAAAATTCTGGTTGTTTTGGAGGTAAAAGTGACTCCTATCCCGTACTAGATATATGTACCTAATAAAGTTACCTCTAAGTGTATATGAAAAGTTAGTCCTTCACTAGTACAGCAGTAAGTCTACGAATTTAAAACGCTTCAATCAAGATTTCGATTCCCCTCGGTGTGCTCAGCAGATAGTCCGAAGTGGCTTAACTAATTAAACACAAAAAACATATAAAAAGTTATAAATCAATTGCTTATTTGCAAGAAACAACAGTAAACAAAGTACGTAAAATAAAACTGATTTCAGAACATTCTATTGTATTTCTGATAACTTGAAAAACAGACACCAAACAGAATTTTATTTTAACTGGCTGGTGATTAGCTGGGTAAACTGCTTCACTGTAAGCATTGATTACGTTCTTTAGTGTCACATTAAATAACATTTCAATCAAAATTATGATTTAAAATATTAATATAATAAAATTATTCATATAAACAAAATTAGTGTTTCCAATTATTACTTTTTTATCATTCCATCTACCTGATAAAAATTTTACATGATACGTACAAACGGATGATTCTATGCGACATAAAAGTGGCCAATATTGACAGCTATCGCTCAAGAACATTAAAGTCTAAACTTTTTTAATACTTCGACTCCCATATCGCAGTTTTAGAACAAACTTTTGGATCAAAGTTTGTCTGTTTATCTTCAGTTTCTCTTGACGGTGTCTCGAAACACTTGAACTACTTAAGATAAACATCTTGATACACACTGTTGAAGTGTTTCTTGTTGTTTGTGTGTATTTTTATATTTCATTTATTAAGGATGGAAGTTAGTTCGTTCGTTTGGAGTAAAGCACAAAGCTGCACAATACGCGATCTGTGATCTTCCTGTCACGGGTATCGAAACCCGGTTTCTAGTAGAGTCCGCAGATATATCGCTGTGCCACTGGAGAGCACACTTCAATACACAACTGAAGTACTCGAGCTGATGTCAAATCTTACTAAAAAGATACACTATATTCGTATATAATTTAATTACGCTTTGTAACTGGTTCTTCAACATGTCGGCCACTTCTATTGAACTATAATCTGAGTGGACAAGACAGTATAAACTATCTTTATTTCATAAGTAGGAAAGGGAGACTGAAAGTAATTAAAAATTAAGATTGACGCACTCGAAAAGTTTGCAGAGGAAGACGAGTTCCTATCTCAAGCAGTGTCTATAATAACAACGTGTAAATACCTGAAACTGATCTGTTAGAAGATAGAGCAAAGATATTCCTCACAAACAAGACAAAACTTTGAAAGCTATTCATCCAATACAGAATATTTTTATGTAACACTTGTAGTGACCTGATTTTGCTACACTAATTTACAAAAGTGTACATTTTACCAAACAATCAATTTCTCTTCTCAATGGCCATATAGACGACCAGTTACCTCCCATCACTGCCAGCACACATCTCTGTCAACAGAAAATAAACCAATCAGTTTCGTGTGGCTGTAAAATGAGCTGCAACCAGAACTGTTATTGTGCCGAGAAGTAATTATCTCGCTACCTTGTGAACACAGGGTCTCTGTATAAATGTTCTAGAACAAAGTATCTTATTCAGGATTGGCCTGTTTGAGTTTGATATGCTGTTGATATTTTATTTGTCTACCTACTTCTTGCTTCTTCTTCAATCGGGCGTCGAATTTGTCTTCACTTTTTCAGCTAACACGCCTGCCAGACTCATACTGACAAGTTCCATGTTAAACTCATCAATCTTTTCAACCCAAATTATCAACAATCATCGGCCTGGCATGGCAAAGCGTGTTAAGGCGTGCGACTCGTAATCTGAGGGTTGCGGGTTCGCATCCACGTCGCGCTAAACATGCTCCCCCTTTCAGCCGTGCGAGTGTTATAATGTGATAGTTAAAGTCGTTGGTAAAAAGAGTATCCTTAACATGCTTGGCCATGCCGGGCCAATGTAAACATAAATGAATAACATAACCTAAAAGCATTTGTTTTATTCTCAAGAAGTATAAAATAAACACGATTTGCCATATAATTCTAATGTCCCCTCATAATTCACTAAGACCCAGATATACCAGTTAAGTGTCTCCTTTATTTTAATTCAGTTCAACCTTTTTAAAAACAAATAGTTTTACTTTAGTTTCTCAGATTCGTTTTTTATTACTATGATTTTACTTGATTTTTTTTCAATCTTCGAATCCTGCAGTATTTTCTGTTTCTATTTCCAAAACTTAGTTTATTTCAAATATTTAAAGTTCCTATGTTCATGTTGAAAATAATGTATTTGACAGGAAATATCCTCATGTTGTTTATTTAGTAAGGGAGAAAATTCGATACTTTTCTATGAACCTTTATGAAGCAGGATAATTAGGCTTAATATCTTTGATTGGATTTTATGTTTTTTTAAAGGGGTTTCACTAGTTTTAGTTTATATGTTCAGTAACGTTCAATTTTATATTTTCTCTTTGATTTGTTAAACTTATTGTCACTTTTATTTTATTTTTCATAATCGATTCTTGCTCATTTTTTCAAAATTTTTTGTCTGTTGTTTAAAAATACGTTTAGCATTCGTAAAGATTTGAATGATACGTTCTCCATATACACAGGATTTAAAGTGTGGTGGCTGCAGTTAAATATAACCAAACTGGTGCAATCTGAAATGTCTTTATTATAAAATACTTGTTTTCTGAACAAATTATTCTATCAACACTTTACATGAACATCCCTATTCATTAACAATAAAAGTGTTAAACAATTATATTATTGTTTTCATTTCAGCTCCCATGACAGTAATGTTATTTTCATTTTCATTTGTATTTGTCACAGTGGGAATACCACTTGTGGTACTTTTATTATGGTAAGCACAAAGTTTCTATTGGTAGAATTTGTTTTTAGTTAGATGTAAAACCATCCAACTAGATCGAACTTCTAACTGTAATGTTATTAATCTTCTAGTTTACAGCTAATTGGTTGAACAATCTAACAGTTCAGAAATACTTCAATCTATTTAATGTTTATTATCATGATTTTTAAACTGATTTCTTATTATGAATGTTTGTAATGGTATTTACGATTCTTATAATGATTAAATGTTTCTAACTTGAAAACGACTTACGACCCAGGAAGGTGTGTAGTTTAAAACTATATAATTAAACTCGAATTTCTTAACTAGCACTTACAGCAGACAAAATAATTTACATTTAAATACTAATTGTTGGTGTAAGTTTTACGTAATAGTCAATCAACTAATTTACAATAAAATTGGTATTTTCTTTTTTATTTCTTCCTCTCTTACGCTGATCTAGAATCTAATTTAAAATTGTTCTCCCATAATGAACCTTTCTTATGTTGACTTAATAGAACAAGAATCCTTTCAGTTAAACGTACCATTTATCCAGTGTATTAATATACTACTGTAATATTATAATGACACTGAAGTTTAACAGGTTACATTACAATTGTTGTTATTTGCCGTTTAGCTCATGTTACTTTCAATATAAATGTATATCTACTGCCCCAAGCAAGAACAGCAGTATGTTTCCGGACTCGCAACGCTAAAATCAACGGTTCGATTCTCCTCGTTGGGGTCAGCAGATAATCCGATGTGTCTTTGCCATAAGAAAACACACACACTGATGTCTGTAAATATAGAGATATTTATCAGAGCTACATCTTTTTCTTTCAGCATTTTAATTTGGAAAGGATCCGCGGAACAAACTGGATCCGTGGAACATCTAAAAGAAACAAACAGCGAAACAACAAAAAATGATGACGTCAGTATTAACAAACTATTGAGTTCAAGGTTCCATGAAGTAATATTTATGTTAGAAAATTATGAAATGAAATTAGAAATGTAGTTTTACTTTTGTTTGTTTTTATGAAATTTTAAGCAACACAACTGGCCATTTGTGCTGTCCCACCAGTGGTAAAGAAACTCAATTTCAATAATATAACCTTTCAGATTTACCACTGGAGAGAAAAATTTAGTTTGAAAGCAAAAATTATTAGTTTCTGAAAAACGAATTTTCTATTATTTCAGATTTACTGAATATTGTTGTTTGTATTATTATATTATATCACTTGAAAAGCTGTTTTGTTTTTTTGGAATTTCGCACAAAGCTACTCGAGGGCTATCTGTGCTAGCCGTCCCTAATTTAGCAGTGTAAGACTAGAGGGAAGGCAGCTAGTCATCACCACCCACCGCCAACTCTTGGGCTACTCTTTTACCAACGAATAGTGGGATTGACCGTCACATTATACACCCCCACGGCTGGGAGGGTGAGCATGTTCAGCGCGACGCGGGCGCGAACCCGCGACCCTCGGATTACGAGTGCACGCCTTAACGCGCTCGGCCATGCCAAACTATTTCCTGAAGAGCGAGCTTTGAAGTTACGATACCAGTAGAAGTTAATAATAAAAAGGAAATAAAAGCTAGATATTCCAATATTTTCTTATTCGTATTCACGAGAGAGTCTTTTTTATGTTTTGGGTGTGTATCCAGTGGCACAATGACAAATATGAGGAGTTACAACGTTAGAAACTTGGTTTCGATACCTGTAATAAGCAGAGCACAAACAGCCCATTGTGTAACTTTGGCTTAAATTTAAACAAACGAACAAAGTTTTGGCTAAATATACATATTTTTTGTTTCACTAGAATAACACGAAACCGATGACTTCAGTGTCTGAAATTGAGAACCCTGACCCTACATGTTCCAGCGAAAAAGGTAAAATATATCTTTAAAAGTTTTAGTGTTTATCTTTCTGAAACATTTGTATTATCTGTAGACCAGAAGAAAAACTTTTTCCTCTCCCCCTCTCAAATTTACCCCAATTGCAGATCTAAAATACACTATTTTTCTACAGAAGATGTACGTATCAACAACATTCATGTTCTTCTGATGGTTATCGTAGTTTAAACACCAAACTGTGGAACGTGAATACAATGTTGAGTTCTTACACAACTAATGACATTTATAAACATTGTTGTACAGTGTCTAACAAGTGTATCTCAGATAAAACATTGTGAAAAGTCTCTAACAAAGAAACACGTTTGACCTTCGTCTCTGTTTCTGATTCATTATATTTGTGTTCTCTGTCGTATTTCCAGTGTTTCACGGATATCATTAGTTCTAATATCTTACGGTTAAGCCCACAATGACTACCTTCACTTATTATATTTTAATGTTTAATTAAGTTCAGCTGGGGTGAGGGGCTGTTATAATATGATGATCAATCTCATTATTTGCTGGTAAAAGTGTAATCGAGTTTTTAACATTGGTTAGTGTTGATTATATGTCTTCTAGTTTTTCCTAACCCTTCTGGAATGTCTTTGAATAGATTTATATTGATATTTTCAGTTGAAATTACTTACTGGATTTATCTACATTTTGGCTCAAATTTTAGACACTAAGTTTGTTTGTTTGTTTTTTTGGAAATTCGCACAAAGCTACTCGAGGGCTATCTGTGCTAGGCGTCCCTAATTTTGCAGTGCAAGACTAGAGGGAAGGCAGCTAGTCATCACCACCCACCGCCAACTCTTGGGCTACTCTTTTACCAACGAATAGTGGGATTGACCGAAACATTATACACCCCCACGGCTGGGAGGGCGAGCATGTTTAGCGTGAACTCGCGATCCTCGGATTACGAGTGCACGCTTTAACGCGCTCGGCCATGCCAGGCCCATTAGACACTAAGAGACACAACTATTTTTATAACCAAGCGGTGTTTTTATGTTTTTTACCAACATCCGTGTGGCTTGACACTAATTGGATACTTTAACTTTTAACCCATGTTAATATAAAAACAACAATCTGTACTTTAACTACAACTGTTTCCTCCCCATGTGACGTATCAAACCCACTCACGTCACTCTACACCGGAGGATACTAATAATATGATATCAATTCTCAACCGCTCTCCGAATACACGGCGGCTCTTTTTTATTATTATTGCGGTGTAAGAGAGCCTTTGGTGATCTTCTGTTTAAACCATTTGCACTATTATACTGCAGGGTGTTATCTCTCTGTCCCTCAGTCAGTAAACACTATAATGATGCCATATAAGCCATATAATTTGTATTGTCTTGACGTTAGTGTAACGTGCACATGCCATAAATATTTTAAAATATTTTCTGAACCCAAACGAGCCGTTTTTGCACATAAAATTCTCAACAAGTGGGTTTCTCGACATCACTGATTGAGAATTATAAACTGTACGATACAACACAACATGACGTATAAACTTGAAAAAATGTTTTTCTTACTCTTCATTTTGTTTTTATCTGCTGTTGAAAGAAAACACGTAAGAGGTCGTTTCACCAAATATCTAGTTTATTAATATATTTCGTAGGTTCGAATTTAACGAAAGATAAAAGGATTGTGTATTCAACTTATTATTTTGTAGTTAATTCATTACAGGGGAAACAAAAAACCTAACAAGTATCATGGTATAATATCTCAGAAAATAAGGTAAGAAATAATTTCAAAATACAATAACAACTATTTCTAACTGATGATTATGTCTTACCAAAGGTCGAAAGGATGAAATTATTAAAAGTCAAAATTTACCTAATGTAAAAGTTATTCTTATTGTATTTTAATATTATTTATTCAACCTAGCAAGTTCCTTACCAGATATTAGTGGCCCGACATAGCCAGATGGTTAAGAAACATGACTCATAATCTGAAGGTTGCCGGTTCGAATCCCTGTCACACCAAACGTTCTTGCCCTTTTATCTGTGGGGCATTATAATGTGATGGTCAATCCCACTATTTGTTAGTAAAATAGGAGCCTAAGAGTTGTCAGTGGGTGGTGATAACTAGATGCATTTCCTCTTGTCTTATACTGCTAAATTAGGGATGGCTAACGCAGATAGCCCTTGAGTAGCTTTGCCCGAAATTCAAAACAAACAAACAAAAACAAACCTTACCATTTAATTAAATTATCCTTAAAGACAATAATACTATAGAATAAGTAAAATTAAAAGTATATGTCAGTGTTAAGTTGCTAAATAAAACTTACACATTACATCTAATGAAACATGAACATATAACTGTTATACTGATCTAAAACCACTGTATTTATACTTATGGCCTGAAAATAAATACTGAGTACCAAATACCACTGATTTGTTGTTAACACTTGCTACAAATACAAATGTTTAAAAACCAATTATTAAAGATATATTTGTATGGAAACGTTTCAAAACAAAATCATTAATAATTATACTATTATTATCTCTTTAGATTTTTTTGCCATTCAAGTAAGTCTGACAGAAATGAGATAAGTAACAATAAGTAACGGTTAACAGAACTGACAAAAATAGAAACTAAAAAATGTTTGTTCTTTGACAGTCATCATCATATTGAAAATACTTGAAAGAAGAGACCAGACATTTCACTGTTAGCTTTTATCGGGTTGAAACATCTTTGTCATCCTCTGCATGGAGATGTTGAGCTGTTAAATCTCAATGTTATGAAATACCTTCTACCAAACATCCTGATGTTGACAGTTGCGGGAAGTCAATCTATCCATGGAGCCCAGCAAATAGTTAAAGATAACGCTGTTAATTTTACTTCTTACCTGATGAAGAAGAATCAAGAAGCTTGATTGAAGGGTGTGAGAGTTCTTTTCTAACACTTGTGTACCAATATATCAGACTTTAGATGTAAAGTTGCCAAAGCTTGTATAGAGATACTGAAATGTTTTCCTACTGGATCATTTGCTGAAATGGTTGAATGGCTGCATAGGTTGGTACGACATGCTAAGGTTAATTACAGGGTTTTTAGCTCGGAAATATTTTCGTTGCTGCTCAATGAACCAAAAAGAACCCAGAAGTAAAACAAAATAATGTCACCAGACAAACAACTTGCCAACAAGATTGAATTCGATCTTCGTTGATTTGAACAACAGCAAGAGGAGGAAAAACAAGACAAAAGGAACACTGAAAATGCTTTAAGGCAGAGAAACTCCAAGAGAACATCTGAGAAAGGTAACACACCCCAGCCAGTCATAACTTCTGCCGAGCTAGCCATACCATACACTGTTTCCAGAATTCACACACCAAAAAGTAGCTTAATGAATTCAGTTAAGAAAGCTGTGAAAGCATTAAAGCTAGTTCCTTCCCAAAGATGATAATCAAGAGCAAAAAGTTCAAGAAACACATGTGATGAAAACGATTCTCCAAATCTATGTGGTAGACAAGAAAATGCACTAGAGTAAAACTGGCTAGTTTTCCAGTTGTTTTGTTAGACAGAATGGATGTTGAGACAGCTCAATCAAAATTACAAGAAATTAGTGTGCATTAGTGTGAAGTAAGGAAGTGAAGAACACTCTCAAACTCCAAACCATCATACTCCAAAGAAAAGTGTTATTTGTTCAGTTTTGAAGAGGGCAATTAGCACACCTTCTGGTGTGATTAGCAACAAAACCTTTCAAAATTCTCTTGATGTCAGTAATATTCCCTTTGTTGAACCAAACTGTGAGAAAACAAAAGACAGATAAGGGAGAAGACAGTTCAACTCCTTTGATTCTTCTCCACCTACAGTCTTCAGAAGTCCTTTGTAAGCTTTGAGTGTCGCATTTGAAAACGTGAATTTAATATGAGAAACAAGGAACCCTAGTTTTGATTTTATTGTGTATGTACATATTTCATGTGAATAGTGTTTAGAATGGAAACACCTTAAAGATGTCTCACTTATTAGGGTTTAAATGGTTTTTAAAATTCATGCTGATATTAGATTGTGTATTTTAAAGTGTAATATTTGACTTTATAAAAGTGTAGAGTGAGGGAATTTCTCAGTTTTTAAATAAAATTACTTTGAAAACTTGGTTCTCGGCCTGACCTGAATTTTCAGTTTTGTTTATTTGTACAGATTACCCTCACTCTTTCCCTGCTACTTGTCTCAGATTCCTGTTGCACGTTTCCTCACTTATCGACATCTCTCATGTTCTTCTTTTCAAGCCTGTCCCTTTTTCTGAATATTTCTCAGGTTTCTTTTCGTTAACTGTGTTTTGTCTGTAATAGTTCTGATAATATTCTCCATTCTTTTCATTTTCTTACAGATTTATTTAAGTTACTTGTAATAATTTGTCACTTTTCCCACATAATTTGTTTACTCTCATCATGATTCTTTATCCTATCTTATTTAGTCTTTTAAGTAAAATAGCTTGTTTTTTTCATATAATAATTTTAAGGCCATTTATTCTTGATTTTACGTTGTTTTTAATGGTGTTAAAATATATCACATGTTATGACGTACACATAAGCGTACAAGAAATGTTAAGTACATAATCTGCAGCATATATTTGAAATTATACATTGTAAACTAATTTATTATTTTTCCTTTACAAATCCTCTGATACGAAAGTATTAAAACTGCAAACCAAAAATATATTTCTCATTTTGAATTTTTCATTGATATTCTCAATATGACAAGAGTAGGCGTTTTTTGATAATTACACCACCATCTAAATCGTCAGCTATAGAGCACACAAATAGAATGAAGTACATCTAGTACTCTATATTTACAATTGAAATTTATATATTTTCACAAGTACCGCCAGTAAATCATATAACTTAATAATTGAGATTGAAGATTGATTTCTTGAATGTCGGTGAAGGGATCCAATAGGTTCCTATCGTCCTAGTCAACTACTGTACTGGGTTACTCACTTTATGTGGGAAAGATCAGTGTGAAGTGGAGCACATTGCAAAAAATATGTATTGGTATTTTAAATTTACAGATGACGTGCTATCTTAAGAATACAGCTTCCTTTAATTTAATAACGTAATTTTCAATAGAGCCTGAAGTTGTGCATTTGTAAAACAAAACAAAAAACAATTATAATGCCAAAACGCAAACCAAAGATAACTATTTTCACAGTTTGTGTGAAACTGGTAAGAGCGAGATAAGACATCTTCTAAAGCTAAAGAAATTAAATAGAAACCCTTAAAAATGAACTAGAATTGAAGTTGCTCGTTATCATCACTTTTACACGAAGTTAAATCCAAATGATAACTTGGCATTAATATAAATAAAAAAGATTTAACCTGCTGTAATAAAAACACAAGTTACCAAAATAAAAGTTTAGTGAAACATTGCTAAACGATAATAGTATCCTAACTTCAACATTATACATGCAAAAACAGCTCGTTTGGGTTGAGAAAATATTTTAATTAGAAGAGCGAACAACGTTTCGAACTTCTTCGGTCATCGTTAGGTTCACAGGGCCTCATTCAAATAAGTACTAATAAAATCCTCCATCTTACATGATTAAAACAAAAAATAGACTTGGTGTAAATCTAACAGTAACATTTTACGCTCATTCATAATTATAATACGTTACTTTATACCAGACTTGAAAATGTTTTCTCTATGAATTAATACCTCACATATCCAACTTCCAAATGCTCGAAAACATCAGCGGAGGCCACGACCAAACGTTTGCTGTTTGTATTATTTCTCTGTGTAAGACTAGTCATTACCACTAACTCTTGCGCTACTCTTTTACCAACGAATAGTTGAGTTGACCATCACAGTATAACGCCCCCACAGCTGAAAAGGCGACCATGTTTGGTGTGATAGAGATTGGAATCCTCGACCCTCAGACTACAAGTTGAGTGTTTTAACCACCTTGCCATGCTTCAAACAATCTCTATTAATACTTTGAAGTACGAAGTTTTACAAGTTAACTGTCGTCAACTGGGAAGAAATCAGAAATGCAACAGTTATCAATGAATTCACTAAAGCCATTAAAGAAATAGTAAATGAAATTCAACACAACTATGAAAGACGTTGCCTACGTCGATTATGTATCAACACCCGTGACAGGACAGTAGAAACAAACAGAAGAAGAATCCTAATCACAAACCAGAAGAAGTGGATACAAATTGATAACACGAGAATCATTCACCCCGCTTCTAGAAGTTAGGATATCTTTACTTTTAAAAGTTTTCAGAGTCAGGATAGAGAACATATTTCTCAAAAATTTTTAATCTCTGTTTTTGAAAATACTAAGACTATTTAAGGATATGACTTGTAGCTTCATGTAACAATTACTTATTTGATAGCATGAATCCATTTTAAAACTTATACAAGTTCAAATTACACAAAAGTAAAAAGAATTTTAAAAAAATGTAATTAAACATACAACATTGATAATGATAAGTGGAATTCTTTGTAATCAGTGTAACTCATTGACAAGTGGTAAATTAGGTTTCAAGTTTTTATTATCTTAAACAGCTTGTCTGGATGAATAATTCGCAACAATAAGTGAATGGCACCAATTTTAAATATTCTAGAAATATCAATAAAAATATAGTTGTATGCTCAAAAACACCATCCATAAAATACCACAACTCTTGTTTTCTATTATCTTTTTTAATGGTCACAATTTATTGATGAGGTTTGGATTTCATTGAAACAGATATTTCTAGGTGACTATTGATAAATCACTTGGTTTCAGATACTTTACTTAATATTTTAAACAGCTTGGTTGACTGAATGATTCACAAAAATGAATTAGCAACCTTAATGATACATATTATTTACATTCCTGTATAAATGTAGGATTACCGTAGAAATAACATACATTTAAAAACAACGTACATGTACTATCAAGATGATTTTTTAAACTCTAAGTGTGTTTACTAACATTATATTTACTGCGGTATGTCTGCAGACTCTCACCGCTAGAACAGTAGAACTGATGTAGTGAGGGGTGAAGAGGAATATGATGAAATACGTTTTAGACGTACTCTTTAGACTGTATAATAATACGTGGATTTCATTACCAAAAGAGCTGTTCTAAACTGTATTCTCACCGAGAGCAAAGCGCAGAATGCCCACTGTTTTGAATTGTACTTAATTCAGAAATCTACAGTACAAAATAAAAATAATTGCGAAAAAAAAATTTAATTACTAGAGTAATTAAAATTTTTAAATACTTATTACAAAAAAATAAAAAAACGTGTAGTTATTTTAGTTTCTTAACTCTGTCTGTCCGGCCATACACTACATTGTTACATTTCGAGCATTTACTCTGTAGTTATTACATGTGTGTGGACCTTAACATCAATTCAAAATATGAAAAAAAAAATTTATCCAAGACTTTAGCATCTCAAACTTTGAGGGCTAGGCTACTCATACCATCAGCATAATTAAACTATTATATAAAAAAGCACTGTTACACTAGATAAGTATATCGTGATATGTTTGTTTTGTTTTCAGTTTTTCGTAAAGTTACACAAGGGCTACCTGCGATAGCCCCTTCTCAGTATAACAGTGGAGGGAAGGTAGTTAGTCATCACCTCCCAGTATCAACTTGTTAACGAATAGTGACATTGCACGTCACATTATAACTCCACCATCTCTGAAACGGCTAGCATGTTTGGTGTGACGGAGATTCGAACCTAAACCGACTACGTGTTCCGACTTTACGCTTGTCTACCTCTTTATTTGCTGTTAAGGTACTTGTGCACCCAGCATCTTAACATGTCCATTTCTCAGTTAAACTAGCAATAAACCGAGAAGAATAGCATCCAAAACTTAGATTTGACAGTAAGACACCAGGATTCTGTCTGTCTCTTGTGTTTTCAAACCAGTTCCTTGTGATATTAGGTGTGCCTGTTGAGCATCAAGGTCTCTCACTAACTCTTGAGATATCAGATTACATTTCTCTTCTCATACTGCAGACTAGAAAGTAAGCATTAGAGGTTGCACCCAGGCTCTTGTTATGTATACTAATAATATTTATCCAGAGGATGTAGGATAACATTGATATAGCTCTTCCATTATTGGCAAAAGCTGTCAGAGAAGACTGCTTCTCCTAGTCCTTGTATTTTTAGTTTTTACCTGAACCATGCCTTTCTGGTCTTCACAGTAAGAGGTTTTGGAAAGTTCCAGTATGTGATTATGAGTATCAAATACATATTAGTAATAGAAGTTGAATGTAAAAAGCACATTGAAAATATACTGTAAAATATAATATTCCTTTGCAATGAGAAAAAACAAAGAGCAGTGGAAAAATTGGTTCTTATGTGAACAGATAAAACATTTACAATAATTATGTAATTGTTCACTTATCATTTTGCTCTTATGTTCCATATAATGATTATTATTAGCTACTGGGTTAGAAAAGAACTTTCAGATATCTGCAAGACCAAATACAAATAATTATTTTACACTGCACTTCCAGATCATTTTTCTTGACTTAAGAGCTTGAAGTGGGTTGTTGCTATCAACTAGGACTAGTTGTCTTTTTGTAATTTACCAGTTCAAAGTTAAGGACAGCTATGCAAGTCTATCTTCTGAAACTTGCATTTTATTTAGCTCTCATACTTGTGAACATTTCAGGTCCTGTGTTTACCTACAAAGGACTCTCTCCCACAAGTATAAGTATTTAATTTGAGTTTTATAAAAGCCTGATGCTGGTGTGTGTGTGTCAAAATGTTAAGTGAAAATGATTCAGAGCAAGAGTGACCTGCCTCTTAACAGAATGGATGGTTGTTCCTAGTTAAACTCTCACTGGCCTTCCTATGTTTACAGTAACTATTGCTCCTTTAATTTTTGCACTTTTATACTTCAAATAAAGCTGACGTGCTTTCATGAAATGAAAACAAAATTGTGGGAAAGTGCAATAATTATGAGAGCAGCTTTTATTAAAACTACATATTTTTCTAATGATAGTTAAGCAATACATTTTTTGGAACAAAATAGTTTTTCATAAACTGTAACAATGACGAATAATAGCAAATAAACACTTGTAAGACTTATAACTTAAAATGCATTGTTTGGGATGCAGTTGTCAAAATATCTTTCAACACTTGAGCTATTATCTCTACATCTGTTTTTCACTTTATGCGTTTTGGTAAAATTATCTGATTCCTCAAGTTGGACTGGGACACTGGTCCCATTACCAAAATAGTCTACTCCTGTTTTTTTCTGACATTCTCTAATTCGTTCATGATGATGCTGAAAAAAGATGGTCTTTCCTCTTATCTATGGTAGTTCATTGATTTTGCCATTGGCTTGGATACTGTTCCAAGTCAATCCACTGATGTATTTTGGCCACATTCTCTGCTCTAGTTTTCAGCAACTAAGGCACATTGCCAGTAATATCCATTTCTCCTTGAATACAGACTTGAGTAGCATCATTCTGCCATTTTTTTATTGTGGTACATTTCTGAGACAACATTGCTGCAATGTTAACTTGCAGGTTGACAAGAAGTACTTTGCATGCTTTTCTAGTTTTTCATAACTCTTCATTCAGTTTCTGAAGTATCCAGAGCAAAATGATGCATATTTGGTAAACATCAAAATATTGTGTTTCTGCCTTTGATTGCAAAAGCAACAGTTGATCATCAGATGATTTGTGAATATTTGGAAAATATTGATGGTCGGAAAAATTGTATTTTTGTTATTTGAATGCTAAATGGTGCACTTTACCAATGAAAATTTCATCTGATGGGAGGTGAAAGTGCATCTTAATTTGGAGAATGTAATGTGGCATAAAGATGTGGTTCCTGCATGCATGTCAGATGAAGTTGTTAGTGATGGTGGTCTTTCACAAAATTCTGTTGCACTGCAGTCAGGTGACAACCTTACATTAGGCAGTAATGATTTTGGTTTGGTGATGACCCTATGTGAGATACTGTTGCATTATGGGTAGTGGTAGTTGAAACCCCACAGAAGATGCAGTTGCACTGTAATGCAGGGATCGTGGCCGTCCATCAGATATGTTGTAGTTTTGTGGGGACAACATTACTAAGATCACAGATATTGAGAAGCTTCACCAGACCCTAATGGAAGATGAATAACAGATGTTTTCAGCAATAATATGTACAATAGGATCTTCAGGTATTCTTTTGAGAGATCTGAAAGGGTCTGGCTTTAGGATGTCTTTTGGAAGTGGCAATGTTCATTTTGAGAAATTGTAATGCAAACTGTAGTTTCATAGGAGCTGTGTGACTATGCCTTATGCAGAACAAAAAACATTCAAGACAATTATAGCAAAATCTCTAATGAAAGTTAAAATTTGTAATAATATTGGCAAGTTGCTGAACCCAGCATTATTTGTTATTTAGGAAGCTTAATTATTAACTGTGAAGCATTAGAATAATGAATAGCTCAACAGTTACTAGTTGGTAATGTTAGCTAGCTGCCTTTCCTCTGGTCTGACTTTTAAATAAGAGGTAGCTGGTTCCATGCAAAATTCCAGAAACAAATAAAACTTTACAACACTGAATTATTCATTTATTTTGCTTCATTTTCTAAATAATCCTGTTAATTCTGTACTATGTTTGCTGCTAAGTAACAGTAGTGTAGATCAAGAGAAGCTGTTACTAGTTGGTAATGTTAGCTAGCTGCCTTTCCTCTGGTCTGACTTTTAAATAAGAGGTAGCTGGTTCCATGCAAAATTCCAGAAACAAATAAAACTTTACAACACTGAATTATTCATTTATTTTGCTTCATTTTCTAAATAATCCTGTTAATTCTGTACTATGTTTGCTGCTAAGTAACAGTAGTGTAGATCAAGAGAAGCTGTTGTAAAGTTTGTATGTTGTTTTATTATAATTAACTTTAAAGTTGTCTTTTCCCTTTTTTTAGTAAACTTTAAGAACGAACCAACTTGTCTGTTAACTAATCATAAAATATATGAGAGCTGTGGTAAAATGTACAACTGATTATTACAATACATCCCAAGTTTGCTTGCAAAATGACTTGACTGTAAATTATTTATGCAAGAACTTGTTATATAATTGGGTGAACAATACTGCACCAGTGGCAATCAGTTATGAGCATGTAGTCTAACTACTCACTTTTAAAAGCATAATTTTTAAGCAGTTTAAATATAAGGAAAAAAGGCAAACCTGGGTGGGTGTTTGTTTTGCTTTATAATATTACAGAAGCACAGGTTACTAGTTCAACTGCAGTCTGGAGATAGCACTTTTCTTATGGTATGGATGACTGTGACATTGCAGACTGTAAAAATATAAAAGAGAAAGGAGTAAAAGCAGCTGCTACAAAAGCAACGTAACGAATTTCTTGTCCGTATTCTTGTACAGATGTTTGAACAGTTTTTAGCATTGAAATTTTGCAGACTTAAAGCAGAGTGACTGAAGGGTTATATTTGCATATAAATTTATTTACAATTTATTGTTAATATATGCCATTCAGATAATATTAATTTTCAATATCAGCTTGTCTGTTACATGACATTTGCTCTTCAAGTTGCCTATTTTAGATATTTTTCTAGTGTGTCGATAGGTGCAAATCTCAGGTAGCTTAATCATGGATCTCTGATCAGTGGCTCTGTCGGTGCCTTTGTCTTAAAGATGTTGGACCCCCTTTGCTGTCTGAGGGTTTAACTCTGTATAGTGGCTTTCTACATTTCTCCAATCCAGAATTTGTGCACAGTCCCATAAATCCTCCTCCACATCATCTGTGCTGTGGTCAACTTTCTCTGTGTATGGTACCAAGCTTTAATTCTTACAGAGCATCCCACTTAAAGTTATCTTCCTACCTGAGGAGGCTATGCTCTTTTGTAATAGGTGGTCTTTTATTCCTTCTTTTGGCCCTCATATCCAGGTGCAGCTGGCTGAATAGAGCCTGTAATTGAATAATATTTGCTATCTCCAATAATCAGCCCATCCAACTATGGCAAATTACCATACCCACTTGTAACCTTTCCTTGAGTCATCTGAGGATGGTAGATACTCCTGATTAGAGGTACAATCTTCTCTGCCAAACATTTCCTTTTTCCGTTTATTACAGAGGGTTCAAAATCAGGTGACTTTGGGCTCTGATGTTTTGTTACAGCTCGGAGATTCCTCTTTACAGTTTGTGTTCTCTACAAAGTTGTCATTTCTTTTGCCCTGGATCACACAAAAGCTTTGAAGTACATCAATTGTACTTCTTACACTGACTGTCTAAGCTGTCTGCTGACCCTGTAATTATTTAGTCTTAGTTCTCACCCTTTTCTTGTCAATATTCAATGACAGTTGGCCCATTTTTGTTTATCTTCTGTTTCAATCCAGTTTTTAAGGATACCTGGCTGTCAGTATTTGTGGAAAAAGAGCTTGCCAATACTGCAGCTGATTCTGTCTGCTCTAATGCTGTCACAGCTGTGCCTGTCCCACATGTGAACTAGTGGTCTCTATTCAAGGCTCAGTTGTGTGGTAGTTGGATTAGGGGGAACAATATCATAAGCTTTACCAGATTAAACCTACTGTTACTCTCCAGCCACCTTGTTTCCATAAAATTCAAGAGGAGAAAATTGTTGTAAAGAGGATATGTATTATTTTATTTTTTAAACTAATTTGTCTTTTAATTAATACTGACCCATCAGTGTGTAGATTCAGTCACACTTGTTACTGTTGGACACTTTTTACTGTCATGTATTTAAGCAGCAGCACCATTGTAGAAATGTTTTTCAAACATATACCTTACAGTGCACAAGATCATAAACAATGGTGACATGAGCAGATTTGATCTTTTTTTTTCTTTTGGACCAAAGGCCTTTTTACCTGATTTTTGTTTTAGTTCTAACTTTATTTTACAATTTATATTTTACTTTGACATCTTTAGCAGTTGTTTGAATATAACCCAGTTTTGTGGAATATTTAAAGATTGCATACACATGAACAGGTTGTATTTAGCTGATATTCCCATTATTTAGAAGTGGGTTATTTTATACCAAGTAATGCATTTAGATATTTTTTGCAAGGCAGCTCAGTGTACTTTTAAAAAATGTCTTCACTTTTATTTTGCATAAAGCACAGAACTGGGAAAGGATTAAAGGGCAACAAAATAAGTTGTTTTATGTGAAATTAAATTTTGTTGATAAACTTATCAAACATGTACTTTTGGGGGGATCTTAACATAAATATTCAACCTTGTTTTAAATAGCTTTCAAATCAAAATAACTACAGTGAGTTGTAGGATTTTTTTGCCATTAATAAAGTCTATAATCTCTCTCTTACTTAAATTTTACCAGAGCTTATGAAATATTTAAATTTAGAAACTTTATGGAAATTTTGCTTTTGGAAAGGAGTTAAAATATTGGTTTAAAAAAATCATCTCTGTATTTGTAGTCTTGTAGTCATTTTTAAAAATGAAACACATTATTTTTGAATCACTTTAATTTGTATCATGTAAAAATAAGACATTTTAAGTGAAACTAACTTTTTCAGCAAAAATGAATTTGTTCAGAAGACAAGGGAGAATCCAAAATATTCAAATGGTGGAGAAGTAACTGATGAGTACACACTAATGACCGATCCCAGTCAGTAAGTGACAGTACCAAAATTTACTGTTTTGTGGAATTTCTTTGTTGGAATATTGTACAGTATGAGATTTAATGTGATGTAAAGTCTGACAAGATGAGTTAATGTGAATATTAAAGAACTAAGATAAATATTCAAATATGAATCAATATTCCATGAAGGATGAAGTGAATGTACTTATGGCACAAGCATTCTTAGTTGTTGAAATGATTGGGGAGCTGAAAAACCTGAAAATTTATATTTTATTAAAATTTGTTTAGTATTTGTTATTTAGTCTCTTATCACGATTTCCACTGGTTAAGTTATTTAAAAAAAGAAACCCAGTTTTCTCATTTTCCTTGCAAATAATTATAGTAACTAAATGTGTGTATTTGCTTCTCAAGCCTTGGTATGTGTGCCCTCTCACAACATCAGTGTAATCAGTTATGTTCTACAAAAGTCAAGGTGCTAGTAGAACATTTTGCTTCAGGTTATTTACATTTAGGTTTTCTTTTTAGTGTGTGGAAATAATCAGTTCTTACATAAAGCTACTAAGTTTGTATTTTAACCAAACTGTTCTGTTTTGAAGAATGTTTGTTTATTTTATGATCATATTTATAAGTATAACTACCAGAATGTGTATTCGCAGCATATGCGTATGAAGATGGTATTTAAACACGTACTTATAAAATTTGCTATCCTCTTATTTTAAAGTTGTAAATTTTTGAACGTGGTTTTAAATTTACCTTAGTTAATAAAATTAGAATAAAACAAATGCAGTAAGCGTAATGATGTAATTAGTTTACAAAAGAATATTGGAAACTACAGTAATACTTCGGTTACCATACATCACGCCCCCCACTAGTACAGCAGTATGTCTCTGGATTAAAATGCTAAAATCAAGGGTTCGATTCCCCTCGGTGGGCTGAACAGATAGCTATGAGAAAACACACACACCGTACGTCACGTACATGTATACATATTACTAATTAATCATAAATTTTTAAATTTTAATTAGATTTCTTAAAACATAGAAAGTAAGTGAGAAATGCATTGAAAAACATTATAGATACTGTGCTCGAGCATAGAACAACAGCACGTGTGTTTCTAAGCCTTGTTTAGCCTTGTGGATAGAGTGTGGAGATCATTTTTGTGGGCTTCAAACATTAACTTTTTAAAAATGAAAAATATATCAAATTACTGAATTAGTATCCTCAAAATCCCTCTAATTTAGTAAGGTTTCTAAGTAAAGTATATAGGGGTTGAAAAAATCCCATTCCTATTCAGAGCAACGACTTTTTCATTACACATCTACAGCTTCAGCAAAATTCTTTCTTTTACTTTTGAGGCAGAAGGTTCTTATATTTAGCTTGTATATATCTCATAGTCGAGTTCTAAATCCTCTGGTACTTGTAAATATTATATGGTGGGCGTAATAACTAGAAACTGAGCAGTAAGACAACTGGACGTGTCATGTAACACAATAACTGATACTATTATTCTTCTAAATTAAGAAATTAAAACGTATATAATTTTAATATTTAAATTACAAACTACGTTTTGCTGCCAATCTCATCGACTTAAGTGGTAAACATGTTATTTAATAAAACTTTTGAAAATAACACTGCACGTTAACCTACATTTAAAGTTTTTAACTTACAAACAACCAAATATTTTAAAGATAGAAAATATATATAATCTATATCCTTGGATAAAAAGAAATTCATAAATGAACAGAGACAATAGATGGAACTTAAAAGTAAACTACCATTCAAGAAACAACATATTATTCCAATAGGCCTGAAATAATTTAACACATCCATTTTCTGGAGTATCACACAGTCTCACAATTTATTTTTAACTGTCTTTTATCCTTTCCAATCATTATTGTTTCTTAACAGCTTCTATTTTCATTCTATTTATTTTTAAAGCTCATCATAAAATATACTGTAGTCCTCACTATTTTTGTATCTCATAAAATAGTTATATTTGTAACAAGTTAGTGTAGCTATACAGTTAGTATTACAATAATGCTTTAACGTTAGAACAACAACAAACCAAATATAATAATACGTCTATTCATAGTTATAAACACACAGAGAGAGAGAGAGAGAGAGAGAAAGCACTCTCACACATTGACCAATCACAGGCTGTGACGTAATAGAGGTTTCAAAACGGCTGCTAAAACAGGAACAATGTCAACAACACACTAGCACGTGTGAGTTTTGAATAGGGTTAGAATTACCTGAGAAAACTACATAATTGTCTTGACGTGTCTGCAATTATAGCAGTTACGAAGCAAAAATACAGGGCTCATCTAGTTAACTGATCTAGTAGTCACCACACAAAATGCAAAATAAATATAAATTATTCTTTTTTTTCTTTCTCGAATAATGCATAAAATTACAGTTATCATAAACAGCCTCAGGCTTGTAACACTGCATCTCATTTTATTATTTTACTGCAGTTTGAACTATATGTAACCAATAAACCTGTGTAACAAGCTAAAAATCACCTAGTCAGTATATACATATATACAGTTCAAATTATGGTGCAAAATAGCTTCTTGCTTGCATTCTTCTTGCATAAATTAATCAATTTTTTTTATTTATTTTTACATTGATATTCCTGTATCCAAACAGTTTTCTAATTTTTACATTTTAGTCACTCTTATAACAAGTAAAAAATACAGAAGAAATGAAGTAATTTACAATTTGTGGATCTTGTACATTTTGCAGTCAAACTTGAAATATCTTTAAAAGTTGACACAATTTTTGATAGGACTCTTTTTAGTACTTTCCTGAATGTATATTTTAAATACATAGATGGTGTTGTGTGTAGGTTAGACTTGTTTATATCTGAGTAAAACAAGGTAATTGCAGGCTAGAAAATTATATTGTCTTAGCATTATTTATAATAAAAGTTTGTGATCTCCATTAAAAATATTAAAACTGAAGAGTTGAATTTGGGGTGAAACGATTATCTGATTTGTAAAATTTGGAGCAAAAAAGTGTTATAAAGAAAAGTGAAGATTGACAATTAATTTAAATATTTCATTTTGATATTAAGAAATTAAAGCTTATGTTAAAATCCCATTTGTTAAACATTGTTTTCAAGTAGCTACATGTAATTCCTGCCACCATTGTATAATACCATATTGTACATATGGTATTATACAATTGCCAAAGAAGGATTATGAGCTCCTTATGCTGAGGGTAAAACCTTATACACGATAGACTGATTTAGCATAAAGAATATACTTTTGGTTATGTAATTACCCTTCATGATGAAGATTGGAGATGAACTGTTTCTTTAAAACAATGTATTATAATGAAATTTTTTTGAAATTTCAAAGCTACAAATTTGTACAAATATTACATACACACACGCAAATAATAAAAATATTCTAGATGGTCTTACTTCCTTACCAGCAAAGCTCTCTCGATATCTTAGTTTACCTTCTAAGAATTGCTAAAACGGCAGTCTACAATACCCCAACAGTGTTGCACACCTTCAGAACATGAGCTGGTCATGTGACTACCCTTACCAACTCTACTGCACTATCTGTGCTAAAACACCTAGCTCACTATATTATTCTAGCACAACTTACATTTTCTTGATCAGCATTCAACAGGGTGGCCTGCAAGTCCCTACCCATCCATATATCTTATGTATCCAGTGTATCTGTGTGCTGTCCCTCATTCTCGCTGCACCCACGTAAATGTCACAATAGCTCTTCAAGTGTAAATGGGCTTACATCGGCCATATTTCTCTTAGAAAAAAAAAGAAACACATTTCTAATACATGTGTAATTGAATATAACATGATAACATATGGATAGGTAGGGACTTACAAGCCACCCTGTAGTGTATAGATGTGTGTTTTTAATTTGTACATGTGACTGCAGAATTTGGATTATGCTTAATCACAAATTTTTATCAGTTTTAACTTCTTGTGTTTAATTTATGCTGTCTCTATTCATTTGTTTTAGAAATAATTCAATTTTCCAAATTCTGATTTTTCATATAAATATGAGTTTTGTTATGGCAGGTAATGAATTTCCATCCATCGTAGCCATGGTTTTGACATAATCTCCAGTTTTCAGGGTTGATTATGTCTGTTGGGGAAAGACAGGCTTTGATTTTGGGGGAATTTTTTTTTGTAGGAAGGTTCTAACTACTGTGTGGAGATTTCTTTCTGTTATACTTTCCGACTTTTTATATACCTTCATGTATCTCCTGGGTAAGGTATTGTTATTCTTCCAAGAAGGTCTGTGGTAAGTTTTACTCCCAGTAGGTATATCCACATTCAGCAAGTCATTTTAGCTTTTGGATTGGTCTAATTTTCTTACTCTATAGTTTGCTCTTTCATGTTTTATATGTTCAGTATTTTGTAAGTTAGATTATCATACTTCTTTCATCATCTCAGATACTTTAGTTTCAATTTGTTTTTGTTTAATTTTTGAAACATGTCCAAGTTTTGCAGGATCATTACTGTTTGGGTAATTATAACTTTGACCACTTTTGTGGGTGTGTTGGCTCATTATTTGTACTTCCTTTCATTGTTAATGTTTGCAAGTTGCTTTTTCTTTACTACCAGTTGTGTCTAATTTGTGATTGGATTTGAGTTTTAAAAATAATTGTTATTATCAACTGGTTGCCTGTTTCTTCTTATGTTCTTCAGGATAGGTTTTTCAAAGTGGGGTGAGAAGTAAGACCATTTCATAAGTTAACATTTTCCAATCCTGACAATGTATTTTGATACATACTTGCCTCACTTCAACCACTTCCTTCCCCACTGATTTGCCAGCATTTCTGGTTTGAATATGACGGTTCTTGAACGTGATGATTATGCTAGAATTATAGACTGCATTAGCTGTGCTGGTACAGAAGGATTGTTGGTAGGTAGTTCCATGATCAGTACATGTTTTAAAAGACTGATGAGCAAGGTGAAAAGTTTTTTTTGGCAATGTTTAGAGAGCAAATCAAGATTGAAACAGCTTTGGGGTTAAAAGAGGTAAATACCTATCTGAAATATGGTTTCAGTATAAAAATGTTAACTTTTATTTGGGCAAGTTATACAATTCATAAAAATAATTCTGAAGTTTGAAACTATTTCATCTAGTAGTTGTTTGTTTGCAATGAAATAAGACAAACCATTAAATAAATGTATTCAGGTTTCACAGTTTACTGTGTTATAACTGTGCTTAAATTTCCATAATTAAAATAAAAATATACAGAAAAACTAGTTGTACATTTAAAAACTAAATTACTAAGTTTAGAGATTAGGCACAGTTTCAAACCTTGAACATGGACTAGAAGTAACTTTTCAGTGATGTCGAGAAACCCACTTGTTGAGAATTTTATATGCAAAAAACGGCTCTTTTGGGCTCAGAAAACACTTCAAATAGAAGAGCGAACAACAGTGTTTTCTGAGCCCAAAAGAGCCGTTTTTTGCATATAGAAGTAACTTTTAGTAACATTAAATTATCTGAAAAGTTTGTATGCATTAACTTGATGTTATCCTAAATATAATTAAATTAAAAACTGATCAGGATATCACAAGAAATTGGTATAGAATTAATATTAACTTTTGATCAAAGCAAGTCTTTTACATAGATCAGAAATAAAAACATACCTAGTTATGAACATAGGTAACTAAATATAGTGTTCAGACAATATTACTTTTATGATTAGAATGTACTTTCATCAGTTGTAAACTCTCTCACTGTTTTTTGGTCCATGTTCAAGATCTAAATATGAGCTTAGTAATTCAGTGCAGACACACTGTGTGGGTTAAATATCAATACATCTGTTTTTACTTTTTGTTATTTCTATTTAACTGTCAGAAATGCATGATGTTTGCGTTTGTTTATATCCTTCTGTGAATTTTGTAGAAAGTTGATTATTTTTTTGTATTCAATAAATTATTTAGATTTATACACATATAAAATAAAGAAAGGTAGAAAAAGAATTTGTTCATTGAACTACTAACCAATCAGTGCTTGATATTTCTCTTATTATGTTCCCATTTTTTTCTTATTGGGCAGAACTGATGAAGTGTTATTCTTACGAATTCAGAAAACTGAATGTCGTATCTCAATCGCCACACACTATAAAAACGTAATACAGCTATAACACTAAATAAATAACAACGAACATACGCATAATTCATTTTGAATTCGTAGGTTGTTATGTATGCGGCCTACACGAACTTTCTGTACGGAGTAACTATTGTACGGATATCTATCTACCATTGTTTTGTTTGTTTTGGAATTTCGCACAAAGCTACTCGAGGGCTATCTGTGCTAGCCGTCCCTAATTTAGCAGTGTAAGACTAGAGGGAAAGCAGCTAGTCATCACCACCCACCGCCAACTCTTGGGCTACTCTTTTACCAACGAATAGTGGGATTGATCGTACTTTATAACGCCCCCACGGCTGGGAGGGCGAGCATGTTTGGCGCGAACTCGCGATCCTCAGATTACGAAGAGCACGCCTTAACGCTCTAGGACATGCCAGGCCCCATCTATCTACCAACACAGTGATTCTCAACCTGTGTGTCGCGAGAGATTGGCAGGTATGCCGCGGTGTTTTAAAAACACGTTCAATTTTCGTGGGCTTTTACAAGCAAGTCGAAAACATCAGTTAATAAAAGTTACTGTAGAGACACTGAAATCTTCCGAAACATTCGATGGTTTTCACTGAACTTGAGCTTTGTGCGAAATTCCAAAACAAACAAACAAACAAGCATAACAAGTAAATTCATTATTTTTTTTTACTCTAATACTTGTAGCACTTTTTCTATCATCCTGAAAGTCACTGTCATCTGATATATCCCATTCATATTAATAAATTATTCACCCTCTGACTACTGCTTCCATTTCCCACAATATACAATTATTTTCATTGCCTCTAACTTCTCCAATTATATAAATTCTACATAAAACTCGTATACCTTCGTCACTAATTTTCTTTAGTACGTAGCGACTCGGCATATTTTGGTACTTAAGGTAGTTGGCTCGTACTCTTGAGGGGCTAAAATGGGATTTACCGAATTTTATAACGTCCTTATGAATTAAAGAATACACAATAGTAAGTATAAAAGAGCGAGCATGTTATGCAACGGGTAGATTCGAACTCCCAATTCTTTGTTAATATTTATCTAATTTTTTCTTTTAATGTCTTGTGAGAAAACACTCATTAAAAATGAATAACATACATGTATTGTTACCTGCATATTTTCTACGACTGTGATTGGACATCTTAGTAGAATTCAACAATGACTTGCAAGCAATGACGTCAATACTGATTGTACTATAGAGTATCTTAGCAACGTTAAACGTCGGGAAAAGAATTTCGGAAAGTAAGCGAAGAAAGCGAAGAAGCCTATAAAATATTGACATTTAGTCTTGTAAACAGAGAAGTAAGAAATTATAATGGAATTAACATTATGAAGTATTATTTTTGCTTAATTATATTTGCTGTCAAAACCCAACTCAAATGCATGAAGAATTTTTTTATCTCTTACAAATGTGAAAAACGTGTACAATTATATCCCTAAACGAAATAATACAGTAGCTCCTTTACTCCACTTGTTTCCAACCGAAAAACCCTGTCACTGCTTCTGTTAATTACGATTGGAGAGGCTAAAGCGGTACGATTGAATCTGTAGGAAATAAAATCATAATATAAAACTAATACAGATGTCCTTTTAACTTGGGTTGTACGAGTTCTTGATAGGGGCCATTTCCAATGTAATACTGCATACTAGAAAGAAAATTTGTGGAAATAAAACCAGCAAGAAATCGTTGTACTGATTCATGATGAGGAAAAACCCACTTGAGAAAAATGTATTCTGAAATCGGCTGGTACTGGTATTAACACTTCAGTTGAAATGAAGCACAATTTGAGTTCCTCTTCCCCTCAAAGTATGTTATAGGTTACTGAATTATGTGAACATGAATAAAAGTGTTGCATCTTTACGTTTCAAGACAAACAAACACAGTTATTTTATAACAGAAGTTCGAAGTTATTTCTGTTGACATGTTTTTCATCATTTTTTTAGACATGGTTTCATGTCTTTTGTGTTAATTTGGGTAAAAATATTCAAATTAATCAAAGATGTTGACAGTGAGTATAAAGCAGATATAAGTTTGTATTTGTTTTTGAATTTCGCACAAAGCTACTCGAGGGCTATCTGCGCTAGCCGTCTCTAATTTAGCAGTGTAATACTGGAGGGAAAGCAGGTAGCCATCACCACCCACCGCGAACTCTTAGGCTACTCTTTTACCAACGAATAGTGGGATTCACCGCCAATTATAACGCCCTCATGGCTGGGAGAGCGAGCATGTTTGGTGCGAACGAGATTCGAACCCGCGACCCTCGGATTACGAGACGAACGCCTTAACACACTTGGCCATGCCGGGCCAAGTTACTCTGCTGGAATGTTTTTCATAATTCTTAGACATAGTTTCTAGTCTTTTGAATTAATTTGGGTGAAAATATTCAAATTAATCAAAGATGTTGACCGTAAATATGAAACAGACATGAGACTGATTAATGTTATTTAGTGGAGGTGTGATTTAAACATTCCAACTCAATAAATTTAACTAATTGATCATTTAGATTTGTAAACATTACTTGTGATTTAAAAGTAAATTTATACTTAAACAGAAAAAAAAGGGAGAAATTTACCTGTCGTCACAAAAACTTCCTGTGCAAACACAAATAAAACACTATCTTAAATATTTTGATGAAGATGGTTATGTTGATACTTTTTACAATTTTATTTAATTTTTATTTAGTTTATTTGGCACCACAAAACAAGATCAACTGTCATTGTGGATACAGAAATCATGACTGTAAGTTGTGAATATGGATATACTCTGTTTGTATTCATTTCATCTTTTCATATAAAAATTTGAGATACATAATCTGTTTGGTAGAAATATGTCTATAATAATTTAATGAGAAAACTCTAGATAAACTAAAAATACATTTGGTATCCTCCCAACTTTAAAGCTCTGACTGAAACGAAGTGTTTTTGCTGGTTTATTTTTTGGTATATTTCACACGAAACGGGAATTAAAACCCGACAACGAATATGAATTTCCTTACACAGAGACACAAAGTAACTTGGAATAGATCTAAAGCATATGTTTTATTATAATATGCAAAGTAAGCAGTATATGCAATGAGATTTTTTGTGAATTTCAGTGAGAAAAAAATATTACAACAAGAAAACACCTATACTAATTACATCATGACATAAAAGACCACAAGTTCTATGCATGGTAGAAATACGAGGTGCTGTTTAACGTCTAGTGTTGGTGTTCACTAATTGATGGTCCCATGTTCGAGCACAAAGTATCGTGAATACGTTTCATACTTTTAACTGAAGGGTGTTTTAACTACCTTAATCAGTATCGTTATTCAGTTAAAATAGTTACATAAGAGTGGTAACTACTGCTAATAGTTATCTGCATCTATTTGACAGTTGTAAATAAAGAACGGCTATGTCTGAAACTTAGGAAGGACTTGAACTGGATTTTTATACCTTCTGTCATTTTATGTGCCATTTCTTCAGCTTCTGTTAAGAAAAGTTATTATTATTATTATTCTCACAGCCATCACCAGTATCTGGAGGACACCATTTCGAACACTTCCATGTCTGTTCTCTCTTCACTTATTATAGAAGTTAAGGCTGTCTGTGCTATTATATTTTGTCACCATGTTTTTTCAACCTCCTTTTGTTCTTGTATTCAGCGTTTCGTTGCATCGAGTTTCAGAATAAATTTACGTATTTTATGCCATAAACGCAAACGAAACATTAATATAAGCATTAATAGGTGCATTATGGGAAATACCACATGTAAAACTCTTGTTTACTATTTTACCAATGTATAGAGGGTCAAACGCCCTCATCACCTGGCCATTTCTACATTACTAGTTTTGTTGGACCAAGTTGTCAACCCATTTTCATTCGGATTACCACAAAATAAAATCAGATGTAAATTTGAATTGAACGTGAATTATATTAATAAATTTCATTTTCGCTAAAAATAATATTTCATTTTAATAACTGTGGTTCTGTTTTTTCATACTTAACGAAGCAACCTTAAACTTTAAAAATGTGTTTTCCTCACAACAAAACCACATCGGGTTATCTGTTGAGTCCACCGGGAAGATTGGAGAACCCCCGTTTTCGTCTTGTAAGTCTGAATGCTTCCCGCTGTACCAGCGGCAGACTGTAGATATGGCACATCATTATTGATTTATAAGAAAGACAGATTAATATTTACCTTAAATGTTGCTGTGAAAAATTATTAATAACTCTTTGAATACTATTTCACTGAGGAATAGTGGGATTGGATTCATCGTCCCATTATAACGCCCCTACGCCTTAAAGGACGAGAATATTTAGTGTAACGCAGATTCGAACATGCGATCTTCAGATTACAAGGCGGGTGCCTTAACCACATGGCTAAACCGGGGTGTTTTACCACCACTCTGCGATAAGAACAAAACATGCAAATACCGTTTTCTGAAATAACAATCTGAAATAAATACATATGCTGGTCATATGTACACACATCATAAAGTCCATATATAAACTATTTATTAAAAACAACAACAACTTAGTATATTTTCCTTTTAAAATTAATATGCTATTCTAATTGTACATTTGTTGTTATAATAAAAATACATTTTGTTTGTGATATAATTCCAAACTTTAACTTACTTTTTCCTATATATAAGTCTCAGTAACTTTTCACAGTTCCTGGTAGCTGTACTCAACCAGTTTCTTCTGCTCCCTCACTACTAGCTATTTAAAAAGGAGACAAACGTTAATTAAATGATTGATATTTTGAAATTAAGAACAAATTTACCCAACTGGTTATCTTTGCTTTGCTCACAATGGATATCAAAGATTCTCAGTGTAACTATTTCTTGAACGGCGAAACTTATGAAACCGGTAAAACAAGGAAATAAAAGTCATATATTCCAGTATTTTGGTATTCATATCTACAAGAACATCATTTCGATATTTTGGATATTACTCTCAGGGGCAAGCGGTAAATATACGGACTTACAACGTTAGAAATCTAGTTTTGATACTCGTCATAGACAGAACGCAGAGAGCTATTTATGTAGTTTTATCTTAACTTTATGGAGAGACAGAAATTTGGTTAAATATATATATTTGTTTTACTAGGATAAGAAAAGAAGAATACCATGGATCAAGCCTAAAAGCTCCAAAGAAAAAGGTAAAATATCTCTATTTTTGGTTGTCTAATATTAAAAGTACCAGCAAAATCTTTTAAAATTTGTGAAATGTTTTTCTAAAATATTTATTTTATCATGTATCAGACCCAAGAACAAAACCGCCTTTTCCTCCCACCTATCAAATTTACACCAATTGCAAAACTGCAATACAAACATCGAAAGTATGGAATTAAAAAAAACAACCTAAGTTCAGTTACTTCTCTTCGCCAGAACAACCACAAAAAGATTTCTCAAGCAATTTTAATTCAAAATCGGAGAAAATAAATTTCCAAAGAAAATATTTCAACACATGAATTTCCACTTTCTAAAACTGAATTTCTTGTTCCTTTTCAAGCACTAAACAAAGTCAGATGTCTTAGTAAAAAAACTAAACAGTTGTTTTATCTTCACGAAAGCAAACTGAATCTGAGTTTCGTTTTAAACTTTCAAATAATCAACCTACATGCCGCAATAGTGGCAATAATTATATATTTTGTACAAATTGTGTTCAACTTCCAGTATCATATCCACCAGGATGTAACAATTCAAATAGTAGTCTCAAGCGATTTAACGGAGAACAGTCGTTACAGTAACATTTCCATTTTGGCTGTTACGTCTAAAATATTTAAAGATCCGGTGTAATAGTTTTAGAAGCAAAGCAGCATTATCATCAGTTAACACTAATTTTCAAAACTTTATTATTGAAGTAGAAGAAAAAAAGTCACATTTAATTTAATTGAAAACTCAATATACACACGGCATATTCATCTGATGAAAGCGACTAATCATGTACAAATAGTAAACAAACATCTTCAACTCTTTTCTTGTCAGAGCAAATAAAGACTGCATGAGCTTAATATTTGAAGCCATAGTTATAGAGAACCACGAGAAAAATCCTGGACATTAGAAAACTAACACATATCGTATACTCTGTATCCCTAACCATGTTCTTACCAAACGAAAGTTAGTTAAAAAGGATCAAAATGTAGAAAGGAAACCATATTTATCAGAAGCCAAACACACTGAAGACAAAGGAAAACCTTGTTCATCTCGTCGCGATCTAACAGCTCGGTTTCTTTAGTAAGCTTGGAAACAAATCAATATATTTTGGACTGTGTTTTAAATGATAATAAGCTATTGTCCCCTTATGATAGAATATAAAATAACCTGACAACTGGAATAGACTACACACAGACAAAATAGGACAAAAATCAAGTCTCACATCACAGCCAATCAATTCTGCAAACTTAGTGGAATCGCTAATTTACAACCAACACTACAATTGGGTAATGAAGGATTATAAAAGTGAAATCATTTATATTAGTCTTATCCTATAGATGTACGTTTCAACGAATATTTGAATTAAACATCACCCTCACGTGCTGTTATTGATTATACTAGACTAAACACGAAAGTTGGAAGTGTGAACACCTTTCGAGTTCTTACACTTTTAACATTTAGAAACATTCCCGTACCGTGTCTAAAAAGCGTATTTCAGATTTAAAAAAAAATATATTACAAGTCTCGACATACTCTCACAAAAAAATGTGTCTCTATTTCATGATTCATTAAATCTGTTCACTTTTTGATATTTCCAATTGTTCCCGGATATCATTGACTCTAATACTTCATTCTTAACACAATATTTTATGCTGTATTTTGTTCTTGTACATACTCTGCTATGACCAAAATTTCAATATTCTTATATCTTCTACATGCTGATGTAGACAATATTTTAGATCACGTTTTGTTTCTCTGTTACAGTTTCTTCCACGTAGAAAGTCATATTTATAAATTTAAATATTTTATATTTACCGAATGTTACTTTTTGTATTACCTAAAATCTGATTTATCTTTGTTATAGATTAAAATATAGGATAAGATATTTGGTGATTTTCAACACGTTAAACAAAATAATAATTAATCCTGCAACATAAGACACAAGAAACATTCCTTTTAATGCTCCAGTGAAGAAGTACTTTAGGCTCAGTAAAGCAATGAGCTGGTAAACAACAATTTTGTGACCAGGCTCAAATGGCTGGCAAGTAAAAACGATATCTGGAATTCATCACTACTCATATGACCTTTATATTCTTTTTATGATTTAGTTACAAGAAATGTGATATTTGTCTATTATATTTCACAATACATTCCTGTTGTACTCTACGTATATGATATATTTTGTTCCTTTATTAGTAGTTATTTTGGGTTAGAGAATAAGACGTTTATATTATTTCAAGCTTCAATATCATTTTCCATTTATTAAAGAGGCTGGTAATTTTCTAAGAAATTTCTGGTATGAAATGGTTTGTTTGTTTCTGTTTTTAATTTCGCGCAAAGCTACACAGGAGCTATCTGCGCTGCCATCCCTAATTTAGTAGTGTAAGACTAGAAGAGAGCATTGTTGTTGTTTTGAATTAAGCACAAAGCTACACAATGGGCTGTCTGTGCTCTGCCCACCACGGGTATCGAAACCCGGATTTTAGCGTGTAAGTCCGCAGACATACCGCTGAGCTACTGGGGGGCAGAAGAGAGCATGAAATGGAATTCCGGTAGAATGGATTTGGTTGTTATAATATATTGTGTGGTTTTGAACGTTAATACAAACCCTATAATATGAGTATGGCTAAACCTTTAGGTAGCACTACATTTTCTAAGTAGTGCAATTCAGTTCTAAATCTTCTTTGTGAGTTCAGTGATTGTTTCTAAAACCAAAAAATAATCGTTCTATTCTGTGTGCGTATAACATGGAATAATTCGTAAAGATACTAGTTAAAATTTTCTTAGAAGTCAAATTGTTAATGAAAACAGCTTTATATTATTTTCTCTTCAGGTTTAAAATCAGACAAAAACCAATCACAGTGTCACTGAAAATTTTCCTTTGTCAGGATACCACATTTTTTTCCTAGGGCAATCAGTGACACCCTCTGTGAGCTTCAAGAAAAATCAGTTCCTCCAGAGGATGTGACAAAAGGGTTTTGTTTTTTTTTGTTTGTTTTTAAATTAAGCACAAAGCTACACAATGGGCTATCTGTGCTCTGCCCACCACGGGTATCGAAACCCGGATTTTAGCGTGTAAGTCCGCAAACATACCGCTGAGCCACTGGGGGGCGGTGATACAAAATAGAATGAGATACCAACTTGAAACAAGAAATAAAAGCATTTTTTTACCTTCATTTTATTCTCACATGCTCTTGAAACAAAACACGTTAGAAGACTCTTCACCAAACATCTAATTTATTAATATATTTTGTGAGTGCAAATATAACTAAATATGAAGGGATGATATATTCAATTGATTAATTTCAGTATGATTCATTAAAGGGAAAACAAAAATTATTGAGACAAATATAATGAGATAATCTCTCAGAAAATAATGTAACCGTTAAATTAAAATTACAATAACAAACGGTTTGAACTGATGAAGATGCCATATCAAAGAACGTGGTTCGCCATGGCCAGGTTGGTTAAGGCATTCGACTCGTAATCTGTGGGTTATGGGTTCAAATCCATGTCGCACAAAATATGCTCGCCATTTCAACTGTGGGCACGCTATAATGTGAGGTTCAATCCCATTATTCGTTGATAAAAGAGTAGCCCAAAAGTTGGCGGTGGGTGGTGATGACTAGCTGTTTTCCCTCTAGTCTTACACTGCTAAATAAGGGACGGCTAGCAAAGATAGCCCTTGTGTACCTTTGCACGAACTTAAAAAAAAATGAAGGACGATATGATGTAGTTTTTAAAGTCATAGTTTACCTCGTGTTGAAGCTGCTATTATTGTGTTTTGAATTTAATTATTTAATCTAGTAGATTCCTCACTAGATATCAAAGCAAAACTAGTTTAGATGTCATTTAATTTTACAGAAATAAGCATTTTTTTTATCTTAACTTAGGTGAATCCTGGGCGATCATCAATAAAAGCTGTAATAAACAAGAAAAATCAGTTCCTTCGGGGATTTTAAAACCCAAAAGGTATGTATTCTCAAGTAAATCCTGACTTTTAGCTAAGTGGTTGCCAGGACGCTCTGCTTACAATACCCAGAAAGCTGTTTTGAGCTCCTGTCACACCAAACACATTCAACCCATTTAGCCGAAAGGAAAAATTAAAGTATGACGGTCAGTTTCATTATTCATTGATCTTAGAGTAACCCAATAGTTGACAGTGTTGGTGTTGACTAAGTGTCTTTCTTTTAGACTACAATTGCTGAAAAGATGGTTGGTGTATATTGCCTACGTGTTGTTTCGCGCAAACTTTAAATGAAATCAAATCAAATACACTAAGTATCGAAAAAAAATTTAAAATTAAAAAAATATTTCAAAATAGTTTCTTAGCAAATATGTAACAGTTCATGTATATTATATATTGTTGTTCTAAGTTGTTTTTATCTCACCATAGTGAACTTACGTTTTGATAAGAATGTGTACTATTGATGATTATAATCTGTTATCAAGCAGAAAAACTGTCAACTTAAAATTCAATGAAAAGTATGTAATCCAGTGATGTAATTAGGTTTCATAGTTACTTACATAATCTGTGTATTTCTTCAAGTACTTTGCAGCTTTGCTGCTTGAGTGAAACTAGTTAAACTCTACCTGTCATATCATCTTTGCCGTCAACATCCTGTAGAGTCGTTTTCACTTATAATTTGTTTTGGGACCTGAATTCTTGTATTTTTGATTCAAGCAGACAAATTTGGTAACATATGTTTTATGTGACCCTGAAATAACCACAATTCGTTATCTATTTCACTATATAAATATTCAAGTACGTTTAATAATCATTTGACGAACCTTAACTGCCGTTTTTCTCTATACACAATTGCAATCATTTTTCATTCTCTGTAACTTTAGTGTTGGTATTATAGTAACTTTTGAATGAGAGAAGAGAAGAATATGTCAACTCCATTACATCTGCTATATCCACTGTTATCGAGCACCTCTGTATAACACCAGGACTCCACAGTTTGACTGATACACGACAGATCTAGTAGTTATTGAAATAATGTTCATACTGTTATACTGTCTGAACAATAATTGTTTTAGTTTGGATCGTGATATTTACCAATTTTATCTCAGTTGTTAACCATTAACATTAAGGTACTGATTTATCAATATAACACAATTCATTAAAACAAATATTGATCTTCTCTCATACAATTGAGTTATGTGTAAATATACCATGACAAATTAATTATTTGTAAGTATTGCTTCTATTCCAGTGATTTTGCCCTGCACGAGAAATCACAGAAGTCACTCAAAAAGAGGATCCAAGACGGCCTCAGAAATTTTTTTAGACTAAAACGGGAACACAAACCATCAAAGGAGGAGAAAATAAGAGGAGCAAAAGAAGGTTCTCTCGACCAGACGGAGTCCTGGTGTCACGACTCGTAAGTTCTAGGTTTTTATGAAGTAACTAGGATACCGTATTTTCATACTACATATACTCAAAGTAATGTATAGCTTTACGAAAAAAGTGTGACTGAACTTATCGCTTCTTACGGCCCTCTCAGAAACATACATTTCTTACTTCTACAGTTTAGCCGAAGGATAAGCACGAAAGCTTTTGCGATAAATGGCTTTGTGGAGAACGTTGTGTGCCTTTTGAATACTTTTTCCCATCCGAGTGAAAGCTATACTATTTAACTCTATTTTACCTGAGACTAAATGTCTAGAGGGTGAATAACTTGAACATCCAATTGACATTTAGTAGGCGTTTTCTTTTTGTTTTTATATGAGACTATCGTACATTTCAACACGAATATTCTCTGGTTGAAAACTGAGAGTTCTTAATTTTCCAACTCTTCTGGAAAGTCTCTCTGTAGCTTGATACCGATATTTTCAATTGATGGATATTCTATGCTCACAAAGGCTAAATGCAAGTCAGAATCACTTAACATTCCTAATTCTAGACAGCTGACCAACTACTCATTGTCATAAGAAACTTTAGCCATCTCTTAAAGACCCGAATAACGGGACTGACTGTCATTACTATAACGCGAGCACAATCGAGATTACGGGCTGTATTTATCTGCATTTTGGCTCGAATATTAGATACTGAGAAACGCAACCCTGAATACTGAATATCAGCTACTGCTGGCCCGTCCAAGTAGAATATAATAATTATAAATTTATGTTATCTTTTAATCTTTGAAAGGATCTGTTTGAAGGAAGAGTGATGTGAAAAATGTAACAGATTTTAACATATCCTTCGGGAAACAAACGATTTCTAATTTAAAATACGTTTTATATTAAACTTTAAACTTGTATTGACTTTGTATATCATACAGCTTCGTTGGACTTCTTTGAACAACCATGTCGTAGTTTCTTTTTTGTTTATTTCTCACTATCATCCGCGTGGCATGACAGTAATTAGATGTCTCACCTTTTTAATCTCTGCTTGTATAAAAGCGAAACAACAAACTGTGCCTTAACAACATTTTTTCTCTCCAAAACAAACTCTAGTAGTAATGACAACGAAGAGAGCAAAATTGATAGCACATCTAACACTGGTCGTGTTATCGAAGTTCAAGAAAATGGAAAACGTATCGTGGAGATTGTAAAGTCTGAAAATACACCTTATGGATTCTTTATTTCAAAGGGGAAATTTAAGAACAGTAGTGGTAAGCAGTCTCTTGTTTGTGTCAGAATTGCGTTTATTTTATTATTATTATTATGACAATAAAAGATGACCTGGAGAGATCACTTATTTTAATCATGTACACCACTTTATAGTAGTGTGTTGTCTGTCTATAACTTAATGACTAGACAGTAAAATGTTGTTACTTAAGAAACGCTTAACATTGTAATTTGTACTGCCGTGACGAAAGTGAATCGTGCATATGCCACGAATCACGAGAATAATAATACAATCTGTAGGATACAACACAGTATGAAGTATGAACTTGAACAGCAAGAAATAAAAATATTTGTTACTATTCATTTTGTTTTTATCTGCTCTTGATATAAAACACGTCAGAGGTCCCTTCACCAAACATCAAGATGATTAATATATGTCGTAAGTGCAAATCTAGGTTGTTTGTTTGTTGTTGAATTTCGCACAAAGCTACTCGAGAGCTATCTGTGCTAGCCGTCCCTAATTTAACAGTGTAAGACTAGAGGAAAGGCAGCTAGTCATCACCACCCACCGCTAACTCTTGGGCTACTCTTTTACTCACGAAGAGTGGGATTGATGGTTACTTATAACGCCCCCACGGCTGAAAGGGCGAGCATGTTTAGCGCGACGGGGATGCGAACCCGCGACCCTCAGATTACGAGTCGCACGGCTTAACACGCTTGTCCATGCCGGGCCGAGTGCAAATGTAAAGAAAGATGATAGGATTATGTGTTCAATTTATTATTTTTAAGTTAATTACTTACAGGGGAAACAAAATTATGGTGGCATAATCCGGCAGAAAATAAGGTAACGGTTAATTTAAAATTACAATAGCAACAATTTTGAACTAGTGTAGAAGTTGTTGTTGCTGTATTCTGAATTTAATTATTTAGTCTAGCAGGTTTTGCATCATAACTGAAACAATTTTATCTTAACGTTTTAAAATGTTGCCTCGATAGTTTTGAGCCCGACTTGGCCCGGTGGTTAATGCATTCAAATCGTAATCCAAGGACTGCGAGTTCGAATCCCCGTCACACCAAACATACTCGCCCTTTCAGCCGTGGGGCTGTTTTAACTGACGGTGAATCCCACTATTCGTTGGTAAAAGAGTAGCTCAAGAGTTGGCTTTGGCGGTGATGACTAGCTGCCTTCCCTGTTGTATTACACTCTAAATTAGGAACGCCTAGCATAGATAGCTCTCGTGAAGCTTTGTGCGAATTTCAAAAACAAACAAACTTTATTAGTTTTACACTTTGCGCTTAATATGGTTTGAAAAATAGTTAAGGTGAGTATAGTGCAGATAGACCTTTGTTAAGATTAAACCCGCACACACACAGATTCATTCCGAATTGTCGTAACAGATTGACTAAAGGATTTTAACTTGTTAACGCGATTTAAATATTCAAACATTTTCTTTCTTTGTAAAACGGACAATAGTTTTTCAAGCTACTTTATATTCGTGTCTTACTTCACCAACATTGTTGAACAAAGCAAGTTAGCAATTTATACACGAATTTTAGTTAAGAAGATGGACTAAATAGCAAAAATCACTGTAAAGTGTATGAATATATATGTATATTGTTTTAATACTTTCAGGAGTTTTCATCACCAGAATGAGGAACTACGAAACATTAATTTCGAAATTTTAGAAATAAATAACGTCAGTATTAACCAAAAAAATATAATAGAAATCAACAATATAATAATAAAAACAAATAAAATACGATTAAAAACCGTGTCTATTGTAAATCGGAAAGAGAAATGAATAGATGCGAAGAACATAAAATGGATTTTTCATTATAAATCGTTATTTGTGTATTAATATATGTTATGTCTTTTGTTTTTTAAAATTGTAAAATAATAAATTAAAAACAGTTTAAATTGTATTATTTATTATATTAAATGTATTGCAAAATTCTGTATTGGATTTTATTATTCAAATGATGAAATAACACCAACAGAATTCAAGACAGACAATACAAAATTTTGTGTTGGAGTTTATTGTTCAAATGATGAAATAACACCAACAGAATTCAAGACAGACAATACAAAATTTTGTATTGGATTTTATTGTTCAAATGATGAAACAACACCAACAAAATTCAAGACAGATTTGCTACAGAGATATAATTTTATGAACAAAGCTTCACTGAATATAATCAATCTATAATTAATACAATCAATTTAAATCAGTAATTTATCAGTTAATTAACTTTTCTTACCATTCAATTAAATCATCCTGAGAAAGGATGATACTGTAGAATAATTTTAACGAACTCTTAGATATTAAATTAACTCAATAATGATTTTCGGTAACACGATTTCAATAAAATAATCTGGAAATATTTCTTTTTAACAATTTATTAATTTTCTCACAACGTAGATTGTGCAGTATACCTACACACAACGACACTATTCACATAGCATTTTCGAAAAACATTAGCCAATCTCGATTGTGTCATCTTCTAAGCCAAATTAGAACAATTTAAAAATAATTAACCTCAGTCATTATCATTCATACAGTTTTCAAGCTTTTTATCTAAACTTTTATGTATTGCTTTTTCAACGTCTGAAGATAACCCATTCCAAAGGCCAACCAAACTCTTAAATAATTAAAACTGCATTAGCTGAAGATGATTCCTACCAGTCCATAAGTTATACCCGTGTCCCCTAGTTCTACTATTTTCGTTGGCAAATATGGAAAAAAACAAACGATTATGCATCAGTGTCTCCACGTATGACAAAACAATATTTTCTTTTCTTTTAGTGTGCTTTAAAAAAGTCCGTACTCTTAATTTTTAAATTTATAATCAATCTTTTCTCATACATCCTTTCTCATATTTTCATTTCTTTTTTTAACAACTTTTTAACCTTATGAATCTCGTTTCATACCAGTCAATTCAAATTTCTTAAATTTATGAAGATTTTAATAAATCTTATATCTTAAACTGTTTGTGATTCAACCTGTTTATTGTTTCCTTGTCGCTACCCTTTTCATTCTATAAGGAATATTGTTTACCTTGAATATTGAAGAATTTACCTTTAAAATGTTTATACATGTGATCAGTGTCGCTATATAACTCAGTTGACCAATTCAGAACAGATTATTCTTGTTGCATCCTTTCAATTTTTTTTAAAATTATGACCCAAATATCGTTGTTATTTATCTCTATTTGCAACAGAACATTTTACCTGACAAAGCACTTATCATACGCTTCCATACGTTTTCCAACTTCCATAATCATTTCTGTATTTGAAGTTAAGAATAAATTTAACAAAGCTTTATTTCAATAGATTCCTTGACTAATTCCTCAAGAAGCTCAACAGTTTCCAAAAGCATTTCTCCCTCATGGTTTGACTTCAATATTTCCCAATATATATGTTCCATCATGATTTGATAAAGAGCTGAAATCTTAATCTGATTGTAAAGATTTTCACAAATTTCATCAGTACCATTGTGGTTTCTTAGAAATTCTTACTAAAAGGCCTTTTCTTTTACATCCACTAATAACGACCAAAATGAATTTTATCTCCAAACTAATATGCTTAATTTGACCATATATTAGCATTAGGCATATCTTTTAAAAAATACACTTTATTGATGAATGAGTCAGACAGGTCGAAGTTGAGATGATTTGAATATTATTGTTACATATTACTCTAATTGTTAAAAGTTTTCATGGGACTAGATATTGTATTAGAAATATAATATGTTTAACATTTATTTATACATTAATATAATCTCTCATTGCCAGCTTGATGCATGAGTTAATTCACCCATGATTTGTGACAGACGTTTATAATCAACAAGAAGTTGAATAAACTATCATTACATGTAAAGCCATCATTTAATTGAGATTGATACAATTTTAACTTCTTAATATGTTTACTGGAGGTTATCTTTTATACTACGTAATGCTTTCTATTAAAATTTTACAATGAACGATTCATTTGAATTTCTTTGGTGAATTTAATATTTGGGAAAGATAACAGGAGTTCTCTACTAGATGGTGATGGTGATTCCAGAATTATGACTATTGGCGGGAGGAAAGGTATTCATGTTCTGTTTAAACTATGTTAATGACAACACTCGGAGATAATCCAGGTAACAACTTTCCAAACTCATACACGCAATACAACAAGTCCTCATTCATCAATGTTCTATTGTCTAATTATTTAGGTTTATGTATACCCATAAAATAAAGAAAGGAAGAAAATTTTCTTCATTGAACTTCTAACTAACCAGTACTTGCTATTCCTGTTATTATGTGCCCATGGTTTTCTTATTGGACAGAACTGTGGTACATTGTTTTTCTTACCAGTTTAGAAAAATGAATGTCGTATCTTCATCGCCACACACTATAAAAACGTAATTCAGCTATAACAATAAATAAATAACAACGAACACACGTATAATTCATTTTGAATTCGTAGGTTGTTAAGTATGCAGTCTATACGAACTTTTTGTACGAAGTGCCTGTTGAACGGATATCTATCTACTAACAGTTTCATTGATAAATAAATAAAATTCGTGGCAGGTACTTCGATTTAAAACTTTGCATCTAGAGAAGAAATGCAAAGCAATCGAGGGCACTCAGAAGAAACATTTTCTTCACCTTGCTTGAAATAAAATTTAACTGAGCTAGTGATTGATAATTAATAGCAAAGCCGAAAAGATTTAAAGTTTACTAGTTTGTTATACAATCTGGTGGCAAAGGTCCAATGGTGGCATTTTGAAGATTAGTTGCTCGATGTTGGGGGCGTTCGGCAATAAAATGAAAATACTGTAGGGTACATCTGTGGTTAAGTATAAAATCAGCTACCTGTTTGTGTTCGGTCACAACTTTAACAAAGTTAGTTGGCAATGCTGTGGTCTTGGAATGAATTCTGTTAGCCGCATGGAGTTACGTGAAAGTTGTGGTTTCCAGAAAATGTCGAATTCCAGCAGGAGTTAAGACAAATGAACGTTCTTAATAAATATCGAATACAGGCAACGTGAACTTTAGGTAGGAGAGCATTGAACGTTGGTATCTGCTTTCCATGGTTTACATACGTATGCATGGTCTTGGAGTGTTGAAAGCTGCAGTAACATGCCTCCTCGGTGAAGAATTTTGGTTTTTCTGGGGTAAACTGAGACGCTAGGATTAAATTGATCGATGAAGACAACATGGCAGCGATGACTTCTCACGTCTAAACACTTCAGCTACTAGTCGAGGAATGAAACGAGATCTATTGATATCAATTCGTCTCTGCATTTATACGCTTCTAACGGTAAACTAACAGGTTATGTGATAAGTCTTATTCTTGACAGGTACAAAACTACAGAATGGAATACACAGGAATACCTCGTACAGGGCGGTTAATGCGTGGGAAACACTACCGCATTTATTGAATCAGCATTGAACGGGAAATAGTTTCAACAGGAAAAATAACTATACGAGGGTATCATAAGGGATTTCTTCATAGTAGAAAAAATTAAGCCTGAATAGTTAGAAAACCAGAAATAGTTATGAGGTAAAATTAAAGCGATATTAATTTATAAACTTTATTTCGAAAAATTAAAAGAATGAATATTTTATTTGAAAAAAATAAAAAGTTTAAAAACTTACTGATTAAAGAAAATCTATCTCTTCTTGGTTGCAACATTTCCCTTTTCTTCATTTCTTCGTGGAATTCTCGGTAACGTCACAATGACACCTTGATCCGTTGGTTGTAGTGGACATGTTCTGTTGAATGGAAAAAAGTGAATTTTGAGATTTTCGTGAAAGTCACAATGTCCCGTTAGACGGCTTGGTGCTTACCTAATAAAAACAAAGCTTTAAAGTTCAAGTTGTTTGTTTTCTTTGCAATAATGTTCAGCTGTTGGACAAAATTAGCTTTTTCACCAGTTATCAAACAAAGTTTTCGTTATTCATACTTTTTTATTTGATTGCCAAACAAGCGGAAGGGTCTTCTTTGCACAGCCGCTAAATGCCCGGGGAACGTCTGCACGATACACAAGCATGAGTTTTAATTTAAACTCGCCAGATGCATTTCCGATTAACAAAAGTTTTAAACAATCTTTTGATGTTTTGTAAATTGACTGAGGTTTTTTTTTAATTTTCTGACAGAAAAGTTCAAGAAGGCAATTATTGCCAACATAAACCAGTTTCATCAACATGTGGCCTCGTAATCCGAGGGTCACGGGTTCGCGCCCGCGTCGCGCTAAAAATGCTCGCCCTCCCAGCCGTGGGGGTGTATAATGTGACGGTCAATCCCACTATTCGCTGGTAAAAGAGTAGCCCAAGAGTTGGCGGTGGGTGGTGATGACTAGCTGCCTTCCCTCTAGTCTTACACTGCTAAATTAGGGACGGCTAGCACAGATAGCCCTCGAGTAGCTTTGTGCGAAATTTCAAAACAAACAAACAATTCATCAACATGAAAATCTGCTTATCTTTGCACCGAACTTTTTCAATAATTTTTACAAGTTAAATGGGAAATATTTCAGCACCATCGATGTCTTCACTTGATCTTCTGTCTTCAATTCGAATATTATGAACCACAGAGCATTTTTTTAAAACGAAATAACCAACCACGCTTGACGAAAATGTTTTATAAATTGTTCCTTATCCATTGTTTTCTTCCGTCACGTTTTCTTTAAGGGCGTTGGAGACTTAAAGCTTTCGTTTGAATTTCCATTTGACCTGAAGATGATCTTAGAAGGTCGAAACGTTGTTCTTTCATTTTCAATAAAAGTGTTAATACCCATATCAGCCTTTTCGAGATACATCTTTATTTGCATTGGGTCTCCCGTCATCAATAAATGTTTGAAATGTATTTAGAATGTTTTAGAGATTATGCAAATAATATCTGAGATTTTGAGGATGAAGAGTTGTTCTCTTAATCCTAACATGAAATCCCTTTACATTCAGAAGAGTAACGAAACAGAATCTATTTTCGCAAACACATTTCTTGTAAAAATATTTTATTAAACAATCTGCAATCTTTACTAAAAGTATACCAAACTATGTGAAAATACATATGCTATATAAAAGGCTACAGCACATACTGTAGAATGCGTAGAAATGTGTAGACGAACTCGTGTATGTCATACCAAGCCCATAGTGAAAGGGTTAACTATGTTCGTGACCACATGGAACTTTATAGTTTCCTTTCAATTTTATCATGTTTTGTTTATCTCTACTAACTATCAAAATCTTTCAGTAGATACCAGGGGCCATTTTGGAAAAAAATATTGAAATTTTAATAAAGTATTTTCAATAATTATTTTATCTGTTATTTTCTTTTCCATATGAGGTAGTCCCATTTGACTGACCACTAAAATAAAAAATAAAAATATACTTAAATTACATTTTTCTTTCCAGAATAACTTCAGATTGTAACATGAAACATTTCTTTATTTTAAATAGCTTGAAATGTGCAACACTACACATCTCTTTATACTTATAGTTTTGTTACCCTTTTGAATCATATTTAACTGATTTTCTCAACATAAAATTTGTAATTCACTTAGAAAATGTGAAGATCAAATTACTCTACTGAATCACATAAGGCTGCTTGTGAGTTGTCGGGCCCAGCTCTGAAATATAATGAGTAATTTTACTTGATTTTGAGGTTAGTCTTCCAAAAATCTTTGATAATCTAAAACAAGACATTTTTTCTCTTCAAAACTCACACAAATGCAAAAATAACAGCATTTGTAAAATACAAAATGCCAAAGAAAATAAACTGTAGGTGCCCAAAACCCCTTTAATTGTCTCTCAGCTACAAATTAGCACACAATTTCAAAAAATTAGGTCATTCTAAGAATAGCCCAAGAGTTGGCGGTAGGTGGTGATGACTAGCTGCCTTCCCTCTTGTCTTACACTGCTAATTTAGGGAAGGCTAGGGCAGATAGCCCTCGAGCAGCTTTGAACGAAATTCAAAAACAAAACAAAAATACAAACCTTTACTGATAAAACATTGATTGGTTGGTTGATTTAGTGTTTAATGGTACAAGGCAGCTTGGCTATGTGCGCCAATCAACCCATAAAAAGGTAAAAGTAAAGAAAACATAATAAAATTCATAAAAGGAAATGAAGGTAAAACAAAACAGAGCTTAAAAGCATAAACAACATAAAACCAATGTTTACCTCTAGTCTACAACATTAAGAGAGAAACTACAGTAACGGAAGTCATAAAGGATTTTCTGTAGCATAATGGTAATTATCATAACCCGCTAGGAAGGCTAAAAGGTAAGTACAAGAACCACAGTCAGTCACCCGAAGTTAGCCTTTTCGGTCCAAGTTCGGAGTTCAAAAAGTAAATTTTCTGCACAAATAGGAGTAGAAGAATGGTTCGAACGATGTTCAGCAAATAAAAGACAGTATTTCCAATCGGGAGAGACTGCTTTTCTCAGGTGACTTAAAGACAGGTCACGTTTGGTGACTGTAAAAAGCCATAGTAGGTTGGGCTAACCAACTGATGCAGCAATGTCATACAAGGACAGACCAAATTCATCGAACTGCGCCAGGATGCAAAGGTCAAAAGGAGCAATGGCAGATCGTTTGTTCTGATAAAGTATGGCCCACCGAGGAAGAAAACACAATCCCAGGTGGGATGCTTTGATAAGGAACAAAATTTCGAAGCATATAGTAAAGACAGTTGCAAACGGCAGAGGTGCAGAGAAGGTGCATGAATTTTATGTATCAGCTCTGAAATGGGGAGATGAAGAAAACCCCAGTGCAGAACCAAAGTCCTTGATGATGTATGAGATCCAGCATCTTTGAGGCCGAGGGTCTGGCAGAGTGATACATCGATCTGCTCTCTAAGTGGTGGTAGAGATGACACGTAGAATGTTCAGTGCTATTGTACAGTTGACCCGTAGCTGCTAAACGTGTGGTATAAAGGTTAGCTTACTGTCAAAAATAAGCCCCAAGAACTTGGTCTCAGGGACCTCAGGCAGCTCAACTTCACTAATACAGAGTTCAAAATGAGAATGAATACCCTGTTGGCGGTAAAAGTGCATGCAAACGGTTTTAGAGAGAGAAAGAAATTAAAGCCATTTCAGTAAACGACTGAGGGCAGTCTGTAGCTGTCGTTAAATGTATCTCATGTTTGACCACTGACATGAGATGTGAAAGTCGTCGACATAGAGCCTGTTTACAACAGTGAGAGGGATTTGTTCAGTGATGGCATTAATTTTTATACTGAAAAGTGTGACACTCAAAACACGGCCCTAAGGGTCTTTAAATTCATGTAGAAAAGAATTGGAAGGTGTCGAATAAACACGAAATTGTAATCTCCTGTCAATTAAAAAAGTTTTAATAAAAATGGGCAAATGACCATGTAACCCATATATATGGAGGTCTCGCAAAATGCCATTCCTCTACCTTGCGTCATAAGGCTTCTCAATGTCAAAGAATATTGATACAAGATATCGATTGAGAAAGGCTTCTCTGATTGACGTTAAAAGTCGAAACAGGTGGTCCATGGTGAAGTGCTGTCGTCGGAAACCGCACTGGGTGAACGAGAGGAGGTTGTTTGATTTGAGAAACCAAACAAGACGAGCATTAACCATCCTCACTAAGGTCTCACAGAGACAGCTCGTGAAAGCAACTGGACAGTAGTTTCAAGGAATCTTGAAATCTTTCCCGGGTTTGAGAAAGGTAGGACAATAGTCTGCAGCCAGGCATCAGGAAAAGGAGTCTCCTTGCAAATTTAGTTAAAAACAACCAGAAGAATAGCAAGAGAAGCAGGAGATAGATGGTTCAGCATGTCATAGTATATATCATCTGGTCCAATTGATGTACTGCCAGACTGACGAAGGGCCAGTTTAAGTACCACCTGTCAAAGGGATGATTGTTGTCATAGGGACAAACAGCTAGATACCCAGCAAAAGCTTTCACCTAGAGTATCGGCAATGCTCCAGATAACAGCTGTTTCCTACCCATCAGAGAGTAAGATGGAGAGGAAAACAGAACTGTACTGCACACTGACCTTTCGAATCTTGTCACATATGACTTTGGAACTGGTGGCAGAAGATACACCAGTTGTAAACTGGTGGATTATTGCCAACCCTCCATGAAAAATGGAAGAATAATGAAGGGGAGCAAACTGAGAGATCAGTAGCAGTAAAGGACTGACGAGGTGCGTGAAAATAAGTAGAAAATCCAGTATTAAAAAGGAAAAGGTTGTAATCAAAGAGCATATGCTCTACAAAGTCACCCCTCCTATCTATAACAGCACTTCCCCAGAGGGAATTATGTCCATTAAAGTACCCCAGAATTAAAAAGGGAGATGGCAAATGTCCAATGAGAGCTTTAATGTCTGATGTATCACATGTCTCTCCAGGTGACAGGTAGAGAGAACAAACAGTGATGGTATGACCCAAGTAAACACGGATGACTACCACCTCAAAGGAAGTGTTGAGTGACAAGGACATGGTGAGTACATGCTGATAAACCAACAGTGCCTCCTCTCCATGCACTCATCCATCGCACAGACTGTCATTCTGTACAAAGAAAACTGCTGTAAGATGATTGTATCGGCAGGTTTCAGAAATGTCTCCTAAAAGGAAAGGAATACAGGATAGTGGGAAGCAATCAGTGTTTTAATATCATCCAGATGAGAATGTAAACATTGACAGTTCCATTGTATCAAGGTGCCCATTTTTAATGACGTGTACACGAATTGGCTGGAGAACCCTTCTGTTTACGACTACGTCTTTTTCCTTACTGTGCTAAGTCGAAGGAGGTCTATCGACCTCCGTGGATTCTGCCCTGGGGCGATTGGGCAGGTTTTTGTTGTTGGATGGGGACTTCAGTGACTGAGGACGCGAACGAATTATTGTTTTGCATCTTGGGGTGGAAGAAGAAGATTAATCTGAGGAAATGCCTGAACCCAGAACCAAAGGATGTGGATTTTAGGGTTTGTTGGAAAGTATGTATGGGACAAAGATGGGTGTAGGAATTCATTCATCAACTTTTTTAACCATGGAGGCCAAAAGGCTTTTCATCTGTTTTGAGAACGATTTTCCTGGAGGCACAGAGAGATCTTTCTGTTCTCCTACTGTAGTTGTGGAACGAAGTGCAGCAGCAATATATATCTGAAAGAAAGTGGTGGACGGCAATTTTCGAGCCTCAGGATAAGTAATGTTATGAATCGTTTTCAAATGCTGAACTTCTTTTTATTTCAACCATTTAGGGCAAGAAGGAAAGTAGAACGTGTGAGAGCCATTGCAATTGACACAATGTAGGTCCGTTTTACACTGACAGGCATCGTGGTCCTTGCCAGCACAATTAACACATGTCAGGAAACCACGACATGACATCTTTGAGTGAACAAACATATGGCACTGGAAACACTGGAGAAGGTTTTGATTGTATGGCCGTACCATGCAGTTAAGATAACCTGCTTTAAAGGTGGCAGATGCAGTGCTGTAAATGTGAGAATGAAGATATTGGTGGCCAGCGTAACTCCATCTTTGCGAGTGGAGATACGCCTTACTGCAGAAACCCCTTGAGTGGAGAAACCAACGAGAATTTTGTTGTTTCCCTCATCACTGCTGTGTAGATGCTTTTAGTTTTCACTTTCAACGCCCCAGAATCACTGCTCATTTAGTAAAAATGTGCCAGGTAGCTCAGAAAGCAAGGTCGTTTTGATCTATTAATTTTACAATCAACAAATTATCTGTGCGATCATTGATCAAAGTCCCACCCATATCAGCTGGGAGGTTAATATTAGTAAGTCATTCACCAGTCAAAGATATATGTTGCCTCTATCTCTGGAAACTTCTATTTGGCTCATTCTATTCCATCACATAAGTTACTTCAACTGTTCACATGAGTTGACATGACTTCAGACGGTATCCTTGTGCTCCTCAAACTCTTTCGACCTTATATTCAGATTCCTGATCAAACCAGTGTACCAAAAGATCAACTGTAAGACATAGATGCAATGTATTCACGTGTTTCATATTTTTTTCTTAAATTGCACTCGCTGTAAGCCACATGTTAATATACCAATTTGTTCAAGTGTCAGACATGGATCAGTTGAGCCAAATCTTATTTGCTTCTGCACTGTCGGTATGAACCACAACCACATCCAATCCTTACACTGGAATATTCAGTTGTTACAACTCTATTTTTTCGAAACCTTCCATAATTCTTGTCAGATAAACTTGTGCATGTTGATCATTGTAGATTTTAAATGCTGGAGCATATTCCTGCTAACATTGTGAAGCATCTTATTATAGGGAGGACCATACATTATATTAACATTATTTCCTCCTTCAACATGGCTATGTTTATCTAACAGCCTATAGGTTGTTCCATTCATTTATATGTCATCATCATGTATGGTTAGTGTTAATTCAAGTAGTTTATGTCGGGATTTAAAACTTAGTAAGCATCTGCTTAGTAGTTTCTGTAATCTGTTCTACCAGAAAATAAATTGGATGTGATACATTAATGTCCATGTTTTCAGAACATCTAAAATTTTATGTAACTAAGAGAATAGTTGCTCTTAAAATCAGCTTCCTGATCTGTGTGAAATTTTGTTCAATGCTCTGATCTGTATTATCCAGTTCTATGACAACACATCAGCAATAGACTGTACTAATGTATCGACCAGTCATGACAACCAATTGTTAATGACATCTTGCAGTCTCTGGGATTGAACAGTAATATTCAGAACTATCGTCTGCAGAGGAGACCCGTTAATATTTTGATGGAGTTTGCCAAGTCTCAACCAGTTCGTTGCCAAACATTTTGCATGGAATGTGGCCACAAAGAAGACTATTAGGGGCTAGTACAAGTATGGGTAATACTGTGGTACTCTTTAGTCTTTGCATTATGCATAATCCAGAGAATTTCCTTCCCATACAGCAGGAGAATAATAGTTCTAGTGCAATCAGATGACCACTTAATGGTGATTTATAGCAATGATACAGCTCAATTTCCTGCATTTATAACTGATTATAAATGCACCACAGGTTATATGCGTCTGTTCTATACTACTCTATTAGTTTAGGGCAGACGTCACCTCGCGGTACAGCAAAAAGAGCACGCTAATTTGCATTTATCTAGTTGCTTTTCTCAGAGCTCAAAAGTATTATACTTCGCATCCATCTACAGGTGGAATATGCTACAAGATGACGTGGTTCTTTGAAGAGCTGGTTGTTTTCCATTCATTTTAAATAAATGGGATTTTTGTGCAGAAAGAAGCTTTTGCCACATACAAAAGTGTGTTGATTGTCTCAGAGAAAGATATTTAGTTGCATGATGCAGTTTAAACACAACCTCCGTATATTTTATTAAACTGGAACCCTATACTAGCAACACATTTTATGAATGGTGGCTCCTGGTACTGTGGTACCTGGCTGACATTTTCAACAAATTTAACAACCTTTAAGTTGTCAATGTAAAGTCAGAATAGCATATTTTACAACTGAGTGGCAAAGTTTCTGCATTTTACAAAATCTATTGTTGTGGAAACAAGTTTGAGAATGTAAACTGAGAATAGTTTTATTGCCTCAGCGAATTATTGGAAGAAAATAAGTTATTTAATAGTCTTTTCTGTAGCGTTGTTTCTACTTGTCTCGTCAAAGGTAAGTGTAAATTTGCAGGTGAATTCCAAGAATCAACAGAATAACATGATTGGATTCAGAATTCATTTACTTGGCGGCAGCATAACTTTTCATCTGCAAATGACAGCTCAAGAAAAGTGGAATCGAAGTTAAACTTTGTTGGGATGTAAATTAGAAAAATACTTTAACCTGTCAAGAAAAAAATTTGTTGCTTTTGCTTTCACACCAATAAATTTGTGCGAGTTAACGTTTTCTACTCTAACGATAACGATCTTAAATGTCAAGTAAAACACCAAATCATGTGGAATGTATGACAATGTTCCTAGTCACAAATTTTTGATGTTTATTTTTAGTCCCCCGCTAGTACAGCAGCATGTCTCCGGATTTACATCGCTAAAATCAGGGGTTCGATTCCCCTCGGTGGGCTGAGCACATAGCCCGATGTGACTTTGCTATAAGAAAAAACACAAAAAACACACACGTTTATTTTTAAATGTTTGTTTGTTTGTTTTTGAATTTCGCACAAAGCTGCTCGAGGGCTATCTGTGCTAGCCGGCAGCTAGTCATCACCACCCACCGCCAACTCTTGGGCTACTCTTTTACCAACGAATAGTGGGATTGATGATCATAGTATAACGCCCCCACGTATTTTGTGGCTTGGAACAGTTTCATTTTTAGATGTTTATTGCGTTTTACTTATCATTGTTTTTCCTTTTAACATTTGTGTAAAGTAAACAAAAACCATAATGTGTATATTTGCCACCCAGAATCATAGTCATTTCTCTACACAGTTGTGCTTAGCCTAACAGTTTTCACTCTCCTAGGTCTCGTCTCACTAGAACTAAAACACGATAATATTCAAGTATGATCTTCTCTTCATTATTTTTTACAAGAACTGAAATTTAAAAAATTCTGCTTAAATTCAACCAGTGATTCGGTTTCTTTGCACAGTGAACAGTTCACCACCTATCCTTTGTTCTCTCACAAAAATGGTCGGCAATGTAATCTTGTATGAGTAAACAATACTATTGTCTTCAGTCCTTTAAACCCGAATGCTATAACTTATTGCAATATCCTCACAAGCAGAATAAACATTAGTTACAACACAGAGAGAGAGAGTAAATGCAACTAGAATAAGACAGTGTGTTCGATATTTGCCAGATGATTAAGGCGCTTGACTAGTAATCCCCGTCACACTAAACATGCTCGCACTTTAATTTGTGGGGGTGATACAAGTAATGGTGATTCCCGCTATTCATTGGTTAAAAGAGTAGCTCAAGAGTTAGCGGTGGGTGGTGATGACTAGCTGCCTTCCATCTAGTCTTACATTACTATATTATCGACGGCTGGCGCAGATAGCTCTCTAGTAGCTTTGTGCGAAATTCAAAAAATAAAAAACAAACAAACAAGTTGTTGTTTTTGTTGTTTTGAATTAAGCACAAAGCTACACAATGGGCTATCTGTGCTCTGCCCACCACGGGTATCGAAACCCGGATTTTTTTAGCGTGTAAGTCCGCAGACATACCGCTGAGCCACTGGGGGGCCAAAAAACAAACTCTATAGAATAGCATGCAATTATAATTTAAAGGCCTTCTTTAATTTATTCCTTTCTAAAGTACTGACAAATTTCAAGTTGATATTTGTAAAAGTAATATTTCATCAGTAACGAAAATATATTTATATGTATCGCGTTGAAAATATATAAAAATGTTAAGGTTTGAAACACGATTTTCTGTTTTTTAATGTTGAGTTATTTGAATCGTTGACGAAAGGTGTAGCCTGCGAAAGGGTAAATTATATTTATGAATATTAATAACTATGGTGTAAAGTTGTGATTAAGTGCAATAGGTAATTAGCATATTAATTTTATTCCCTTCTATTTGGAAGTCATGGATACCTGCCTTATCTTGTTAAAAATGCTGTGACGTAGTGCCAACATTTTTGCTCTTTGAATAGGTGTTTGATTTTTATGGCCCAAAGAAATAATAATTTTAATTAGAAACAACAGTAATATAAAAAAGATGTAGAAAATGGAGGTTAAATAATACTTTAGCGTACGTTTTATTCGAATTATACATGCAAATATTATAACTTGCAGAGCTCGTGACCTACTACTAATTCTTGTGATATATTTTTGGTGTAGGAAAAAAAATGACTCGTATTATCTTGTATGTTTGTACTTTTATTGAACATTAAACATCTACGTGCTTCCTCTTTTAAATTTTCAATGCTCAATATGACTTCTAGAGTTATTTTAAGAATGATTTTAATACATGACTTGTGAAATAACAGTTTAAATGGTTTACTCGGAGGAACTCCAGAGTACAAAGCACAAAGTGTAGCATAATTAAAAATTAAGTGTATATATGTTACAGTAAGTTATTTTTTATTTTAAAGCTTACTTCAAACCATACAGTGATACATCTGTGTTATGCCTGCTGTTGGTATTGAAACGTAATTTTTAACATCATAAGCCATCAGACTTACTGCCAAGCTATGAGGGGGAGGGGTATTGTAAATTATAAGTGATCATGAACTTTTCGTACTATGAATGTAATTTTTTGTGATGTTTTCATGAAGTAATAGTTTTGATCTGTAAATATTATTATAGATAGTTTATTTTCTATATTTTTTTGCACATTTGAGAAGTATTGGTCAGCATGCACAGTCAGAGGTGCACTCTTTTCAGAGAGGAATAACAGATGATCAAAACAATATCATATACAATGATTTTCAGATGAACAAGTTTTGCCAATAGAAAAACCAACATTTTTACCTAGTAATAAAATCACTATATTCCAATGAATGTTGCATTATTAACAAAATTTAAATTCTGTAGTTATTTTCATTGACACTTGTAAGATAACACATGTTGAAAATATAATGTCCCATCAATTTAGACACTAAGGATATTTTTAACTATCACACCAAAATACAAAATCCAAATTAAAATATAAAAAAACATCCTTTAACATCTCCTTGGATTAAAAGTCCATTAAAAGTCCCAATACGAAGTTAAAACAGTACACTGAACATATGATTAACAATAATAATACAGTGTTCATGCATCTAATGTTACAGTTATTGAATGAATACAGAATGGCACAAAAGACAAGGTAAAAATCTTAATTTTGATCAGTAAATTAGTGTTTTTTTCTTTACTGATATATAATGCATAAATTGTTTTGTCAATATTTTCTCTGTTTTTCATTGTTTTGCTTTTCATATGGGATGAATTCTTGGCCATTTCTATCACTTCACTTCCTGTCTTGCCACTGGGATAGTTATTCTCAGCTGGATGGTCAAGTAAATCCAGTAGTGGTTTCATTCTCATGATATTTTGAAAGTAGTTAGAAAGGAATCTTGGGCTCTGTAGTATGTTAACTTGTGTTTAGGAAAAGTCTTCCTAAAAATAAGTAACTGTCTACTTATCCATAACTATATTTTTAAAGATGATCAAAAGAATGTCTCTTGCTTTGGCCAACCTTTTGGATTTTATTGTACTTTGAAGTACAACATTTTATTATGTAACTTTCACATAGTTTATGGAGATTTTCTTGTCAGACTGAAGTTAGTCTACTGTTGTGCTTACCACAAATATTAGAACCCATGTGTTATTTTTCTGCATAAAGCCAGTTTCAAGTATGCACTTTTTCTTAACATCAGTTAAGAGAAGCCTCCCCAGATAAGAGTGACTTCTAACTTTCTTTTTGCTAGAACTTTTGCTGAACTACCACTTTGAAGTTTATCAGAAAACTCAAGTGCTCGAAGTGTGTGAGGAGGAAGTGTGAGTGGATGGAAGTAACTATTGGAAATACATTTTTAGTAAAGTAAAACTATAACTTCCAATATTATACTTGTCTCTTTTCACAAGATTAGCTAGAATCCCACATCAATTAGAAAGAAGAACATGAGCAGGGTAAGAAAAGATGTATCCTGAAAAACCTCCAAAGATACCTCTGTTGATGAAAGTGAGACTACAAAATATGAAGAGGGAAGCTGTGCCATTTCAAAGTCAGATATACTTTTCACCAATGTGTGAAATGTGTCAGATATCATGGTGGAAAAAAAGAGGGGAACACATACAAGAGGGAAAGAATGTGGTATAAAAGTGATTCTGACCAGAAAAAGATATTGTAACTCAATTCCACAGTAAGAAAACTAGGTAAACAACATAAATTAGGTATATGTACTATAACTGAATTTACAAAGTGTATCTTTGTCAAGTTTGACAAATGTTTAGTAAACTCTACTAGTCTGTTGTACACAAGAAACCATATTTTTAATTATTGATCTCTCTGTGAATTTATGAAGCTTTTATTGGTCAGACTCGGGGAAAGGTGATTTTCATGTGAAAAGTAAAAATACTTATTTCTGTCTGAAAGTTTTTGTATTTCATTTATTTAATATCTAGAACTTCTTAAATTGATATCAATGTTTGTTTTTAGTAAAACTATATCTTATTTTCTACACTCTAACTAGTGAAATCAGTAATTGGTAAAATGAAAAGTTGAAAAATACAAAATCTAAATTATCTTTTTCTTTCTTTCTAAAATGAATGTATAAAAATTAAAGCCTTTGTTCTTACAGCTAAAGCTAATGTATTTGCAAGATCTTGGTTCATATAATTTTACTGTTTATAGCTATCATAGATATAGTTTCAGAGTACGCAGAAAGCCATTTATCTTAACTAGACAACTTTGTATAAACAAATAATTGAGTTACAAGCAATCCATAATTGAATTATGATAATAAGAAATGAAAAAAAATATTTTTTTCCTTTATATATTATTATTTAACTCGATAAGTTTGTAATTTTACATTTTGTTGATATTTATAACAATAAACAAAAATAAATACTGAAGAAATTTAATCTGTCTGGTGAAAGGCCTTTTGCCATCAACAAATGAAATACTTTAACCTTACTTTTTGCAGTGATGTGACAGTCCAAAGTATGAAGTTTTATTCAGATGTGCAAGTCAGAACACTAAACATGTGACATGTAGATTTATCTTAGTAGAGCAAGAATTTTGAAGCTATTAGTTTACATTATGTTTTGTAAGTATCTACAAGTGTTAGATTGGTGATACACTTAGAAAATTGCATATCAGTGGAAAAAAAAATCTAAAATTGGCAATTTAGGTTGAAGAAGTTCCACATGATAAAGAGAAATGAAAATATAGAATTTGAATATTCCTTTTGAAATTAAAACTTATATTGAAGTTTGAAGTATAAATGATGCTTTGATGCCAAGTTTGTTACCATATATTGATAATAACATTGTTTCATTAAATTTTGAATGTAGCTTTGTGAAATGGTCATGACATGCACATAACATTGTTGCTCATAGGCAATAGATTATATTGATTATTTATCCCACTCAAGTGTAAAATGTGGATCACAAACTATTTTTGCATTTGCATCTTGAGTTAAACTGTGGGTCAGTTACTACTGCAGTACCTGCATCATGAGTTTAAATTTAATTTAAGGTGGATATATTGTTGTATCAGCTCCTTGGGTTTAAACTGTGAATCATAGATTACCATTTTATCTGTATCTTTGGTACATACTATGGATTATAGATTACTGTTGTATCTGCATCTTTTGTACATTCTGTGGATCACAGGCTTCTGTTGTGTCTGCATTTTGGTTTAACCCTTTGCATATGAGTAGAGTCAATTTAATTGATAGTTCAACCACTGTGTATCTATGACACAGCATACTATACTCCTATATGTACATAGTTTATTTTCACTAACTTTGACAAGCTTTTAATAAATATTTCTAGTGTGTTTTACACAAGAAATCAGATGTTTTGAAAATTATTTGTCAGTCGATTTATGAAGTGTTTACTGAATTAAGCTGATTGAAAGGTAAAGTAATTCATGGTGACAGGAAACTCGAAGTATATATGTATTTTCGAGACAGTTGGTATGGGTATTAAAGCTTTAATTAAAATTTTGTACAGAACCATGTTTGGACCTTCTTAGGTCATCTTCAGGATAACAATTTAAAATAAAATTTTAATACCCATACCAGCTGTCTTGAGAATACATGATTGAAAGGTGATTTTTTTTTCTGCTAAGAATAAGAATACTTCCTTTCATTTTACAGTTTTAATATATTATTTGCATGACCTCAACAACCTCCTAAAAGTATATATTATTTTCTAAACCACAACACTGTTGTGAAATTAGCAATGGGTGAAATGAAAAGTTGAAAAGTATGAAATAAAGCATCTTTTTAAAACTTGAAATCTTTTAGTAAACATTATTGGTTTGATGTATGCAAAATAAATCAGATTTATATTTTGAATTTATAAAGCATTTACTGAGTCAGTACAAGTTAAAGAATGTTCATGTTAAGAATAGAAATAATTCTTGTGATCTTAATTTTCATGTTTGTTTGTTTAATCTCTAGAACACTTACTGAATATCAAAGGTTTTTGTTTTTTCATAAAACTTGTATTTTTTCTTATTTTTTACCTCAATGCTAATTGTAGCAAAATCAAGAGTAGCAAACACTTTAAAATGTGAAGTAAAACCAAACTTTTTTGTTTATTTGAATAATTACAGATTGCAAAAGATAGTTACAAATATGAATCTTAAAGAGCCTCATACCCATAGCAGTTTATATTTCTCTTAAATTACTGTTTTACTGCTTTTTGAATTGTGTCTAACTAATATAACAAAGCAGTAATTCACCTGGCAGAAGCTTAATGTAAATTACAATAAACAGAATATTAAATTATATCACTTTGCACCATGCAGTCTGTCCCATGTGCATTGCTGAAGGAGGTTTTTTTTTTCAATTTAAGTTTGGTTATTTAACATAACAAGTTTTTAAAAATGTAATCATAAATAAAAACTACACATAAAACTCAAGAAATCTTTCTTTTACTTACTTAGCTTTAAGGTTTTTTACACTTGGATGTATGGTTCAGTAAGCCTATTTCTTTCTTGTTCTGCTAGTCATCCAAAAATAATTCATGTTGTTTCCAAATACACATTTTGTAACACGACAAGTAAATTAATTTAATTAGTATGAACAAAAACTAATATAATGTATTTAGCTTTATAATTAAGATATAAATAGGTTAAAAAACTTAATTACTTCTCCAAGCAATATCTTTTATTGAAATGTATCAAGCTCTTTGGGCAAAGTATCAGCATTTACTTTTAAAATAAAACAGACAATCTTATGATTTGTGTCATGTAGGAATTACTCTATTTTTCACAAGTTAAGTAGTAATGTCAGTGAAAATTTTAGACCTTTCTTGAAAGACAGAATATGAGAGGCGTATCACAGTGGGCTGAATAAATATAATGGTATCTCAGTAAAGCATGAAGGTTAGAGGTGAAAGTTTGGTTTGTTAATATGTATTGTATGTGTATCAAATTGATTAAAGAATCTAAATCCTGTACAAACAAAAGTTTAAAATTAAAATTGTGAAAGTAATCAAAGTGCCTCTACATTATTTGACTCAGAGGTGTAGGCTAAAAATTTATTTAAATATGAATTATATATATTAACTTAATTTTGAGGTCAAGTTTATTAATCTATAACAAACATTCATACTAAAGTAGTTTAATTAAAGTTAAATATATATATATGGAAAATAATTGTGATTAAACTTACTGTTATATCGAGTTAAAATAATGCCAAAGCCATAATTTGTAAGGAAACTCTTTTTTTCTAAAGAGTAGAACTGTGTGTAATTTTTTAAAGTTATGACAGTTCTGAGAAGCGGAGTACTGAATTATGAATGTGGTGGCTTTGTTTGTGAAGGTTTGACATTGCAGGTTAGAAACAGAGGAAATGAAAGGCAAACCAGTCCAGATAGTGGTATCTGGTGAAGACCATTTATTTGAACTTGATGAAAAGTCTTTAGAATCTATATTACTGCAAGAACACATTCGTGATAAGCATGTTGTTGTGGTTGCTGTTGCCTTTTGGAAAGGAAAGTCTTTCCTTTTGGATTTCTGCCTTCGGTACATGAAAGCTCAGGTACTTGTTATCCTGTATGATTAAATATTGATAATTCTGTTAATGTAAATAACATATGTTTATTAGCTCAATATTTCACGATTACAACTTTATAAAGAGCCGTTGATAGTGTACATGTTTGCTAATTATGTATAGACAAAGTTAAGAATAAGTGTTGATACTGAATGTTAAGTGTACACCTAACTGCACTTAGTGTGAACAAAATGTTTTGGAAATTACTTGCTACCTGAATAAAGTGTTGCAGTCCAAGAGATTCAGTTTAACTACAATTCAAATATTTGAATACATCCAAAATCTCCAAATCAGGTTAATCAGAAGCTGAAACTCAAGGCATCAAACATATGCAAAGATATCAAATCTTATTTACCAATAAGGGAAATTTTAAAATTTTAACAATGGAGTTGCTGCTAAGTGAAGATTGCTAAGGAGCCTGTACCAAGGATTCCAGAAACACCTAGAAAGGACACAGAATAACTTTTTAAACTGAAGACAGCAAGTGAATTGATACATAAAATGTAAATTTAGTCTTTGAAGCTCACATCCTATCTGAGAACTCAAATAAGTAACTTCTAAAAATACTTAAATTATACCCATTGAATTGCCAGATTATAAAGGTTACCAAATACTTATTCTGATATGATATCTCATCTTTAGTCACAGAATACCTGTATCCCTCATGCATGTGCCCATGAAATTTGCATACCGATAGCCTCGAGCTACCTCCCATCCAAAATTCATGTGTTTAATATGAAGTAGTGCATGATGAGATTATCAAACAGCAATAGTCTTATACCAATGAAGGGGAGACACAACTTCCATGTGCACCAATTCCCCTTAAACACTTGCCTTTGAAATAATGCCACTCTTATTGTCAGTATTATCTTTGAGAGGAACACAACTTTTTCATGCCTTAGTTTAATTTATTGAAATTTGAAATCACTAATAAACTTTCATTTTATTTTAATTTTTGTTTCAAAAGCATTAATTATCATGAACAATTCTCTAGTGACAGTAACTTTGTTCTGTGTGACTTAAGACATTACAGATGTAGGACCTATTTTTACTATGGCTTCCAAGGCCAATTGAGTGTTGTGAATGTTACAGACATTGTACAGCATGTTGTGGGTTCCTTCAGGCATGCTGGATCTCCTCTTACTGCCTATGTGGCTGATGTTTTTTTTTTTCTATTCAGTTTAAAAATGACTAGGAGGATAACAAATTTGATCAGCTGTTCCTTCCATTTAGATGTGCTTTGGGTACTACTTACTAGTCAAGGACAACTTTTTCAACCTTCCAACCTTTCTTTGGATATAATTTCTAAGGTATGTTCTTTTCTTTCTGTTTTGCTTTTGTATTTTTACTCTTTCCCTTCTTTATTGCTTGAAACTAATGCTTTGGATTATATTATTTTTTCTCCTTTTCCTGCCCCTTGCTAGTACACCGGTAAGTCTATGGACTTACAATGCTAAAATCAGGGGTTTGATTATTCTCAATGGGCTCAGCAGATAACCTGATGTGGTTTATCTATAATAAAGCACAAACATTCTCCTTTTCCTGACATTATAGTTCATGATGAATCCTTTTCTGAACAACTATCTCTTGTCCTCACACTGTTGACTCCTCTGTCATGGCTTTCTTAATTCCTAATTGTTGATATCTTTAAACTGCTTAGGGAGCAGAATATTTGACTTACATTTTGCTCTGTGGTGTTTAGTTTGCACTTTTATGTGTCTTTATACCATGTTTCTCCATAACCTCTAAAACATCCAACTTATGCCTGAGGCAATTTATCATGCTACAAAAGGGTTTTCTAATGAAGTGCATCTTGTCATTCATAACACTTTAGTCTGTATTACTGCCAAGTTTTGTTTTCCTTCTTACTTAGTTTTTTCTTTTATTAGAACATATTGGGTTGGAATGCATACCCTTCTACTCTTTACCAACCTCCTCCTTGTCTTCCTGTTCTTATTGTTTGTCTGCCTTTCCACATTTCTTTTCCTTCAGACATGGTTTAACTTCAATATTTTGAGGATGTGGTTTACAATATTTCAGTCAAAAATACCACTGAGAGGGAAAACTCCCTTAATTTGGGGTTTTAATCTCACTTCTTTCTGGTCCCCAAGAAGAGCAGGAGCTGGTATTCAGTTGTCAGTCTATCTTCTTTCAACCTTTTTCTGATCATTCCATGCAGAATTTATTTTATATTTGGGTGGAAAAGATGGTGATTGACCAAGATCAGTGTGCCTTACACATTTTCCTACATCCTTATTATCTCATCCTTCAGGCTTTTTTCTGGACTTCATCTATTGGAATTGAGTGTCCTGGTTTTGTGCTTTTCTCTTTGGCATAGAGTCATCTCTTTATGTCTTTCACTGGGTCATTCGTTGTCTGGGACAACATGGACAGTTGACTTATCCTAGCCCTATCTCATGAGGAATGATTCTCCCACACCTCTCTTCTTTTTCAAGAAGCTGCTTGGCTTGTATGGCTTTTTAAGCTTTCCAAATTAATTGTCATGCCCACACAATATTTAATACATCTGGAGAGAGGGGAGATGCAACCCTAATCTCACTTGTGCATAGTCTTCTTTTGTACACCTGTGAATTATATAATGTCTAGTCACTAAGATTTAAGCCTTTTATTTTCATGCTGCACAGGAGGGTTTTTGTTTTGGGGGTGCTTGATTTACTAGAACACCTCATTCTCATGTACTGTTTATACATGTGCCTTCTCCAATAGACTTTGTGCAACCAGTTGAACCTGTCTTGGGATCTATTATCATTGATAGTCAGTCGTTTTTCTCATTTTCTTGTGGAGATTTCTTGTTGACTTGACCATGCCATATCACAGTGGACACATCATTGAGATCTCCATCTTTTTACAAAAACTTCACTCCCAGTATGTGGTTTATATGAACAACAGCATAACTTCTGTCATCTGGGCACACACCGTTGCTAAGGACATTTCCCCCACTACTTACACCCCAGTTCTAGGGGCATTTCCCTATATTTTTACACCACGTTGCTAGGAACATTTCCCTAACTGCATACCTTCCGTTGCTAGGGACATTTCTTCCACTGCATATCTCCCGTTGCTAGGGAAGTTCCCACACCACTTAGATCCCGTTGCTAGGAACATTTCTTCCACTGCATACCTCCCGTTGCTAGGGAATTTCCCCCACTAGTTACATCCCGTTGAAAATGACATTTTACTCACTACTTACATCCCGTTGCTAATGAATTTCTCCCACTACTTACATCCCGTTGCTAGGGACATTTTCCCACACTATTTACACCCCGTTGCTGGGGACATTTCCTACACTACTTACACCCCATGGCTAGGGGCATTTTCCCCACTACTTACATCCCGTTGCTAGAAACTTTTCTCCACAACTAACATCCCGTTGCAAGGAACATTTTTCCCACTGCATACCTCCTGTTGCTAGGAGCATTTCCCCCACTACTAACCCCACGCTGCTAGAGATTTTCCCCTACTTTTTTTCTTTCAGTTTGGTAGGGACATTTCGAATACTAGTTACACCGCGTTGCTTAGGTCATTTTTTCTATGCTTACACCAAGTTCCAAGGGACATGTGCATTAATTCATACCCTTTACTAGTGACATTTCACTCACTTTCTACACTTCGTTTCTAAAGACATTTCCGAGATTGCTTACACCCCGTTGCTAGAAACGTTTACTTCTCTGCTCACTTCCAGTTGCTCGGGGCATTTCCCCCACTATTTACACACCGTGTCTAGGAATATTTCCCCTACTACTTACACCTAGTTGCTAGGGAAATTTCCCCCACTTCTTACACCCCGTTGCTAGCGAAATTTATCCAAATGCTTACCCTCTGTTGCTAGAAACATTTCCGCCACTGCACACTCCCGTTGCTAGGGAGATTTCCGAAACTACTTACAACCCGTTTCTAGGGACATTTCCCCAACTACTTATACACCGTTGCTAGGGACATTTCTCCAAATGCTTACACCTCGTTGCAAGGGACATTTTCCACACTACTTACACCCCGTTGCTAGGGACATTTCCCCCACTGCATACCTCCCGTTGCTAGGGACATTTCCCCCACTACTTACATCCCGTTGCTAGGTGCATTTCCCCCACCACTGACACCCCGTTGCTTGGGACATTGCCGACACCACTTACACCACGTTCCTAGGGACATTTCCTCAACTGCATACCTCTAGTTGCTAGGGACATTTCCCCCACTTCTTTCATCCCGTTGATAGTGTTATTTCCCGCACTACTTACAACCCGTTGCTTGGGGCATTTTCCCCACTACTTACACCCGTTGCTAAGGACATTTCCCCAACTTCTAACACCCCGTTTCTATGTGCCTTTTCCCAAATACTTTCACCCCGTTGCTAGGGACATTTCACTTACTACTTCCACCCCGTTGCTAGTGGCATTTTCCCCACTACTTACACCACGTTGCTTGGGACATTTCCACCACTGCTTACAACCCGTTGTTAGGGACATTTCTTCCACTGCTGACACTTCGTTTCTAGGGACATTTCCCTAAATGCTGACATTCCGTTGCTAGGGACATTTCCTCAAATGTTTACACCTCTTTTGTAGGAATATTTCCTCAACTGTATACCACTTGTTCCCAGAAAAATTTTTCCACTGCATACCTCCTGTTCCTTGGGACATTTCTTCCACTGCACACGTCCCGTTGCTAGATACATTTCCCCCACTACAAACATTCCGTTGCTAAGGATATTTTCCCCACTACTTATATCCCGTTGCTAGGGACATTTTCCACAGTACTTACACCCTGTTGCTAGGGACATTTCCCCCACTACTTACACCTCGTTTCTAGGGACATTTCCCGTCTACTAACCACACACTGATAGAGATTTTTTCCCCATTTTTTCCTCTTCCAGTTTGGTAGGGACATTTCGAATACAAGTTACACCGCGTTGCTGAAGTCATTTCCCCAATGCTCACACCAAGTTGCAAGGGACATTTGCTCTAATGCTTACACCCGTTCCTAGGGTCATTTCCCAGTTTGCTTACACCCCGTTGCTAGAAACATTTCCTCCAATTCTTATTCCCAGTTGCTAGGGGAATTTCCCCCACTACTTACACATCGTTGCTCGGGACATTTCCTCCACTGCATACCTCCCGCTCCCTGAGACATTTCCCCCATTACTTACATTCCGTTGGTAGGGACATTTTCCCCACTGCATACCTATTGTTATTAGAGACATTTCCAACACTACATACACCCCGTAGCTAGGGACATTTCTCACATTACTTACACCCGGTTTTTAGGGACATTTCTCCCACTACATGCCTCCCGTTGCTAGGGACATTTGACACACTACTTACACCCCGTTTCTAGGAAAAGTTCCGGCAATACTTACACCCCGTTGCTAGGCACATTTTCCCGCTGCTTAAACCCCATTGCTAAAAACATTTCTCCAAATGCTTATACCCCGTTGCTAGTGACATTTTCCATACTACTTGCATCTCGTTGCTCGGGACATTTCCCCCAATGCTTGCACCCCGTTTCTAGGGTAATTTCCCACACTACTTACACCCCGTTTCTCGGGACATTTCCCTCAATGCTTACACCCCGTTTCTAGGGTAAGTTCCCCACTACTTACACCACGTTGCTAGGGACATTTCCCCCACTACTTTCACCCCGTTGATAAAAAAACTTCCACAGCTGCTTACACCCTGCTGATTTGGCGCGAACCCACCAACCATGTAACTGACTGTTATTTCTGCATGGTAAATACAACGGGTGTTGGGAAGAAAAACCGACATAAGATTACGTATCTGAACATTCCCTCAGCTATTCGGCCTGCTCCGCACTCTGAAAAAGTCCCTGTTCTAATTTTCAAAGGCTTGCCTTCATTGGACAATAAAGACATTGGACATGATACAAGCGAACAAGACAGTTGTGACAGTGAATTGTCAGAAAAGTGTACACAATCGGAGAACTGTTTTTCAGACACTGAACCTTTCCCCGTCCCCAAGCCTCTTCCCCAGGCTGAACTGAATGATTTAATGCGGGATTTAGGTTTTTCAAAGAAAGCAGCAGAGCTTTTGGCATCAAGATTACAAGGCAGAAATCTTGTTGATCACTCTGTTAAAGTATCATATTTCAGAAAGCGTGACCAGCTTTTTGTGAGCTTCTTTTCAGAAGACAGACAGTTTGTTTACTGCCATGACATCCATTGGCTTCTCGAAGAACTGGGTGTACGTTACTATAGTCCCGCTGAATGGAGACTCCTTTTAGACAGTTCAAAACGCAGTCTAAAGTGTGTTCTTTTAATAATGGGAATGTTTATGGAACAGTACCTGTTGGTCACTCAGTGCATTTGCGGGAAGACTATGATGATATGAGAATGGTCATGGACTTATTAAAATATCATGAGCACAATTGGATCATTTGTGTAGACTTAAAGATGGTCAACTTTCTTCTTGGACAACAGAAAGGTTTCACCAAGTTTTCATGTTTCCTCCGTATGTGGGACAGCCGAGCACGAGACAGACATTGGGTCCAGAAGGACTGGCCTATTCGTGACACCCTTGAAGCAGGCATGCCAAATACAAGACCCAATTGTAAGCAGTGATAAGATCATCTTTCCTCCTCTTCACATCAAATTAGGTTTGATGAAGCAATTTGTCAAGGCACTGGAAACCGAAGGTGAATGTTTCCAACACATCATCACAGCTTTACCAGGGTTATCATTTGAGAAGATCAAAGCAGGCGTGTTTGATGGCCCACAGATTCGAACCCTAATTCGTGATGATAAGTTTGTTGCTAAGATGACCGCTTTAGAAAAGGCAGCATGGTTATCCTTTGTGGCAGTCGTTCAGAACTTCCTTGGAAACAATAAGGCGGAGAACTAGAGGAAACTTGTGAACAGAATGCTCCTCGCTTTTCGTGATCTCGGGCGCAACATGAGCATCAAGCTTCATTTTTTGAACAGCCTCCTTGATAAGTTCCCTGACAACCTGGGGGCTGTGAGTGACGAATAAGGAGAACGATTCCACCAAGACCTAAAGGTCATGGAAGAACGCTACCAAGGGCGCTGGGACAAAAGTATGATGGCTGAATACTGCTGGAGCATTAAACGAGATTGTCCAGATGAAGTGTACAAACTCAAATGTTACAAACACAAATTCCTACCTGAATAAAATACACAAACAAATTGATAAGCTTTTCCTATAATTTCCTATAATAACGAAAAATTAAAAAATAAATAAAAGTGTCAAATTGCATAAAATCTGTAGCTTGCAGACAAAAACCGACTTCAGATTTGAAATCAACACACTCAAATTGACTATAGAAAGGTCGTTTTTTAAATGCAACAAAATGAGAGTTCCACAGTGCAGCTAACAACGCAGAAAACTGACAATTTTTACAGCGTTATTTTAGTGAGGTGTTGTCTCTAAAGAAAAAACCAAATGAACTAGGAAAGAAACTTGATCAGAAGAATGAAATATATCAAAGTAAAACAATTTTAAATATTATTGTTGTATACATGGGCATTGAAATTCTGAATTATGTAAATTGTAACCAATGCAATATTTGTACTTTAAAGTAATATACTGTAACTTGAATTTACCGTAGCGGGTGATATTAATTCCAGTGTGCGAGTGTTATTACAAAAATGAATTTGTTAGCTACATAAAAATTGTTCATGCTAATTATAAGTAGTGTCTGCAATATTGTTACAAATGTTCAATGTAGGTAGATTTGGGCAACATTTTAAATGAAATTATTAGTATATAACTCATAAGTAGGGACAACATAAATTGTAAATTTACGATTTTTAAAGTTTAAAGGCAATGGTGAAATAAGTGTATGTCCTGTCACTTTGAATTGTGGCTCTATTGTAATCAGACAAATGGCTTTTCCAGTTGTTGAGTGAGTCCTACAAATTATTATGGTTTTATTCTTACTGTCCATTGTCCATGTGAAACAGCTAGTAAATCATCAAGACTACTTAATAGGACAAGTACTTTTCCTTTTACCTTAATTGCTTTAGTGACTCTTTATGTGAAAGTTTTAAACTATGAAAAACTATTTTTTATAATATTAAATAGTTTTTCATTAAAACAAATTCAGATACAAGACCATAAACAACATGGATAGATAATTGTACTTGGCTGTCAATCTGAATATTTTGTTTATTGGCTAATGCCTTTACCAAAACCTCATTGGCCAAAAAACAGACAACTATCGCACCTTTTTTTGTGAAAACTGGATCTACAGCTGGCCACAAAACAGAAATCAACATGCTACAACTTTCAGTGATTAAATGTGCTGATCCTCTATTGATAAAGTAACATTAATACAGGAAAAGAAGAAAGTGGCTTGTAAGTTCAAAGTAACAGTGTAGATGCAATGGTTCAGACTTGGAGGTCAATATGGCACAAAAAGCAGGTGTGAAAGAGCTGCAAGGTATATTATAAATATGAAGAAAGAGAAAGGAAGGACTGATTCATCTATTCCAATGGAGAGTGATGAAGATGAAATTCCTAGCAGTACTTCTGAGGATCCCATGGAGTTTGTAACACTGAATGAATGATGCAGATAATCCAAGAACTGAAGAGTAAAAGCAAGACATTGTTGTGTTATTTCAACATGGCACAGGAGCAATGCCGATTCAATTTGGTATTGAATCCACAACAACATTAAACTTTCTAAATCAGGAAGCTTGATGAAAAGCATCAAGTTTCAGTGGTCTTGAAAAGAGCAGTTGATTGCTTGCATTCTGCATGGCAGGATTAAGGATTCTTTGTACTATGTTACTTCCAGGAGATACAGATGATCTTATGAACATGACTGGAAATATAATTAAATCTGATGATACAAAACTATTCTCATATGCCAACAATATGCAACAAGTTTTGCCAGAAAAAGTTATACTTGCACTGATATGTTAGTCAATGATGTTTAAAGAAATGAAAGATAGATTGAAGAACAAACTTTTGAAATAGCTAGATGAGAATTATCCCACTGATGTGAAGGTCATGGCTTTTGTACCTACTCTGAAAACTAAAAGCAAGAATGAGAACAAATAGTCAATAATACAACATACACATATTCCAAGTTTACTGCTGTGTACTATGGGAGTCAAAAACTTGCAATAGCATTACTAAATCTGCATATGTTTTTCATAAAACTTTGTGGGAGATTTTTGTTCAACCTGAAAACTCTAAAAGTGAGTTTTAGCTCATTCTAGAATGATGTTATTTATTAAGGGTAGCCATTCAGCATAGATCCTGGGTGTCTGACTTGTGGAAGCAGTCTTAAAAATTTGCAAACAGTCTAAAAAAAAGTTGATTTATTTATATCAACCATTTGTAATTCTAATGTATTTGAACTAAAATAAATGGGTATCTGTATTGATGGTGGCACTATTTTTCTCTCACTTTGACTATCTAATTTAGATTTACATTTCTTAGCTTTAGGCCAGATCAAAAAGTAACTTGTAAGATTCATGGTTAAATTTCAAAATTTGTTAATCAGAATGAAATACAATTGTATCCCTATGAGAATTCATAACATAAGTTAGTTTCATGCAAAGTAATGAATTAATTTTATGAAAATAATCAACTTGTGTGTCCAATTATTACAGTCTTCAATATTCAGTCATCAAAAATTAATCTTTTCAGAGGCAGTTCACGTCTTGCACAGAAAGCTGTCTTCTTTATGTCTGCCTTAGAAATTTTCATGCTACTTGTGAAGTTCTGCTGATTGTGTGAGTGACTAATTTCCTCACACAGGTTGTGTAGTAATGATGGATTACAGTCATGTTGACTAATTGTTTTTTCAGTTCCGTTGTGATGCGTCTTGTTTGGTGATATTGTTTTGTCTGGTACACATGACATGGTGTGTAAGGCAGAGGTGAGACTGTTTCTTGTTTCTGTTTTTTAATAGCGTTCTTTGGCTAGTGTATCAAATATTTTGTATATTTTCTAAGCATAGTATCAACACAAAACATTATTTTGATTTGTAGACAACAGAGAAGAAGGAAAAAGTTCAAGTGGAACAGGACAGGAAAAAAGCAGAGTTTAAAGCTGGTCATCACATTGGTATAAGTGATATTGTAAAACTGTGTGACTGTCATCATATGATGAGTATTATTAGTAAGTTAAAGTTTGTTGACCATCATTGTGGTGTAATTATAACCAATGAACTCTACTGGTCACCCCTTAATTTAATGAAATATAACTGCATGTTATCATCATATTGTATCATCTATTGTAAATATTGATATTGTTTGATTCACATAAGAAGTGATCAACAGTTTGTAAAATCATTCTTGAAATTACTGATCATTGCTGTTATATAAATAATAATATATTTATTTTCAACATAGCTTGTACTTTGCATAAGAAGAGGTAAGCTAACCTTGAAAATAGCAAGACAACTTGACAGAATTTTGGCATTATATAGTATAAAATGCATTATTAATGAGTGTGGTCATGGAGCATATTTAAATTTGTCAAGTTTATTCTTTTCATTGTTAAGTATGTTGATCTGAAGAGTATACTAGAATCTACATAGTTATGAGTCTTCTAACATCTCAGTGGATGAGAGATGTTTACATTAAACCAAGACTTGGCTGTAGAAGGCTAGATGGGTGAAGATGATGCAGCATATGATCTATTTCCTCGAGAAGATAGTGAGGTATTAATATTTCATCTATTATCAAAGCATGAGGTCTTCTTTTTATGCTATTTGATCTCTTAAGGATTTTTTTGGAAATGTCATAAAGGAATGTTGCTTAATTAAGTGCCCTCCGAATGTCTCTGGATTTACAACACAAAAATCAGGGGTTCGACTCCCTTCGGTGGGCTGGGCAGCTAGCCCTTTGTGGCTTTGCTATAAGAAAAACAAAGAGCTTAATGAAACAGTATGTGTTTTATCCAGTTCATCACTATTATTTGGTATCATAGTTTGTTTCTTCAAAAGAGAAAAAAACTTGTACAGTGTAACATTTATATGTTTTTATTTCTGTCTCCATGTTACAGGCTATGGTATCACAAGGATATCGGAAGAATTCTCTTTATACAAAAAAAGACGTAATATCTCTTTTTTTGATTAATACCAGCAAACTTGGTTGTTAGTGCTGACACATCAGTGAACAGTTTTGTGTATTTTTGTCGCTGGGAAATTGAAAATTGATTTTAAAATTTATAGTTTTGGAGGAAATAAAAAATACACATTTAAACTCAAACCAAAAGTTTAAAAAATACATATATTAATTTGCTTTCATGGTTAAAAACATGGTTTTAAGTCAAGTTCTAGAAAAGTTTATTACTTGTGAAGAATCTGTCCCAGTTCCAGATTTTTCTTAACTGGAAAGGGGGCAGTGAGACATATGCTGCGATTAAATCTGAAATTATTGGTAAAACTAAATTTGTGGATAATAGTAGCTTCGGGGTTGGAGAACTATTTTAATTCCCTCCCACTATTGCTAGCTCTGTTGAGAAATATAATTATAGACTTAATATATAAGTATTACTTTTAAATTTTGTCAGTGCTAACATGTACAAGATATATTTATCATAAAATTTGAGGGCATTGGAACATATAAAAATTTAATCTTTGTAAACTTTCTTTGCAGTTGCAGAACTGTGATTCATATCTGGAACTAACAGCTGAGACCCTTATCCTGCAAGCAAACGTAGGATTAACATTGTTACTTAATCTTTATGAAGTGAACAGAAGAAAAGCAAACCTATATGGTAAGGAGATGAACTCAGTATCAAGTATGTATTACATTAAGAAAGTAACTGTTATAGTAGGGAGTTGTGCCTAAATTTGCAGGAGAGGATAGAACGGATCATCTTGCTGCTATAGTAGATGGAGAAGCTGTTCCTATCTGATGAAGATCTCCAAGAATTGGATGTGGAATAACTAATGCATAATAAGTAGAAATCCTATAAAGTTACAATGTCTGAAACTTAACTGTAGTGTGTGTAACTGAACATTGACAGTGACTTGTGTCTCCCAGATTCTTAAAGATAATTTCAAGATTGTTTTACAAAGTGCCCCACCACAGATATGATCTGTACCACTAGTAGATGTCTGCTCTTCATTTATTATTACTTACCTTCCTACAGCTGAACATTTTTTGTTAATAGTTAAAAAAAACATTCTATTGAACCTAATGTTTTGTTCAAAGCAAGTTATAAAGTTTGGTTTTAGCAATTTATTGCTCAATGCAGTGATTAATATGGTGTTTCTAGAATCAAAATGCTAAAGTTACCTTAAAAACAATAATTGTGTAATATTGATAAAATGTTTTAAGTAAAACAAGATATATTAGGAGTAAATGTGATTTTTAAAGAGCAATAATTTTTCTATCTTTGGGAATTTGGTTGTGAAATGTATATTTTTCATTCAATATCTTGTTATAAATATTCATCTTTGCAAAATAAATGGTGAAAAAATGAAGCATTGTTTAATTCATTGATTGGCACACATCAAATAGTGATTTTAATTTTTGTAAATGCATAGTTGTATTTATTGAATACAAAAAAAATATTTAATCAAATTTCTACAAAATTCACAGAAGGATATAAACAAAAGCAAACATAATGCATTTCTGACAGTTAAATAGAAATAACAAAAAGTAAAAACAGATGTATTGATATTTAACCCACACAGTGTGTCAGCACTGAATTACTAAGCTCATATTTAGACCTTGAACATGGACCAAGAAAACAGTGAGAGAGTTTGCAACTGATGAAACTGCATTATACTCATAAAAGTAATATAGTCTGAACACTACATTTAGTTACCTATGATCATAACTATGTATGTTTTTATTTCTGATCTTTGAAAAAGACTTGCTTTGATCATTCAAATGTTAATATTGATTCTATATCAATTTCTTATGATATCCTGATCAGTTTTTAATATAATTATATTTACAATAACATCAAGTTAATGCATACATACTTTACAGATAACTGAATGTTACTAAAAGTTATTTCTAGTCCATATTCAAGGTTTGAAACTGTGCCTAATCCCCAAACTTAGTAATTCAGTTTTTAAATGTATAAATGGTTTTTCTGTATATTTTTATTTTAATTATGGAATTTTAAGCACAATTCTAACACAGTAAACTGTGAAACCTGAAAACATTTTTTTAATGGTTTGTTTTATTTTATTGCAAACAAAAAAACTACTAGATGAAATAATTTCAAACTTCAAAATTTTTTTTATGAATTGTATAACTTGCCCAAATAAAAGTTAACATTTTAGACTGAAACCCTATTTCAAATCGGTATTTACCTCTTCTCACCTCAAAGCTGTTTCAATCTTGATTTGCTCTCTAAACATTGCCAAAAAAAGAACTTTTTACCAAGCTCATCAGTCTTTTAAAACATGTACTGATCATGTAACTACCTTCCAACAATCCTACTGTACCAGCACAGCTAATGCAGTCTATAATTCTAGCATAACCCTCACATTCAAGAAATGTCATATTCAAACCAGAAATGCTGGCAAATCAGTGGGGAAGGAAGTGGTTGAAGTGAGGCAAGTATGTAAACTACATTGACAAAGAGGGAAGAACAGAATGGGCTAGCACCTACTTACATGGGGGAAAGACATACCGTACCAAATCAGTATTAGTGTTGGAGAACAAGACTGGAATACCATGACAGTGTTGAAATATCTGGTATGGCAGTGATAGCAACTCATATTAGTGCCAATTATACATCTTCAGGTTGCACTGAATTATGACAAGTGCAATCTATCCAGTTGAAACACCCCATATGAGATACTGTAAGCAACAAGTCCAGCTTATCTATTCAAAATACTTTGTATCAGATATTATGAGAAATAATTGAAGTCCATCCAGGCTAAACAACCAGAGAAAATACCTTTGATGTGCAGCTGTGTTATGAGGATAAATATAAATATATATATGTACATATATATACGAGTGTGAACAAGAGAACTGGCTCATTGTAAGCATACAAATCTTACTTATGTCACTTATGCAGCAAACCAAAGTACCAAACATAATGACAGTGAAATATATAAAGATACAGGAGAGGCTAGGACTAAAAGGACAATGAAGGGTACATGAACAGACCAAGTACAGCCTGCCCAGGCAAAAAACGTCCAGGGGAAGTGTCTTGGAATACAACAAATAATGCCAAGTGAAGTACATCTGGGTAAAACATCCAGTGGAAGAACTTTACGTGAGTTTGCAAGATCAACAAGAGCAGTATTCTCATGTAGAAAACATCCAGGAGAATTATCTTCGAGATAAAATATTATGGTCAAGAGTAATCTACCAGGAAAAACATCTGGAGAAAGCATTTTATAATATGTTAGATAATGCCAAATGCAGTCCATCCAGACAAAAAACATCCAGTGGAAGTACCATGCATGAGAACTATTTGATTAACAAGAGTGGTCTTCTTTGGTTACACCCAGGAGGTAACACCTTTGGTATAAATATGATCTGGTCAAGTACTGGTATAAAAACATGCAGAGGAAGTGTCTTGGATTAAGACAGATTATGCTCAGTCCATCTGAGCAGAAAATATCCTGTGGAAACATCTTTCATAAGAATTTTGTGAGCAACAAGTGTAGTAAACCCAAGCAAAAATGTTCAGGGAAAGTGCCTTGGATCCTGTTTGTTATATTTCAGTGTATCATTGTTGAGTGGGTACACATAATCTACAAATTCAATTTTAGTTTATTGTACAAAAACTAATTAGGAATAATCTTCCTTGGTCCATCACTCCAGGAAGTGGAAAGGACTCCTCTACTCCACTAGAAGAAAAGGGAATGGAATACATGTTGGGGAGTCCAGAGGAATAACAAAACAGATACAGTGCTATGGGTGTCTGCTATTCCCTGTACAGAAAGACCCCAATTGTAGGATCCACGAGTCAGTAGGGATAGGCAAAAATCCTTATCTGCTTTTCTCCCCAGACCACAGTTGTCCAGAAAAATAACAAACCTATAAACTATGAAAATGGACTTGAAACAAAAAATAATAAGTAACACCAAAACTACAAAAACCACTAAATGAACTTAGAAGGAAAAAGATAAATAAACATTAAACTTGTTAGTCCACTCAAAAAACACAAAGAACACAAAAGTTAAACATATCCTGAAGAACATGAGAAGAAACAGGCAACCAGTTGATAATAACAATTATTTTTAAAACTCAAATCCAATCACAAATTAGACACAACTGGTAGTAAAGAAAAAGCAACTTGCAAACATTAACAGTGAAAGGAAGTACAAATAATGAGCCAACACACCCACAAAAGTGGTCAAAGTTATAATTACCCAAACAGTAATGATCCTGCAAAACTTGGACATGTATAGAAAATAAAAAAAAACAAATTGAAACTAAATTATCTGAGATGATAAAAGAAGTATAATAATCTAACTTACCAAATACTGAACATATAAAACATGGAAGAGTAAACTTTATAGAGTGAGAAAATTAGACCAATCCAAAAGCTACAATGACTTGCTAAATGTGGATATACCTACTGGGAGTGAGTAAAACTTACCACAGACCTTCTGAGAAGAATAACAATACTTTACCCAGGAGATTAAATGAAGGTATAAAAAGTAGGAAAGTACAACAGAAAAAAATCTCCACACAGCAGTTAGAACCTTCCTACATAAATCAAAGCCTGTGTTTCCCCAACAGACATCAACCCTAAGAACTGAAGATTGTGTCAAAACATGGCTACTATGGATGGAAATTCATCACCTGCCATAATGAATCTCATATTTATATGAAAAATCAGAATTAGGAAAATGAAATTATTTCTAAAACAAATGAGCAGAAATTAAGCACAGGAAGTTAAAACTGACAAAAATTGTGATTAAGCATAATCCAAATTCTGTAGTCACATGTACAAATTAAAAACACATATCTATACACTACAGGGTGCCCCTTAAGTCCCTATTCATCCATATGTTTTTATGTTACATTCAATTACGCATGTATTATAATTTTCTTTTTTTTTCTTTCAGAGAAATATGGCCGATGTAAGCCTATTTACACTTGAAGAGCGTATTGTGACAAATACGTGGGTACATGAGTGAGCGAGAATGAGGGACAGCACACAGATACACTGGATACATAAGATATATGGTTGGGTAGGGACTTATCGGCCACCCTGTAGAATGCTGATCAAGAAAGTGTAAGTTGTGTTAAAATAATAGTGAGTTAGCTGTTCTAGCACAGATGTGCAGTATACTGTACATATGGTATTATACAATGGTGGCAGGAATTACATGTAGCTATTTGAAAACAATGGTTAACAAATGAGATTTTAACATAAGCTTTAATTTCTTAATATCAAAATGAAATATTTAAATTAATTGTCAATCTTTGTTCACTTTTCATTATGATACATTTTTGCTCCAAATTTCACAAATCATATAATCTTTTTACCCCTATTTCAACTTTTCAGTTTTAATACTTTTAATGCAGATTACAAACTTTTATTATACATTCTGCTGAGGCAATATTATTTTATTGCTTGCAATTACCTTGTTTTACTCAGATATAACTAAGTCTAACCTTGTTATGTATATGTGTAAATATTTTGTAAACGACAACATGTCGTGTTGTGTTTAAATTTTCATTTTTCCATATTGATATTATTGTTTCGAAGTTTAAACTAATATTTTGTTATTTATTTAGGGTAACATTATAGAATTTTCTGGAATTAGGTAGATCAAATATATGACTATAAATGGAAATGTTTGGCCTAGCGTCTAGACGTACAGTCTCGTGCAAAAACATACATGCGCAGATTACTCTGTCGAATTTCTGATGAATGTTCGAGAAAAAGATTCCTCATAATATATATAAACAGACGGAGATAAGAAGAGAGAGAGAGTCAGTCATTAGTTTTATTCGAAGAACAAGTGAGAGATTCAGTCATCAGTTTTTATTTCAAAAGAAGAGAGTTAGTTATTTGAGAAAGATTAAGTGTTTGCTGTGAATATTCAACTTGGTTTTGTGATTGAAGTTAGATCTACGGAAGCTGTGATTTTATTCCGTCAAACTCTACGATACATCTGAATTACTGCTTGTGCTGAGAGACGGCGAATTTATTGAACTGTGAACTGTTTCGGAAATTTCTTCGTGGGACCAAATTCACACCCTAGACTGGAATTTGAGACTTTCATTTTAATTCATTGTATTAGATACAGGCCAGTACCGTTTTGTATTGTGATTTAATTTTGAAGTTTGAAAATATTATTTTGTTTTGTAATTAATTTCGAATGTTGTAACTTAATATCTGTCACTGTTATTATACAATTTATGTCATATCTGTTATATTTGTTAATAGTTTAGTGTAATAAATTATACAAGCTGTTATCTGTGTTTTTCTGTTGCGTTTAATCTACGAAGAACTTAAAACATAAAAAATACGTAACAAACCTTCACACAACGCCTTCTTTTATTTAAAATATATTAAAATATACATTCAGGAAAGTACTAAAAAACGGTCCTATCAAAAATTATGTCAACTTTTAAAGACATTTCAAGTTTGACTGTTTTCAGAGTGAGGTATACTGTATGTGATGAATCCGGGAACTGTAGTGTTTTGTTTTTCTGTGCAATCTGTTTCAGACATTATGACGATGTTGGTGTTTACATGTTTGTTTATGTTGTAAATTTCTGTTATTAATATATTAAAATTGAATGTTTTATTTCAAAACTTGTACTGTATACACTAAGAATTTACACATTTCGATAAAAATTTAGAAAAACTACATTATATACTTTTTCTTTTACACTTGTGTCTCCACAACACGCAGTTGTCGTCCATTCAGCAATGTTTAATCAAAATTTACCTTTATACTCCAGATATATATGTATTATTATAATTAATCAATAGTTTGATGTAACGTGTGTTCTGCAATATACGCACAGTTATAAACAGAGTGAACTCTGATCACGTGACCGTGTGACGACATGGGGAAGTCGCCGCCGTTGTCAAAACGGGAAAATACATCCGAATGAACGGTTTGTTTGTTGTTTTGAATTTTGCACAAAGATGTTCAAGGGCTATCTGCGCTAGCCGTCCCTAATTTAGCAATGTAAGACTAGGGGGAAAGCAGCTAGTCATCACCGCCAACTCTTGGGTTACTCTTTTACCAACGTATAGTGGGATTGACCGTTTCATTACCCCCCACGATTGAAAATGTGAGCATGTTTGGTGTGACGATTATTCGAACCTGCGACCCTCAGATTACGAGTCAAACGCCTTAACCCACTTGCCCATGGCGAGCCATTACTATGCTCGAGAGCAGTTGTTGTTTTAATTGCACATATAAGTGTGAAAAGGCCTCAGGAATCTCCTTCCATGAGTAAGTATTCATATTTATGTACTTTTCTTTCAAAATGAAGGCTTTGAAGCTCGAGCAGTTGCAAATTTTTGTCTGCTATGCATCTGTCAAGGCCCAAACTGTATTGTAATGTATCCATTTCTACAAGATCTACTAGGCTATACACCGTAGGCCTAATTAAGGTATCGAACGTCAGAAATGAATTTGATATGATACTGATGTGTACTGAGGTATTACATATACAAGTATTTAGGTATGAATAAGCGATCAAGTAGCCAAATCATGAATGACTATGACCGCTTGTGAAAATTAGGCTCAGACTAAGCACGTTTTTGGTCCTAATGCTGTTTTTTCTTGTCCAATTTTAAATTTGAAAAGAAGATTTTAAATAGATGTGGCAGAGAGATGTCGGAAAGTGTATCATTAAACTCAGTTACAGTACAATTTTATTTTTAGGTTCCCTTCTGATGAAGCAGTTCGTCAACAATGGCTGAAGAATGTAAGTCGTGAAGAATTTCAGGCATCACAGGGTGCGCACTGAAAACCTTCTGGCAAAATGAGAGGTATAGAACTATTTGAACAACATTGTCAACACTTATTAATATTTTTAAAAAGAAAACTCAAATTTTTATTTTTGAAAAATAAACTCAATGACTTTATAACATATATAAAATATATAATAATGACTGCCTATGTTTGTTACTGTTTACAGGACACGTATATTTACTTTTCGCTCTGTTTAAAAAATAAGACAACGATAAACAACCAATGGCCTTTTTTGTGAAAACCTGCTTAGCTGAAAAAAATAATTTTCATCTGTTTCCAGGAGTGCACTCAAGAGATTAAAAGAACATGACGTATTGAAGTCTGAACTGAAGTCTGCCTCTTGCAGTGCCAACCATCATCCCAGGTCATCCTCGATATAAGCAAGTTGTACAATCACAAAGTAGACCACTTCCAAGAAAACAAGTCCCTAAAATCTAGCAAACATACCCAGTACCTGCCAAGAAAAAGACATCATGTGTCGAACATTCTTACTGTTCAATTGTCCCAGTGGAAGATCAGACAGTATAATGATTAACAATTTTCCACAGTAGTTCATTTGTTATATAGATGTTGGGATCAAAACTGGATGTTGCAATAATTCTTTTTCTATTATTGCAAAATGGTATAATTCGAGTAACTCCAAAAAGAGCAAATATGAATACTTTGTGTGTGAATACCAAAATAATATGTTGAAATATATATAAACTCATTGGCTAATTTAGGCACTATGGTTCGTACTCATACGAAAATATACACTAAATTTCTACGGACTCAGGTACGTCTTGATGCCCACTGGGCATTATTCGACAATAAGCAAGTTTACTTCATGCACGCAATTTGCTTCATAATTGCTATAATTGCAGACATGTTAAGACAATTATATAGTTTTCTCAAGTAATTCTCACCCCTTCGAAACTCACACGTGCTAGTGTGTTGTTGACATTGTTCCTGTTTTAGTGGCCGTTTTGAAACCTCAATACGTCACAGTCTGTGATTGGTCAATGTGTGAGAGTTCTCTCTCTCTGTGTGTGTGTGTGTGTGTCTATAACTATGAATATACGTATTATTATATTTAGTTTGTTGTTCTAACATTAAAGCACAATTGTAATAACTATATAGCTACACTGACATATTACATATATAACTATTTTATGAGATACAAAAATAGTGAGGACTACAGTATATTTTATGACGAGCTTTAAAAATAAATAGAATGAAAATAGACGCTGTTAAAAAACAATAATAATTGGAAAGGATAAAAGACAGTGTTAAAAATAAATTGTGAGACTGTGTGATTCTCCAGAATATGGAAGTGTTAAATAGTTTCAGGCCCATTGGTATAATATGTTGTTTCTTGAATGGTTGTTTACTTTGTTTCATCCATTGTCTCTGTTCATTTATGAATTTCTTTTTATCCAAGAGTATAGATTATATATATTTTCTCTCTCTAAAATATTTGATTGTTTGTAAGATAAAACTTTAAATGTAGGTCAACGTGCACATGTCACGACGTTTGGAGTGTTATTTTCAAAAGTTTTATTAAATAACATGTTTACTACTTAAGTCAGTGAGATTGGCAGCAAAACGTAGTTTATTATTTGAGTTTTAAAATTATATACGTTTTAATTTCTTAATTTAGAAGAAAATATATAGAAAATAGTATCGGTTATTGTGTCACATAACACGTCCAGTTGTCTTACTGGTCAGTTTGTGGTTATTGTGCCCACCATATAATATTTACAAGTATCAAAGGATTTAAAACTCGAATATGAGATATATACAAGCTAAATATAAAATAAGAACCTCTCGCCTCATAAGCGAAATAAAGAATTTTGCCGAAACTGTAAATGTGTAATGAAAAAGTCTTTGCTCTGAATAGGAATGGGATTTTTTCAACCCATATATACTTTACTTAGAGACCACACTAAATTACAGGGATTTTGAGGATACTAATTCAGTAATTTGATATATTTTTCATTTTTAAAAAGTTAATGTTTGAAGCCTACAAAAATGATCTCCACACTCTATCCACAAGGCTTAGAAACACACGTACTGTTGTTCTATGCACGAGCACAGTATCTAGAAATAATGTTTTTCAATGCATTTCTCACTTACTTTCTATGTTTTAAGAAATCTAATTAAAATTTAAACATTTATGATTAATTAGTAATATGTATATTTATATACATACGTGACGTACGGTAACCGAAGTATTACTGTAATTTCCAGTATTATTTTGTAAACTAATTACATAGTTACACTTACTGCATTTGTTTTATTCTAATTTTATAAACTAAAGTAAATTTAAAACCACGTTTGAAAATTTACAACTTTAAAATAAGAGGATAGTAAATTTTATAAGTACGTGTCCAAATACCATCTTCATACACATACGCTGCGAAGTTTGATAGACATCAAATAGCTGAAACACCTGCTTAATATTATATAAACTATTTTCTTGAATATTCAAAACCAATAGCAATAATTCAAGTATTGTATAAACTATTCACGCCAGAGACGTTGCTTACCTATTTCCTAAAATCTAAATGATACACAGTAATAAAATATTCGTGTTTCCTTTTTTTCAGTTGATGCGCTTCAATTTGGTAAGTGTGACGTATGTTGTTGAATGTGTGTTGTGCAATTCCTACCTGTTTCTAAATTTGTAAAAAGATATTTGTTTTACGAACGTGCTTACGTGTTCGAACATTGTGGTACGTTTCAGAATCTCGCGTGATCGTACAAAAGCAGCTAGCCAAAAAACAGTAACATATTATTATTGGTCAGGTACAGGTTGGCCTCGGAAGCTATAATTGTGAATAACGCTTATTAATTGGAAATCTACAGAATTTGACAAGGAACTTTACAAATAGGATACAAACCTGTAAACTTCACTAAATTAAATTCGGACGTTTTCATTTCTACGAGAACATTAAATATCTCGTCGGTAAAAAGCAAATTTATAAGCGGTATGAGGTTAGCCAAGCTAACTAGCTAATTGGCTCGGCGTGCATTAGATCGTCAATAAAAATATTCAGTTTTAGACTGGATATAAACTCAGTATTGTCTGTAAGTTTGTAACACTCTTGTACATAAACCATCACTTGTAACAACTACTAGTAATCACTGTTATTACAAAGTGTATTGTTGTTTGTATGGTAAAATGTATTTGTATTAACAAATAAAATTACATATAATAATATTGTTGGCAAATGTCATAATTTTGATGCTTATTAACATTTAGTTGACTTTAAACTAAAATTAAGATTTTTGACTGTTTTTAATATTAACACGTAACATAATAAATCCAAGACTCGTCCGAGATAAATTATAATACGTAACAGGAGTGGCATTACTTATTTTTCCCCTGCAAAGTGTCCATTATATTTATTTGGAGAAATGTTCTTGTGGTTCTCCTGTAAAACGCCTGTTTTGTTGATTTGTCGTTACTTTCTTCATCTGAAAATTACATCTATCTCAAGTAACGCAATATTGTTAGGAGAGTGACAAGGCAAGTGAGAAGTATTTTTGCGAAATATTGAGAAAATTGAAACAGTCGCAGGAACGAATCCAATTGCCGAAAACTGGAGTGTAGAAATCTGATGATCAATCTTTATATTCGATGATAAAGAGTAACTTAAGAGTTGGTGACGGATAGTGTTAACTTCCTACCGTTCTCTATAATTTATCACTTTAAAATTAAAGACAACTAATGCAGTAACCCTCTAGTAACTTTGCACAAAATTCACCAGCCAGAGAGTGCATGTTAAGTACTTATAACAAAAACGAACAAATGGTCAAAGAAATATTGTGTTGTATTGTATCATGTTAAGTACTATTTTATGTTAATTAAGTCTTTTATACATTACTGTGTTTCTAATTTGCAGTCATTTATTCGAGTTAAACAAAGTACATTTTTAAATATTAAACCAGAATAGCAAAATATCTAAACACCTATAAATATATTATTTAACTAGATTATTCAGAATATCTGCTGTAGATCTTAGATCTCCTTCGAATGTTCACCTTTCAGTTGCGCTTATTTTACGGATTTACAGTGTAAATATCTGGGTTTCAATTTCTTGAGAGGGCAGATTACAGAAAGTTCATTGCTAAACTTCGTACTACAACAATCACAAAAACTCTTTTTGGAACTTTCTGAACGACCTCCAGAAGTTCAGCGGAATATCTGCGCACTTACAATTCCAAAGAAGCTGGGTTTCAATGTTTGTGATGGGCAGAGCACACACAGCCCATTGTACAGGTCTACGCTGAACTTCACTCCTGAAAATACAAAATAAAAATAGCCTATGCTGCTGCTATCTGTACGCAAATAAACTCACTAAATATGATATGTAAAATTTGTGTTCAACCTAAATTTGCGCTAGAAGTCATGTAAATAAAATATGCATTGGTGATTTGGATAGTTACATCTGTGAAATTGTCACAAAATCCTCCTAAAATCGCAATTAGGAAATATCTGAAGTGAGGTATGTATTGTTTTAAAATGAAAGTTAAAATCTCTAAAGCAAACTTTACACATCAGTTAGAACTAAGAAGAAACCTGTATGTTTTACCCTCTCAAAGTAACGTATAGTTATAAATAGATAATGGCTAATATCATAGAACAGGAACATGACAATTCATCGTATCTTTCAACTGCTCTGGTCACCCAGCCATTATTACGGTTCCACCTGAGTTGCATGTGTGTTATTATTTTATGTTCTAAGTTGTATTATTTAATTACATAAAAACATTATTGATGGTATCAATACCTTTAGTACATCAAAAAGTGAGCTTATGTTTCATGACAGTTGACAACAAAAAAGAGAAGACCCAGGTTAATATTATATTCTTTGTTTTTCATAAGTGTGTTTTATTTATTATTTATATCTCTGAGTAAAATGTAAAAAATAGTAACTTATAAGATAAGGTAGATTAATTCTTTAAAATATGGTATGCTTTTGAGCAGCCTATGGGTTATTTAATTTTTGGGTTTTGATTTCAGTTTCGGAGCTTTTGTAAAAATAATCTTGTGAGGAATGTCAACATATTTGACCTGATTATTATTTTTAGTTTCATGTCCAATAAGATTATGTTTGTTTTGGCAACGTTTTGATTGGCACATTGATGTTGGTTTAGGAGCTCTCCCAGTAATAAATTTGTTTCGGTTTTCAGCATTTTCAATAGCAATAAAAACGTGTCTCTGGTAATGTTCTGGTTTACTACCAAGTCTTACAGTGATAATTTTATCATCATTGCTCACAAGTTCAGTGGACGGAAGCCTGATGTTGCTTCACACCTCCCTCTGGATACGTTCATCCTCTTTTACTTCTTTTGGTGTTTTTGCCTGAAGATGTAAATCATAATTAGTGAGGCAACACTCATCAATCGAAAAAAAAAGTTTTAATAACAATAATCAGGTAATAAAAAATTTTAAAATATATAATTTATTCTTTATGTCGCAATCATTTTACTATATTCTGAGTAAAACTGAATAAATGTTTATAAAAAAAAGTTAAATTATGAAATTGATATCAGATATCTGACAAACGTTTTCTCGAAACTACGAAATATATATCAAATTGTGAGATTGGTAATAGCAGACAATAGCCTTAAGTAATGTTTTAAATTCATGTTTTGTATTTTCACAAATACTAGCTTGCTAAAACAAGATAAAACTATTGTTATAAATAAATGTCAAGTGTTCCGATTGTACAGGAGACAACAAAACACAGAGTCACTGGCTGTTCTGAAAACTGAAAATTTTAATACTATCACTGAGACTTAGTTGGATATTAACAATCTTCATGAGAGAAGTTTTTGAAATACCAAGCTACAAATTATTTATAAAAAAATAGGAGTTATTATTGCAAGAGCAGGAGAAAGCATTTTTATACAAGATGAACCTAAGAAAACATGTATATATCATAGTGTTAAGTCACAATGAAAACTTCCTTGTCCCACTGTACATACTCAACACAAAGTATCAGCTCATAATAACCCCTCAACTTGAGTATGTCTTGCACTACTGTTACTAATGACACAAACATAATCAAACAAGCCTTAATGACAAACTGTGTGGTAAGCAAACTTTTCTAATCTAGTTTTTATTGTTGAGTCATAGAAACTGAAATAAATATGATACAGTAAGTCAATGTAAGAAATGGTAACATATTTAGTTAATTATACTTGCAAGCATTCAACAAATTTAAACTTCTAAAGTAAGATAATACAAAAAGTTGATTACTTAACAATGCAACATATTCTCAATAGACAAATCATTTAGTCACATGTAACCACAGCTGATACAGACTAGTATTAAACTGGCCTCTAACAAATGCAACTGATTTTCATTTGTTCTATTTTAGAGGACCAGTATTTTGTAGAATGCAATCACATTTCAGTTGTACTACATTACACATGTATATTTATATTCTTATTTACAAATACATCTTTATATTTCAGTCACAAGGCAGAACAGTAAAGAAACACAGAAAACAATATTATCTGTTCACATAATTTGTACTCGCATGTCACAATCTGCTAAGCCTCGGATTACGAGTCGAACGCCTTAACCCACCTGGCCATTACGGGCCGTGTGTAATTAAAACTTAGTTTATTATAGAATCTATGATATTTAAAATCAGTTTATTGTAAATGTTGGCTCAGCTAAGCAAACTATGCTTAGTTGAGTTTAGGGTCTGAAAAACCAATAAAGATTGAAAGTGTACACTTAATGTCTAGTTTTCTTTGGCAACACTTATAAGTTCTTAAAGAGTTTCTCATGTTACCGTGGTATATGATTGAAAATACAAGTTCATCGAACTGGTTTCAGTGAATATTTTTATGTTTATGTTTAAAATGCGCAGAAATCTCGGTACTAATAAGGAGAATGAAGTGCTGTTGTTGTTGTTGTTTTGAATTAAGCACAAAGCTACACAATGGGCTGTCTGTGCTCTGCCCACCACGGGTATCGAAACCCGGATTTTAGCGTGTAAGTCCGCGGACATACCGCTGAGCCACTGGGGGGCAAATGAAGTGCAATATTGGGCTCGGGGTGATTTAATGATAAGCATGTTAACCATTGATGTCGAGAAAACCTACTTGTAAAGAAATATATATACAAAAACGGCTCGTTTGGGTTGAGAAAATATTTTACACAGAAGAGGAAACGGAAGGTCGAAACGTTGTTCGCTCTTTTATGTAAAATATATTCTCAACCCAAACGAGCCGTTTTTGCATATATATAAAGATTTATATTTTGGTCAGAGGTCTACATTTGGCATTTGGTGACAAATACGCAAATAACTTATTACATTTCGCATTTAAGAGCTACGAGTTCATGTTGGATGGGACTGGGATTCAAAGCCACGATCTTCAAATTACAAGTCGAGCGCCTTAACCACCAGGCCAAACCGGGCTAACCGAAGGTAACTGAAATAATAGTGAATGAAGCTATAAACTGACTATCTGTCTTCCCTCTTGAAAAGTTTCAATTTCAAGAAAACGTAAATTAAACACTAATTCTTGATTGAATTATATGTTTGACTCTTGAGCTACTATTGTTTAACTGTCACTCTTATGGTATGTCATCATAGCACCAAAGTGCAGGACATTATTTCGTTCAGTAGTAATTGGACTTAGGCAAGGACCTCCAGTCCGACAGTCTCGGTCACTGGTAACGGTTGTTCTCTTCCATTTCTGTGACCGTAAACGTGATAGTTTGTTTAAAAGTGAGCAATAGGCCGCAAATGCTTTCGTTGTTTAGCTCCAGATTCGGTGGGTGAGCTAGATGTTTATCGGCATGATTCTCACTCTTTTTATATGGACGACAAACAGGTTTGTGTCTTCAAACAGGTCCACCAAGTTGGCCACACTGGCCAATTCAAGAGCTATGACGGTGGAGCTCTGGAATCGTAGTCCAGTCTTGAAGTCCTGAGCTACGTTTTCACCAATCTGCTGAAAGGAAGTTTGCGGATAAGCTGCTCAATGGACTTCTGGTAAAGGCAGATAATATGGAAGAGATTTCTTTTAATCACCTGCGGCTGGAGCAGACTTAACAGCTAGTTATATTATGGGTAATTCACCCCTAGGTTTTCTTGCATTTTGTTTTATACAGTATGACGTCTTCGGTATGAATGGTCTGTATGGATGCGATATAATCCATACCACGTACTAAGACCTGTGAGATTTTCTTTTGCCACTCAATTCCTTTAAGGAACATCGGGTCGCAATCACTGCGGTTTTCGTAACAGGTTGTTTAAGTGAGCAGGTTGTTGGCCCACTGCACCTAGCCGTCCCTAATTTAGTAGTGTAAGACTAGAGGGAAGCAGCTAGTCATCATCACCCACTGCCAACTCTTGGGCTACTCTTTTACCAACGAAAAGTGGGATTGACCGTCACATTATAACGCCCCCACGGCTGAGAGGGCGAGCATGTTTAGCGCGACTTAGATGCGAACCCGCAACTCTCAGATTACGAGCTCATGCTTTAACCCGCTCGGTCATGCCAGGCCCGTGAGATTTATTTGGTTGTTTTTAATTCTGCAATGACTGTGTCAGCAGTCCCTGATTTTGAAGTGACAAACTAGAGGGAAAACAACTAGTTAACACCAATCACCGCTAACATTTGGGCTATTCGTAACGAACTGAAAGTTAGATTATAACGCCTATATGACCTAAAGGTCCACCATGTTCTTATTTTGTTTGTGTCTTGTGTTTGAGAAGTGGTGCTACTAACCACACTTCGTTCTTTCAGCTGTGTGTGCGTTATAATAGTAACAGTCAATCCCACTTTTACTTTAAGAAAAAGTCTTTAGACGGTAAATAGTATGGACTGTTTACCTTTCCATTGGATTCTGATTGAAAATTATTGTCTCTTAAGTCTGAATCACTAGGTGTCTCCGACATGGCAACTTATCACACTGTGCGCATAATACGTATATCGCTCAATTGAATAAAGAAACTTATAAAACGTGTGTTGTTTTAATAATACTTTCATTTTTACTGTATATGACAATGTGTAATTGAGTTAAACTGTCGGCTCGTCCAACCGCAAAAAAAATCACATGAGCAACAACTTGACCGTACTGTTGTTGCTATCAAGGGACTGTGATAATAATTATTACGTTTTTAGAGTCTTGCATAGCCTTGTAATCAGTGCTCTGGAGTCATAATCTGTGGGCTGCGGGTTTGAATCCACACCACCGAACGTGATTACACTTTTGCCATGAATGCTTGAAAATTGACGGTTGGAATCTCCGTTACACCAAACATGCTAGCCCTTTCAGAGGTATTGGAGCTATAATGTGCAGTAAAACTATTCGTTAGCAAATTAGCACTGAAAGGTGATGACTAAATACCCTCCCTCCACTCTTATACTGCTGAAGTAGGGACGGATATCGCAGGTGGCCCTTGTGTAGCTTTATGAAAAACAGAAAACAAAATAAACATATCACGATGTACCTACAGAGTGTAACAGTACTTTTTTATATTAATTGTTTAATTATGCTGATGGTATGAGTAGCCTAGCCTTCAAAGTATGAGGTGCTAAAGTCTTGGATAAAAATATTTGTTTTTATATTCTATATTGATGTTGAGGTTCACACACATGTAATAACTACAGAGTAAACGCTCAAAATGTAACAATGTAGTGTATGACATGACAAACAGAATTAAGAAACTAAAATATCTACATGTTTTTCTTAAACAGATTTGGTTTTTTGTAATACGTATTTAAAAACTTGAATAACTCTGGTAATTAATTAATTTTTCATCATTAGTTTTTATTTTGTAGTGTAGATTTCTGAATTAAGTGTAATTCTATACAGTGGGCTGTCTGCGCTTTGCCCTCGGCGAGAATACAGTTGAGAATAGCTCTTTTGGTCATGAAATCCAGCAATATTATTACCTACTTTAAAGTGTACGTCTAAAACGTATTAACACTAAATAGCATTAGTAAAATTAAAACACTTGTGTGATTAACAGCAACAAGAACTTTTTTCATGTTAACGAAGCGCATCAAGTGCTATATAAAAATAATATAATGAGATACAAAATATTTCCCAAACGCCATTTGTATGTCCAGCCTGATACTACATGTAGTTATGTGATTTTTATCAAAACAACAAAGTAAGCTGTTCCTGCGTGATAAAGGCAACAATACTTTTGTCAGGCTCGGCGTGGCCGGATTGTTAAGACGTTCGACGACTCGTAATCTGAGGGACTCGGGTTCGAATCCTCGTCCCTCTAATTATGCTTACCTTTTCGCCCTTGGGAGCGTTATAATGAGACAGTCAATACCACTATTCTTTGGTACAAGCATAGCCCAACATTTGGCGGTGAGTGGTGATGACTAGCTGCCTTCCCTCTACTCTTAGACTGCTAAAGTAGGGACTGCTAGCTCATAAACTTCTCGTGTAGCTCTACATTAAATTAATAAAACCAACAGAAAATACCTTTGCGACTATTTTTAATCAAGCTTTATCGCTTCACAACGTCACATCGGTTCATGATGTCACTCAAACAAGAATACACCTTAGAATATGTCTCGTACTAGCTTCTCTTTGTTTTTGAATTTCGTTCAAAGCTGCATGAAGGCTATTTCCGCCATCAATCCTTAATTTAGCAGTGTAAGAATAGAAAGAAGGCAGCTAGTCATCACTACCAACCACCAACTCTTGGACTACTGGGATTGACTATCACATTGTAACGCCCACGACTGAAAGAGCGAACATGATTGGTGCGACGAGAATTCGAACCCGCGAATTATGAGTCGAACGCCTTAACCCACCTAACCATGTCAGGGCTACTAGCTTCTAATGTTCATAATTTGTGATAGATATTATATAGAGTATAACATTCTATCCCTGAATAAAGTGGTAAGTCGACGGATTTACAACTCTAAAATCAGGGGCTCCATTCCCCTCGGTGAAATCAGCATATAAATCGACGTGGCTTTCCTGTAAGATAAAAACCACACACGCATACAGTATTGTGTAGAAGTGATAAGTTTATTTGTTTGGGATTAAGCAGAAAGCCACACAATAGGATATCTGGGTTATCCACACCCAGAATATTGAAACACGGTAAATCATTAAATGTTACAATATAGAATTGTCATCTTTAAATTATAAAACACACAATAATATTTAATAAAAGTTATGAGTTTAGGTATAAAAATATTTTACTTTGTATCGGTTTAAAGTGGTTTTACTCATGTATTAGAAAAAAATTATTAGGTTTATTGACAAATGATGTTGGATTTTATAGTATTTTGTTCTTGATTTTTTCTAGGGTTATTCACAGGGTGATTATCACGTTGTTGACTGAGGTTCTCTATTTAATCGTCACCTCAAATCTTCTTCCTAGTCGCTCTATAATCTAAAAACGTTGAAATGTATATGAATTTCGTAATGAAAAGTTTTAAATCACCCATTTCAGAACGTCTCCTGAATATATTGGCTTCAAGTGCGTTCCTCAACAACAAAAATGCACGAAATAGACTGCTTGCAATAGTGTTAAAAATACTCACAATATAAATCCATCTGAGAAGTGTCATTTTTATATAAAAGTGAGGCTTCACTTCCAAATAATCTAAAGTGAACGATTTATTATTTTTGAAAGAACATAAAATCAGATGCTCTTAATTTTCATGGGAGGACTTGTCCATGTGGAAATATGATTGGTAAACATCTGTACCTCTAATTGCTATAAATATTACCATAAATGCTACACATTCTAAAAACAAAGCATAGGAACATTTGTTGTAATTAATCACGACTCCAGTCTTATGAGTGATATCGCCAAATCCAACATGCTAAATGGGGTACAATCTTTGATTGTTTATATTAACACCAATAGGATACTCTTGGAAGATTCATTTTATTCCATGAACAGATGCTAAAGATGACCTCTAAGGGATATTTCAGGGAAGTGATGAAGAAGAACTCGTGATATTATCCGTACTGTATCAGTGCCAGGCGTTCTTGAAATTCATAGTAATCATACTCTTCAGTGTATAGGGATGAATAAACCAAAACAGTTTTGAATATGCAAACTGGCAACTAATGTGACAATCAATGAGATATGAAGTCACAGTACAACGGAATTTATCGGAACTTCTTTATGACATAGTTTAGCATTTCGTAAACATCCTGATGTAATTTTTTTGTTTGCAAGACACCTGAAAATCACATACTGACACATCTTACTAGCGTAATATTCCCAAAGGAACTGAGCTTTCATAACTGACTTTAAAATAAATAGTGTTATGTATATGTGTAAATATTTTGTAAACGACAACATGTCGTGTTGTGTTTGAATTTTCATTTGTATTATTCATTTTTCCATATTGATATTATTGTTTCGAAGTTTAAACTAAAATATGTTATTTATTTAGGGTAACGTTTTAGAACTTTCTCGAATTAAGTAGACCAATCACATGTTTGTAAATGAGTGCTGGTGACTTCCTGTCTAGAAGTGTAGTCTCGTGCAAGAACGAATATGCGTGGATAGCTCTGGAGTTGTATGGAAATTGCGAGATTGTTCGAGAAATAGGCCTATCGGTATAAAAAAGACGGTGATGTGAGAGATATTCAATCATTAGTCATCATTCATCAGTTTTATTCGAGGGAGAGAGATTCAGTCATTAGTTTTATTCGAAGACAAAGAGTGAGATTCAAACACCAGTTTCATTTCAAAAGAAGAAAGTTAGTTATTTGAGAAAGATTAAGTGTTTGCTGTGAATATTCAACTTGGATTTGTGATTGAAATTAGATCTACGGAAGCCGTGATTTTATTTCGTCAATCTTTACGATACTTCTGAATTACCGCTTGTGCGGAGAGACGGCGATTTCATTGAACTGTGAACTGTTTCGGGATCTCTTCGTGGGACCAAATTCACACCCTAGACTGGAATTTGAGACTTTCATTTTAATTCATTGTATTAGATACAGGCCAGTACCGTTTGTATTGTGATTTAATTTTGAAGTTTGAAAATATTATTTTGTTTTGTAATTAATTTCGAATGTTATAACTTAATATCGGTCACTGTTATCATATAATTTATGTTGTATCTGTTATATTTGTTAGTAGTTTAGTGTAATAAATTATACAAGCTGTTATCTGCGTTTTTCTGTTGCGTTTAGTCTACAAAGATTTGTTTTGTTTGTTTGTTTTTTTGGAAATTCGCACAAAGCTACTCGAGGGCTATCTGTGCTAGCCGTCCCTAATTTAGCAGTGTAAGACTAGAGGGAAGGCAGCTAGTCATCACCACCCACCGCCAACTCTTGGGCTACTCTTTTAACAACGAATAGTGGGATTGACCGTCACATTATACACCCCCACGGCTGGGAGGGCGAGCATGTTTAGCGCGACGCGGGCGCGAACCCGCGACCCTCGGATTACGAGTGCACGCCTTAACGCGCTCGGCCATGCCAGGCCTTAGTCTACAAAGAACATAAAACATTAAAAAAATACGTAACAGAAAATTGGGGGCTCGTCCGGGATATCGAACAAACAATTTAATTTTATTATAAAATAAGATTTATATTCTATACAGATAGACAGCTTGTATATTTAAAATGGCATTCGAACTTGAAGATTTTATAAACGAATTTAATCAGAATCCCTCTTTCGAATTAATCAGTGAATTAAAAAAATCTGAATTACTTGATGTTGGTAAACATTTTAATTTAGAAGTGAAGCAATCAATGAAGAAAGCAGATATTAAACAAATTATTGTTGAACATTTGGTCAGCCAAAAAGTTTTACCTCAAACAGTTGCACAACAATTGCCTGTCGCTCATTTTGACCCAGATTTCGAATTAAAAAAAATGGAAATGGAAATGAAATTTCGTTTAGAAATTGAAAGCAAACGACTTGAGGCAGAACAAAAACGTTTTGAAGCAGAACAAGAAAATAAACGTATTGAGGCAGAACAAGAAAATAAACGTATTGAGGCAGAACAAGAAAATAAACGCCTTGTTCTTGATGCCAAAATACAAATAGAACGCATTAAAGCTGATAAAGAAATCAGTATGAGAAAGGCACAGACAGAAGAAAAGGTTGTTCGAATGCAGTTGGATAATTTTGATGCTTCCAGACAAATTCGTTTAGTACCTCCATTCAATGAAAAAGCTGTAGATACATATTTTCAGCAATTTGAGAAATTGGCCCTTAGGCTAAAATGGCCTACCGAATATTGGACAGTATTACTTCAGAGTGTTCTCAAGGGTAAAGCTCAGGAAGTATTTTCCAAGCTCACAGCCGAGCAAAGTTATGATTACGAGCACGTCAAAAAATGCATTTTGAATGCATATGAATTGGTACCAGAGGCATACAGACAAAAATTTCGTGGTTACAAAAAGTTTGACAGCCAAACTTATGTCGAATTTGCTCGTGAAAAAGAAACTCTGTTCGACAGGTGGTGTGATTCCAGAGAAATTAAAGAAGATTATACAAAACTCAGAGAACTCATGTTAGTCGAAGAGTTTAAAAGATGTATTCCCGTAGAGATAAAAACTTATATTGATGAACAAAAAGCTTCCAAAATACATGATGCTGCTGTCTTGGCAGACGAGTATGCTTTGACTCACAAAGATTTCTCATATAAAAGCAAAATAAATATCACAGCAAAGAAACCCAATGACTCATTCAAATATTATGCAAATGTCGACAGAGACAAAAAAGAGCAAACTTCTAATTCTCAAACGAAGACTCCATCTTATTCTCAAAGCTCGTCATCTACCCAAAACGTGTCATTCTCATCCAAAACATGTGCTTATTGTAAGAAACCTGGCCATCTGATTTCTGAGTGCTATAAGGTAAAAAACAAGCCATCACCCCATAGTTTCATTTCGCCCTCGTAGGATACATCATTGGTTCCCAATGATTTTGACCCTGTCCAGTCCACTGTGGATTCTAAGCCCAATATTATTGATGTACCTGAAAATATTGTTGAGGACAAATTTAAGCCTTTCATGACTGAAGGTTTTGTTTCTTTTGTTGGCGATTCACATCTACAACCAATTAAAATCCTGCGGGATACTGGAGCTTTTCAGAGTTTGATTTTGGAAAGTGTACTTCCGTTTTCTGAAAAGTCATCCGTTGGGGCCAATGTGCTCATTTCTGGTGTAGAAGGTGGCGTCGTTTCTATTCCTCTTCATAGATTGGATTTACATTCGGACTTAGTCTCAGGCCCAGTGACTGTGGGTATTAAAGCTTCATTGCCTGTTGAAGGTGTGTCTATGCTTTTGGGGAATGATTTGGCTGGTAGTAAGGTGGTACCAGAGGTTCGTGTTGTTGAAGCACCTGTTGTTAGTCCCAGTACAGAGCAACTCGTTGAAGAGTTTCCTGATGTTTTTCCCGCCTGTGCTGTTACTCGTTCTCAGACACGTTCTCAGGAGTCCAAAGAGGATTTCTCTTTGTCTGATACGTTCATGTCTCACATCGATGAGATTTCTGACTCAACTTTAAGTTTTACTGATGACTCTAAGACATTTTTCGACTCTCTTCATCGAAACAAACTTATTGAGGAACAGGACAATGATTCTGAAACTCGTTCTCTTCTACAACTGGCTGTTAATGAAAATGAAATAGGAACTGTCCCTATTTGTTACTACCAGAAGTCAGGTGTGCTAATGAGAAAATACAGACCTCCTGACGTTGCTGCTGATGAAGAGTGGAATGTTATTCACCAAATCGTCATTCCAAAATGCTATCGGAATGATATTCTTAGTCTTGCTCATGACCATGTATTGTCGGGACACTTAGGTGTAAGAAAGACCCTAGATCGTATCCGACGACATTTCTATTGGCCTAAGATGCGCCAAGATGTTGTTGACTTTTGTTAGACATGCCATTCTTGCCAAGTGACAGGAAAACCAAATCAGGGGATTCCAAAAGCACCACTGCAGCCTATTCCTGCCTTTGAAGAACCGTTCTCAAGGGTCATTATCGACTGTGTTGGCCCAATGCCAAAAAGCAAAGCAGGAAATGAATACCTCTTGACGATCATGTGTGCTTCTACACGTTTCCCTGAGGCAATCCCTTTGAGAAAAATCACTGCTCCCAACATTGTTAAGGCTCTTGTTAAATTCTTTACCATGTTCGGGATTCCAAAAGTTGTGCAATCAGATCAAGGCTCAAATTTTATGTCCAAGCTATTTCAACAAGCCATGCATGAATTAAACATCCATGAAGTTTCATCCAGTGCATACCATCCTGAGTCACAAGGTGTCCTTGAACGTTTCCACCAAACTCTAAAAGCCATGCTTAGAAATTACTGCCACGAGCATTCAAAGGACTGGGATGAGGGTGTTCCCTTGTTGTTGTTTGCAGTTCGTGAGGTTGTTCAAGAGTCTACTGGATTTAGCTCTTTTGAGTTGGTTTATGGTCACTCAGTTCGCGGCCCATTGAAGTTGGTTAAGGAGAAATGGTTGGAGGATAATAACTCACAAATTAGCTTGTTGAATTATGTCTCTGATTTCAAAACCAGATTGCACAATGCTTTTAATGTTGCCAGGGAAAACCTGAAGTCTTCTCAGGAAGAGATGAAAACCTGGTATGACAAAAGGGCCAGGAAGTGATCTTTTAATGTTGGTGACCAAGTACTTGTCTTGTTGCCTACATCAAGCTCTTCACCTCAAGCTAAATATTTTGGACCTTATTCAATTGAAAAGAAAATTAATGATCTAAACTATGTGATCACTACCCCTGATCGGAGGAAAAGCAAACAGCTTTGTCATATCAATATGTTGAAACCCTATTATGTGCGAAAGAAAACAAATGTGTCGAATGCTGTTCCTGTGAACGTGACAAGTGGTGTGAATGAAGATCATGATCCTCCACCTTCTCCTCCTGAAATTATAGAAAATAGCTTTCCAGACACTCATGTTAAACTCAAAAACTCACATGTATTAGCAAACTTAGATGAAAAACTCAATCATTTAACCCAACAACAAAATCAAGAGTTGAAAGGTTTCATTTTAGAGTTTGCTCATTTGTTCCCTGATGTTCCTGGTAGAACCAATGTCTTAGAACATGATGTTGTTATTGAGAACACTCGACCAGTAAAACAACATCCATATCGGGCCAATCCTATAAAATTGTCAAAAATCAGGTCAGAGGTACAATACATGCTTGAAAATGATTTTATTGAGTTATCAAATAGTAATTGGAGTTCATCTTGTATCTTGGTACCAAAGTCTGATGGTTCATTTAGGTTCTGTACAGATTTCAGAAGGGTTAATGATGTGACCAAGACTGATTCATATCCTATTCCTCGGATGGATGATTGTATTGACCGTGTAGGTAACTCAAAGTACCTTACGAAATTTGACCTACTCAAAGGTTATTGGCAAGTACCTTTAACTCCGCAAGCAAGAGAAATTTCAGCTTTTATAACACCCGATGGTTTGTACCAATACAAAGTTATGCCATTTGGCATGAAAAACTCCGGTGCAACATTTCAAAGGTTGATGAATCATGTCATCGCAGGATTAGAAAATGTGTATGCTTACATTGATGATGTACTGGTAGTAAGCAGTGACTGGTCTGAGCATTTAAGCCACATTCCTGCATTTTTTGAGAGGTGTTCCGAGGCTCAGTTGACTTTCAACCTGTTTAAAAGCGAATTCGGTAAAGCAACAGTTGTGTACTTAGGCCATGAAATTGGTCGGGGTAAAGTGAAGCCTATCCAAGCTAAGGTACAGGCAATAGCGGAGTATCCAGAGCCGACGAATAAAAGAGGTATTATGAGATTCTTGGGCATGGCAGGATATTATAGGAAATTTTGTCCAAATTTTTCTGATGTGGCTGCACCTTTAACAGCTTTACTAAAAAAGAATGTAAAATTTTCCTGGAATCAAAATTGCCAGACTGCCTTTGAAAGGATAAAGATCATGCTCATGAATGCTCCAATCCTCAAAGCTCCCGATTTTGACAAACCATTTAAGCTTGCTGTAGATGCGAGTGACGTTGGTGTTGGTGCTGTGTTGTTGCAAGAGCAAAATGGTGTTGACCACCCTGTGTGTTATTTTTCAAGAAAACTTGATAAGCACCAAAGAAATTATTCAACAATTGAGAAAGAAGCACTTGCATTGTTGTTAGCCTTACAACATTTTGATGTTTATTTGTGTTCTTCACCATGGATTGTTAATGTTTACACCGACCACAATCCACTCGTGTTCGTGAACAAAATGAAAAACAAAAATCAAAGGTTACTCAGGTGGAGTATTATTTTGCAGCAATACAATGTGTCCATTAATCATATCCGTGGTTCGGACAATGTCATTGCGGATACATTGTCACGGTAATTAAGTGGTTCAGTGTTTCGTTATAATTAACGGTTGACTAAAATTTGTTTTTTAGTTCAATGTTATGTATAATAAGTTAAACAAAAAAAGTTTTCACAAGTTCAAACTTTTTTTTACTTTTAAGGGGGAGAGTGTTATGTATATGTGTAAATATTTTGTAAACGACAACATGTCGTGTTGTGTTTGAATTTTCATTTGTATTATTCATTTTTCCATATTGATATTATTGTTTCGAAGTTTAAACTAAAATATGTTATTTATTTAGGGTAACGTTTTAGAACTTTCTCGAATTAAGTAGACCAATCACATGTTTGTAAATGAGTGCTGGTGACTTCCTGTCTAGAAGTGTAGTCTCGTGCAAGAACGAATATGCGTGGATAGCTCTGGAGTTGTATGGAAATTGCGAGATTGTTCGAGAAATAGGCCTATCGGTATAAAAAAGACGGTGATGTGAGAGATATTCAATCATTAGTCATCATTCATCAGTTTTATTCGAGGGAGAGAGATTCAGTCATTAGTTTTATTCGAAGACAAAGAGTGAGATTCAAACACCAGTTTCATTTCAAAAGAAGAAAGTTAGTTATTTGAGAAAGATTAAGTGTTTGCTGTGAATATTCAACTTGGATTTGTGATTGAAATTAGATCTACGGAAGCCGTGATTTTATTTCGTCAATCTCTACGATACTTTTGAATTACCGCTTGTGCGGAGAGACGGCGATTTCATTGAACTGTGAACTGTTTCGGGATCTCTTCGTGGGACCAAATTCACACCCTAGACTGGAATTTGAGACTTTCATTTTAATTCATTGTATTAGATACAGGCCAGTACCGTTTTGTATTGTGATTTAATTTTGAAGTTTGAAAATATTATTTTGTTTTGTAATTAATTTCGAATGTTATAACTTAATATCGGTCACTGTTATCATATAATTTATGTTGTATCTGTTATATTTGTTAGTAGTTTAGTGTAATAAATTATACAAGCTTTTATCTGCGTTTTTCTGTTGCGTTTAGTCTACAAAGAACATAAAACATTAAAAAAATACGTAACAATAGTGACACCAGGTTTACATCACATTCTGCCAAATAAAAATTTTGCAAGGGAAATATCAAAGTAAATGAAGCGTACCTAAAGGTATAACATTGTTGATAAAAAGAAAAACTGTGTGTGCTTTTACAAAATTCCAAGTTTCTGTGATTAGTTTAATGAGTTGACTCAGTCACTGAATTTATAAAGAAATAAAAGCCTGTTGTTAAGAAACCGTTTTGAAGAACGAGTTTTATTTTTCTCACGAATCTCGCACTATGCAAAACTTTATATTCCTATCGGTGACAGTTAATGAACTAAAAAATATTTAACTTTCTGTTGTTTTCTTCAGTGTATGATCCAGCAGAAAACCTCACTTTCACTCGAGGATACCGAAGAGATGCTGACAGGTGTTGTAAGTATATATTACACACAATAAAGTTAATAGTTTCCATTAAACACAAAAGGATGCAAAACTTTTAATATTATGCAGTTTTGATACAATAAAAATGTTTTTTGATGATAAACTTGTTAATATGACTATAAAAGTTAACACTGAGTAAATAAATTCCTAGCTATGTACTTTTAACGGTTTTAGACCCATGTCCTCCTGGTCACCATGACAATGGATTCCAAACTTATAAGAAGGGACTTACATGGCACATTTTGCTTCTGACACCTGTATACCTTATCCTGGAGAAGAAATTACTTGTGAAGAAGGAGCTGATACTAAATATCTTTGTAGAAGTAATGGAGTAAAAGGGTTTACAGTTTTCTTTTATTGTTTCTTTAAAATTTAAAAATGTTCCTTTTTGTTAAAATACATTGTTATATTTAGACACTTCTTCATAACTTCCACAGTAAGTAATGTATTAAAAAGCTTTTCCAGGAGGTAGCAACAACTGTTGTAACGTATTAGTATGTTAATATTTCTTTGTCAGAATCTTATATTTACATAGAAACATATGTATGACAGAGTGGTATTGTTTTGGTAAAATAGTTAACAATTCCATATATATGTATATTTATTATTACGTATTATTTCCTATCTTCTTTGAATGATAACATCACGTAGATATTCTATGTACCTAATATTATAACTAAACTAAAAGTTATTATTGAAACACATCTAAACAGAACTTGTTTGTTTTTTTTTAATTTTGCGCAAAGCTTCACGAGGGCTGAAAGGGCGAACATGTTTGATGTGACGGGAATTGGAACCTGCAATCCTCGGATTACGAGTCGAACGCCTTAACTCACCTTTCCAAGCCGGGGCTCTAAACAAAGATTTTACAATGTTTGGTTTTAAGAAACTGACTTCTAACTCTGTGAAAACATTTACTCATCCTGTGTTTACATGACTGTATTAAGTTATACGACTGAACGTTACTTGGCACAACTACTTTCATATTAAGATACCATTGAAATTTCAAATATATTTTAAAGTCTCTACTTGGTGATTCGAGTAGACAGTGAGGTATTAATCAGTAGTTTATTAAACATTATGTTATTATGAGAGTAATAATAATTTTAAACAAATCTTTCTTTTCTGGTAGGGCGCCCTTTCAGCCGTTATAATGCAGCAGTCAATCCCATTTTTCTCTGGTAAAAGAGTAGCCCAAGGTGGAGATTACTATCTGTCTTCCGTCTAGTCTTACACTTTTTAATTAGGGACAGATAGCCCTCGTGTAGCTTTGCGCGAAATTCAAAATAAACAAACAAACTTGACAAATGCTTGTAGCGTTTTTGAGTACTTATAGCAATAACTAGAAATCCTAAATTAGCCTATAATTTAAGGAATGAAAGACATTAAAAACTATTTTAACATAGTTATGGACTTTTGCTCAATATAATTTGGTCAAAAATTACAAAACAATACCGCAAAAGTCTACTGGAATCTAGAGCAGAAGTACTTAGTATATTCACAATGAAGTGCGTGAAGAGTCGAGTGACAGTTTAGACTTCTTCATGTAGCACGTTTCATTCGACGTTATAAAGGAGGGGAAGAAACAGATATAAAAATTTCAAATGGTTTTACTGTATTGAAATATCTACAAGTTCAAAAGTAATTCCTGTATACCGAATCTGAAGATATTTTCTATTTTGTTTTCAACCCATCACATACAGAATTTTATAAAATGTACTTTTTAACATGTACTTTATAAATAAATGTGTCGTTTCAATTGAAGTTTGGTTACACTTTATCATGCTTAAAATCGTGACGTGAAAATCTTATCAATCGTTCTAAATTTAGTTTGGTTTGAATTTCACGCAAAGCTACACGACGGCTAACTGTGCTATCCGTCCCGATTTTAGCAGCGTAAAACTAGATGGAAGGCAACTAGTTATCACCACCCACCAACTTTTGGGCTACTCTTTTACTAACAAATAGTGGGATTGATCGGAACATTATTACGCACCCATGGTTGAAAGGGTGAGCATGTTACTGTGACGGGGATTCCAACCTGCTACCCTCAAATTACAAGTCGAGCTCCCTACCCACCAGGCCATGCTGTGCCATTATTTATAAATGTTAACCAAGTTAAGCTAAAGGTTAATATAAACTTACTTCGAAAATGTTAGAATTTGTGTTTTAATAAAATTAACTGTCTATAAACCAATTTCTCGAGAGCCTGGATATCATAAACTAATCACATTCAATCAATTTAAAATTGTAAACACCAGATATTTGATTTCGGTGTGTCTCTGTAAGAGGAAATTATTATTGTTATAGTGCTTCAAAGAAACGAAATATTTCCATGAATAATGGAATAATGGTATAAGGTTTGCCAAAATAAGAACTCTTCTGGACAAAATTAAAGAAAGAAAATTTTCTTTTGTACTATCCATAAATAACATTCTCTAATTACGAAAAACCTAAAAACTAATGAAAGAAGACTTACAACATTATTTGACCTCCGTGCGACCCTGGCTCATATTTTGAAGTATTTAGTGAACAATGACGGAACTTTATGAGAAACTGTTTTTTCCGAAAAAGGTATCAGCTTATTTGAAGAAATCTCAATCAACCGCACGTGTACTGATGTTTTCATTTAATCTCATTGGTGCCAACCAAAGAAACATTTCTCTACAAGAACCAATTACTGCTTCAGCTACCAATACTTTCATACTTTAAATCAGTGGTTGAAACACTATTCAGATAAATTCGTTAAATTTTAATTTAAATAGACTGTATGTTCTTGTTTTTCAACAAATAATTACATGTACAACGATTATGTTTGGTTTGAATTTCGCACAAAGCTACTCGAGGGCTATCTGCGCTAGCCTTCCCTAATTTTGTAGTGTAAGAATAGAGGAAAGGGAGCTAGTCATTATCATTCACCGCCAACTCTTGGGCTATTCTTATACCAATAAATAATGGGATTAACAGTGAAATTACAACGCCCTCCACTACTGAAAGGGTGAGCAAGTTTCGGTGTGACAAGGATTCGGATCCGCAACCGTCAGATTACAAGTTTAGTGCCCTAACCACTTGGCCAACACACAAACCTAGGCATCCCCTATTTGCTCAAGCTGTTTCTAAATTTGCAGTAACAAAGTGGAGGGAGGCAGTTATTAGTCAACACTATCCTCACGTATACGTACTCTTATCGGTCAGTTACATGTCTGTCATTATTATAATTCACCCACAGCTCTAAAGTACAATGTAACATTTACAGAAAACTACTGCTGTCGAACCAAACAGTAAGAGATTTGGCAGTCAATTATTTATGTCTTTCTCTCCTTGTATTTCGCCAATTTGAAATAACTATCTGTATTTATAGTTGTGATCTGTGATTAAAATATTGGGACATAAATGTATGTTTTGACACTCCTTATTGTTATACATCTGAATACGATAAAAATGATACGTGAATAAGATTTTTATTGCTGTTGGCTGAATCGACCACGTTAAAAAACATATAATGTTGTGTATCAGTGTTTTACCGAGATATAGAATACTGGAAAAAATTAAATATTTTAGGATAGGTTTGTCAATACAGATTACTAGAAAAGTTTCAAATTAGTTAACAGATACAGCGATACGAAGTTTATTTATTTATTTTGATTTCAACTCATTTGCTTTTGCCTTTCCTACCATTTGTACTAAAAAGGAATTGTTGACCGAAAAAAACAATACCACGCAACCATATGATTAAACCAGGCCGTTTTATTGGTATAACTTTAATTATGTTTCTATTATTTCATACATCAAAACGCCATCCTACGCCTATGATATGTCTGTTATGCCTACGATAATAAAACAGCCCGTTTGTGTAAGTGACAACTATATATATACATATATATACTCCAAAAAAAGAAACGCAAAAGGGATATTTTGTATTTTAAAGAAAAATATATGTAATAATGTTACAAGTTCAGAGTATGTGATGCTACACGTGTTAAGGCACTAATTGTCCGACCAAAATGACAATAAAAGTTGTGCACTTTGAAAACGGAATAAAATAACGGATTTTTCGGCAAAATGCATGTGTCCAATAAATTTGTTTCAGAGATCTGCATGTTCTGCAAGTCCAACATGTGCAAAATCCCTATATAAGTGACGAGTTCTCGGTTTTCATAGCTCAGTGTTAAGCCACCGACACGCAATACAGTTACGCCAAGACTGAACTGAAGCAAAACGCAACAACGCCATTGGTCGATTGGAAGCAGGCGAATCTCGATCAGATGTTGCCAGAGCTGTGAATGTCCACCCAAGCACCATCACAAGGCTATGGAATCATCACCAACAACATGGGTCAACTCGGGACCGTCCACGATCTCGCAGATCTCGTGTGACCACGCACGCACAAGATCGCTACATCCGGTTACGTCACCTTCGGGATAGAACCATCACGGCGACGTCTACTACCTCAACCATACCAGGGCTGCGTAGGATTTCCGATCAGACTGTACGCAACCGTCGCCGAGATTCTTAGGCCCCATGTGCAACCCATCATAGTGAACGTCAACATTTTTCAACACGACAACGCCCGACCTCATACACTCCGACTCACCACTGTCTTTTTGAGACACCACAACATCAACGTTCTTCCCTGGCCCTCTAGATTACCAGATTAAAATCCCATCGAACATCTTTGGAACGAGTTGGACCGACGTCTGTGACGGCGACAACCTCAACCGCAGACTCTACCTCAGTTTTTAATAGCTTTGCAGGCTGAGTGGACAGCCATTCCACAGGATGTGATTCGTCATCTCATCGGTTCCATTGGCAGAAGATGCCAAGCAGTTATTGATGCTCACGGGGGGCATATTCGTTATTGACGTTAAACTTCAACTAGTGAGCGTGGACTTCGCCTTTGCAGACTTTGAATGCTCAGCAGTGAATATGCAAAGTTTCACACATGTCATACAGAACTACCCGGAATAAACTTGTTGACAATTTGACAATATATATATATATATATATATACATAGTTTTAAGATGAAAGAATTTAGACTTAAAAAGAATGAATATTTGCTGTAAAATTGTTATCAATGCTACCAGTCACAAGTTTTCCTCCAAAAGGTTGCATGATTCATGTGTAGATATACTAATGAAAACTCGTGTTGGTTAACAATGAGACACAATTCTCTAATACACACTATTGGTACCAATTGCACGATAAGTATTCGGACTTACAATACTATAGTAAGGCGTTCGATTCCCCTTGGATCACATATATTGGAAAACGTATATTAAATCAAATTCTTAAAATATCCTTTTTTCTTTTTGTAATAAAACAATATACAACACTGAATTAAGATGACTAACGTTTCTGTGTGTACACTTAATTCTACAAGTGTTTAAAAATATTTTAAAAATATGATGCTTAACGGATTTTCTTTTTTATCATTAGAGTAAAATTATTTAATTACAATAATTTAAAATGATAATTATTTCATACCAAAAACTTTTATATCTTCTAAAGATTCGTTAGACAGATGGTTTTTGTTTGCTTACACATTAACAAGTTCAACACAGTTAATGTTTTGTTTGGTAGATCTCAGAAGGTGTTGTATCAATAAATCTGACATCTTTACAGATACTTTTGGGAACAGTTTGTTTATATTGAGATGCGTGTTATATGTATACATTTGTCAGAGTTTAAGTTTTTTTTATCGAGTTTAGTTCAACATAAAAATTTTCAAAGCCATTTTATATTACATGTTATACCAAAATGCTTTTGAAACTTCCCCGAGTTTGTTACAGACCATGTCACTACATCAGGTAATGCTTTTCCTAATGACCGTGAAACTTGACAACAGCAAAAAAGTATAATTATCATTGTAAAAGGCATAGGCTTAAGACTATCATTTTTAAATAACACCACACATCCCTGTATTGTTTCCATAATCCATTATCTTTCGAATGGTAATGGTTTTAAGCAGTATTTTCAACAATCGAATCAAACAGAAATTCAAAGACGCTTTGTGTCAACAATATAACCCTACATTTTCGCATGGAATAACATAGGTACGTGTATTTTTCAGATGCTTGAAGCATGTTAAGGTTGGACAGGAGATATAACTGGAAGCCTCATCTTGATAAACTCGCACACTGTTGACCTCATTTCCAGACAGAGACCCTACTTGATTGTGTTGCTAACTATTACCTTCTTTACATGGACAGAATTTGCTACTGATTCTGTGTTTGTCTGTTCTCTCTTCTTATAAAACGTCAAGACTTGCTACAAATCTCTTTCTGGATGGTCCTGGTCTCCCAAATTAATGAATATGACATGATGCTTTCTGGTAATATTATTTTCAGTTGTTGTGTGTTCTGAAAATAGTTTATCTGCATTTAAATTAATTTTTGTGATTGTTTTAGTCTTCTTCATTTTTCAAATTATTCATTCTAATTGTTAAGTAAGCCTTATTTTTATGAAATGAGCCCATGTGTGTGTTAAATCTTTATTAACATTATAACATGAAAAGTAATTTATTAAATGATGTAGCATGAACAATTTTTGAAAACTAGTATTGAAACATCCTGACCTCTCTATGCTGTAGTTGAATCTGTTGGGTTGTCATAACTTTTCCTCAACAGTATTGCCAGTGGATATTTGTACTAACTATTAATTTTGATGTGATTTGAGTAATAAGATAAAACCCAAGAACCAGAGTTAGTTTACCACTTCAAGTTTAACTAACACTTTATATTTGTGAGAACTGTAATCAAGGTTTTCCAAATGAGTAGGTTTTATTCCGTTGTTACTGTATAAGTATCAAAGAAAGACAATTTTGTATGCCTGTTAGTTCAACACTTAGTATAAAATACACTGATTAAGTTATAAATGATTTTGAAAAATAACTGTATTGAACTTATTCAACAATACACGTGGTTGTATAGTTGTATATACTATTCTTCTTCGATTATACACGTATTAAAATCCCAAATCTAACAATGAAACAGTTACTTAAAGACTCTACAACCACAATGTTCTGTATTACCTTACCTTCAGATACTGATATTAAATCTAATATAACTTCCTCTCTTGTCGATTCTTTAATCACTTTGTGTATAAAAGAAGCTTGAACAATTTTTGAAAACCTCTCCCTTGTTCTCAGGCTCAAATTTTTTTCCAATCAATAACCCTGAAATTAAAATTTCCCATAATACAACATTTCTTTCAGCTACCAATCTAATCTCATAATACAGTTTTTCATTCACTTTCAATTTTTGACATCGTGATCTATAAGAAATCCCATTAACATTAACCTAAACTGAATAACCCTCACTGCTATTTTTGCTCTGACTCAGTAGGATGAAATTCACTTCTCACATTTAAAGCTACTTCTTTCTGTTTTTTAGTACTCTATCTCTAGTGAACAGTTTGCAGCTTGGTATTTCAAAAAATTCTCTCATAAAACTTGTTAATATCCAACTATGTCTCAGTGATAGCCATACCATCAAAATTCTCAGTTTTCAGAACTGCTCTTAACTCATCAATTTCATTTCTAATACTCCTATCATTACAATAGGAACAATTAATTATATATTATAAAATGTACTCATGATTTCCTGTCAATTATGTTTCCTATTTTATTACTACGATTTTCCTCACCTCTGTCTAGACCTAGTTTAATAAACCTACCACTACACCTGAGTTAATAGATCTTACTTTGTTTAAATGTGTGCCATCAATTAAGAAACGATTAATTTTTCCATTAAATTATTCACAAATTTAAACAACCTGTTTGATCTAAGCCTGACATTCAGCCCTAATGATCTACTTCTACTTAATTTTTCATACCCACAGTTTATTCTTGACAATATATCTTACAAAGTCAAACTATGGACCCCTTCCTTAAATGTGCTATTATCAGTATTTGATACTTATCAATAAGCTCCTCAGATCCACTTTTCCATACAACATTAGCCCCAACATGTGCCACATAATGTGCATCGCTACTATTAAATAACATAAACATATTATTTCACTATATTTAATCCACATACTACTATAATCTATGTGCCTAAGTAGATTCACCTACAACTATAATTTCCCTACATTTTACACTATCATTCCTTATTATCCCATCAGTTTCCCTTACCTGCTCCTTCTCATCATCAGTAAGTGCTTGGAATCAAATGTTTATTCTTAAATTCAAGTCCATCTTTGATCCTCAATGCATTCTTTTCCAAGATCTTTTCCACATTTACTTTCTTAGCTCCCTAAATGATGAAGGATACCCATTTGTATTTATAGTGTTTGATGAATTTGTTAGTAATATTCGTGGTTATGGAATAGTAAGAATGTGTATTTCTACATACATTTTGTAGGGTGAGGGATGTAATGTCAGAAGGACTTTTCAGCTAGATGTGTTCATAATGAAAAAATATTAGCTATAAAGGGTCCTAGTGGTGAACCCATCACAACACCAACTATCTGGTCATACAACTGACTATTAAAGACAAAGTGGTTTTATTTTAAAGCTAAGTTTAATAGTTCTGCATATTATTGTTTGTTTAGTGCAACTCTTAGTTTACCATTACTGGTAAAACAGTATCATTTTTTAAAGGTGCGTTTGTTTTGAATTTTGCACAAAGCTACACAAGGGTTCTTTGCCCTAGCTTCCTCTAATTTAGCAGCGTAAGACTAGAGGAAAGACAGCTAGTCATCACCACCAACTTCCAACTCTTAGGTTACTCTTGACCATCACATTATAACTGACTCATGGCTGAAATGGCAAGCATGTTTGGTGTGATTGGGATTCAAACCTGTGACTCTCAGGTTATGAGTTGAGTGCTTTAACCACCCAGCATGCCAGGCTTTTCTAAAGGAATGTTAGTTAAAAGAGATTCAGTGTCCATACTTGTCATAATACATTGGACAGTGCCCAGTAGTTAAGACATTGTACAAGCAAAATAAAAAGAATATTTGACAATGCGTGCATTATTTATTAGAAGGTTTCAATTTGAAATTTAGCAAGTTTCTCAGTATTGGAAAGAACTGGTGTGAGTGGGTAATTGAGTTTGTGAAGGCCATATTTAACATTGAAAGTATTATCAGATATTTTTCTTCTTCTTAAATTTTTTAAGTATACATTACAGTTTTACACTTTGAATGTTTAATTACATTTTTATTTAAATTCTTAAAACTTATTCATGTCTTGTATGATTTGTCTCATTTTGTCAATGTAATCCGGTTTGTTTATAAATACAAATCCAGCACTCTTATCAGGCCAAGTAACTATGATATCCTTATCCCTAACTAGTTCTTTTAGAGTTAAGAATTCTCCTCTGGACAAAAAACAGTGTCCTGTGACAGTTAAACTTGTAGAAGATGATAAAGCAATGTCTTTTTTTATTCTAGTTTCAATCACATTACCAACATAAAAAATGCTAGTACCTTTTTAAGGCAAGGTAGGATTTTAATGTTTCATAGATTGTTTAGAGCAGAAGTTAAAATGTCTAGCTGAATTTTGCAGTTTTCATGAAATAAAACATCACTAAAGTTAGAAATCAGGACAAATGGATGAAGATAATTTATAAAGTTTTGTGTATGGTATGTATTTATAACTGGTTAAAATTTTGTACTTTAGAGTCTTGATACCATAATGATAGGTGTTGGAATTAATCCAGTTGTTTGTACCACGTTTTAGAAAGTATATTTTTAAACATGTGAATTGATTCTCATACACTACTTCCTAACATACTTTGAATACAGGTTATAGCTTTTATAATTCAATTCTTACAGCTGTTTGGTTGGATTTGTTTCTTACAAGTTCATTGATGTAAGTTTTTGTATCAGTGTTCAAAAGCAAAGCTCTTGTTGTCATATTTTTAAACATAAATGTCTCTGTACATTTTATTTTGTCGTATCAGTTTACTAGAGAAAGACACAAGAATAAGTATGATTATAAAGAACATGTGTTATTAAAGTCACAATTTAATCTCATGCCCAGGAAAAGGAGAAACAAAGTAGTGTTGATTTCTTCAAAAGTAACACATATAACTTTGTTGTCACAAGATCTGAATACCTTGATTCAGTTTGCATTATAGTGTGAACACATATAACTGTGTTATCACAGGATCTAAATACCTTGATTCAGTTTGGTTTGTAGTGTGAGTTAGCTTTATGTTTTACTTATTGTTTGTGGCTAACATTCTTAATTTAATAATTTGCATCTACTGGGGTGCCTGAAAATGCCAGGTAACAGACCTGACTACATGGTTAACAATGACCAATACAAAATACTTTATTATACAGTGGAAATTTCTCTTCCTTCATATTTGGAAAATATTGTTACAATTTTACACATGTAACATTTAGAAAGTTAACAGATATTACACTGTCATTGTAAAAATAGACCATTATTATAGCTAGTGTAGTAAAGTTAAAATCATATTGACACAATAATACTATGTAAAGAGGCTTTTCAATTTCACATTAAAATGACAAAAATAAAAGTGCTAGTGTGAAAGGAAGCGAGATAAAAGACGATAAAGAAGTATCAGTACACTCTAAGATAAATAATTCCAGATATAGGGAAATGCTGGTATACAATTGTTCACAATGTAGCAGTATACTGACAAATACTAACTAATTCATTTCAATCACTAATATAGCAGAATACTGACAAATACTGACTGGGTCATTTCAATCACCAATATAGCAGCATACTAACTGGGTCATTTCAATCACTAATATTGCAGCATACTGACTGGCTTATTTCAATCACTAATATAGCAGCATACTGACAAATATTGACTGGCTCATTTCAATCACTAATATAGCAGCATATTGACAAATATTGACTGGTTCATTTCAATCACTAATCTTATGTATATTGTTATGTATAAAACGTTTGAAATGCCATGTTGTTGTTTATATTATTGTTTTGAAATTTAAACCAATAAAATACGTTGGTGTTCATGTAGAAATTTCTAGAATTAGGTAGATCAATCATGTGACTATAAATGGAATATATGGCGGCCTGGTGTCTAGACGTCGAGTCTCGTGCAAAAACAGACATGCGCAGATTACTCTGGAATTCTGTGGAAGTTACACGATTGTTGGAGAACACAGTAAGCCTACTAGTATAAAAACAGACAGCGACGCGAGAAGAGTCAGTCTTTGTTCGAGAAGTTTTCAACGTTTGCTGTGTGTTTATTGAACTTGAATTTGTGACGAGAGTTAGATCTACAGAAGCTGTGATTTTATTTCGTCAATCTTTACGATTCATTCGAATTACTAGTTATACTGAAGGTCAACACGTGTAAAACTGTTTAGGAGAGACCGGAAAACTTTGGAAGGCGATAAGTTTAGGACGTTCATCGGAGGCATCGTGAAGGGAACTTCGTCGAATTTATTGGACTGTGAATTGTTTCTCGACTTCTCCATTCAAACTTTGGAATTTCTTCGTGGGACCAAATAATCACCCTAGACTAGAATTTTGGGTTTCTGATCTGGACTTTTGAACTTTCATTCTGGATCATATTATTACACACAGGCCAGTACATTTTGTATTGTAATTAATTTTGAATGTTGAAACTGAATATCTGTCATTGTTATTATATAATTTATGTTGTATCTGTTACATATATAATAGTTTATTGTAATAAATTATACAAGCTGTTATATGTGTCTTTCTGTTGCGTTCAATCTACATAAACCAAAAAAAACACGTAACAATATATATTCACTAATGGTTTTCAAACAGTTTAAGATAAAGTCACGATTATTAAAAGTTTTATTTTGTAAAACTAATTAACATTACTTTAACTTTTATGTTGATTTACTTTAACATTGATACTTTTTATGAACATAAAATATTAAGTTTTTTACTTTAGTTAAGTCAATGTTTATTTTATAAATAAAATATTTTATTATTCATTTCCCTTGGGTGGATACAAAGTGTCTAAATATAACAGAGCAGTTATAGACTATAGACAAGTATGTGAAACTCAATAAATCAAAAACTTTGAGATTTTCAGCACACCACTGTGAACATGCATGGTGTTTGAGTGTTAAACACTGAGTTAGGTAATGCTTTACTGTTTACAGGTTAAGATATTTAATCCTGTAAATGTTAAATCAGAAATGAACTATTCCAACAACAAGAGTAAAAAACAAAAAAGACATTATGGAAGAAAACGTATATTTGGTTTTGAAAAGCAGGTGCTTAAAATTAATCATTTTTTAAAATGCTAGCAGTACCTATAATATTGGAGTTACTTTCATATTTTACAAGATATAAGACATATTTTATTGATTTTGTATATTTATGTTTGTGCACTATACATTTATAATGCAACACTATTTTCTTAGTCTCCTATTGAGGATTGCACAGTAATTTCAAACTTGAATTACAAAATAAAGTGAAAAAAAAAGTATTTGTTCAACAACAAACTACAAGATACCAGTGGTGGGCAGACCATAGATAGACCATTTTGTAGCTTTGTGGTTATCTGCAAATAAACAATAATGGTAGAACTTGTTGTCCAAGACATACACCTTGGTATTCGAAAAGTAAGGCGATATTAATTGGCAACCTCCTATACATAAAGCTTGATTTAAGTCTAAAAAACAATCCCGTGGGCAAACAAAATATAGTATTTGCTTACTATTGGCTTAATCAATCAATAATTTAGATCAAATAAATTATACTGATAAGAACATTAGACTGTAAACTTACTTTAATGTTATTGTATGACTCCATTATGAAAAAGAAGCATACACAACTTGTTTTAGGCTTACTCTTACTTATAAATGACGTGTTGGATTTTTATGTTCTATCTAGATATATTTTCCAAACAAATATAATTTGTTTTGTACAACTACAACAACATAAATTACTAGAAATTATACAAAATTATGAGTTAATTAGCCTATGATTTTTATTTGCATTAAAAAACTATGAATGTAGATATAAAGATCAGTATTATTTACAAGTCTATCGTGTCACTTAATTACAATCTATCAGTTTCATTTTATTTTGGAACTGAATATTTAACATATTTGTCATAACATACATTTTAATATTTGTAGTGTACAATGGAAGGATTTAAACATCTTGATTAAAAGGTTAGAGACAAATTACCTTTAAATACCAAAAACCTCACATTTGTTGATATACTTACATTGAAGAAGCTTAGCCACCTTTGACAGCAGCAAACTGGTACACAAGTCGTAACTAGAAGATATAACTGTTTGCTTTACTTCTTTATATACTTTTCTGTTTTAAAAACAATAAGTTTAAAATCTTATCTGTAAATAGTAGTAATGTATTATTATTTTTTTAATTTCACACAAAGCTACTTGAGGGCTATCTGCACTAATCTTCCCTAATTTAGCAGCGTAAGACTAGAGGAAAGACAGCTAGTCATCAACACCAACTGCCAACTCTTGAGCTACTCTTTTACCAACAAACAGTGGGACTGATTGAAACATTACAACGTCCCCACAGCTAAACATAGATAGTATGTTTTATTGCTATTAATCAAAAACTAAGTGCTTTTATATCTACGGACTTACCTCAGTCTTTGAATAGGTGGTTAAATATTGTCTTCAATAAACAACGTTATATATACTATTCTTTATATTTCAATTGTTTTGATTAATTATTCTGTTATATGAATATTACGTGTACTGAACTAGAGGTATTAAAATAAATATATGTCTCTGGTAGATGAATGGCCTTGTTACGAGGAAACTCTTTCTAAAATATGGGGAAATATGCAATTTTTTTCGACAGGGGGACTGAAGAAACCTTACACAAAATGATCGCAAGTATTTCCTGGAAGAAGTTAGCGTTAACCATTCTGAAAGTGGGAATAGTGTAACTGTTAAAACTGAAGACACATATCAGTTTACATTCAAATAAATTATTAAATTGTTGAACTAAAAGAAAATATTTCTGTTTTACATAATGGATATAAAAACAAAACAAAAGACCATGACACTAGTGTGTGTATTTTATTATAGGAAAGTCACATCTGGTTATCTGCTAATCCCACTGAGGGGAATCAAATCCCTGATTTTAGGGTTGTAAATCTGTAGACTTACCACTGTACTAATGGGGGTCACAACACTAGTTTACAGCTTAAAATAAATATTACTTTCTTAGCACGAATTATATTGTATTAACAACTAAAATTTCTTTTTATTTAATATATAATACAGAAAAGTATTGGTCTCCTTGTGATTTTTTGTTCCTGTTCCTGTTGAATTCCTTTAGTACATTTGAAATTAACATGAACAAGGCCTAAAATATTATGCTCTGATGAGCAATTCTATACACAGAAATATGGCATATTTGTAAAGAAATATACTTCAGTCATAAAGATTTAGCTTGTGTAAAGCTATTTCAATTGCATGTTTATGAAGGATAAGTTAAATAAGTGATTGGTTCTCATACGATAATAATGACAACATCAACATTTGTTTTCCCCACCAGGAAATATAGCCACATAATCTTTCTCGAGCTGTTAGAGCTTCTGTATACAGAACTGTTACTGAATAAGAAACTGTCAAGTGGAACATTTCAACAGCTAATAAAAACAGTTCCTACATTGTTGATAAATATAACTGAAATATGATTTTATCAGTTCAACATGATATGATGTTGGTTTTATTTTGAAGCCACTGTTGTGATTTGTTCTCTGTACCACGAATCACCACACCAAATTTATCACAAATTATCATTAAATGAAGATATCAAGAAGATGTGATGAATACTTTAAAATTATAAACATCCATTGCTACTTTTTCAAATTAGAAAACAATGGAGTCTATATCTTACCGCCAATAAAAAAATCACTGAGTTTGTTTACTCGTTTCGCTTTTAATTTCAAGCAAAGCTACACACGGGCTATCTGTGTTAGCTGTTCCAAATTTAGCAGTGTTAGAACAGAGGGAAGGAACCTAGTCAACACCACACAACGTCAGCTCTAATGCTACTCTCTTACCAATGAAGAGTGGGATTGATAGTCACGTTATGACATCAACACAGGTGAAAGGGCAAGAATGATTGGTGTAACGTGGAGTCAAGCGCTCAAATCAACTGGCCATGTCAGGCCAAACATTTACTAAGATATCGAACTATTTGTGTATTAGCCATAAAAATACAGAACGCTTAAATGTTTTTTGTGTCACATATAAAAGTACTTTAATGATATATTTTATTTTTTTGGTCGCCGGAAGGTTCACTTTTACCTTAAGGAAGGTTGGTGTACATTTTTCTCATTTGCAACTTTTTTACAAACGTTAAACTTAACACCATATTTTTTGAATTTTATCAATTTTTTTTTGCAATAAAATATTTTTTTCTTTGCTATCTCGCCATAACAGTCAGATTGCTTGGTAAGACTTAAGTCGGTTAATGGTAACATTACACTTAGTTAGCTTTTACAAGATACGTATTACAGAAATTAAGCTAAAAACTTTGATTTTTAAAAGATCAAAGATATAAATTTATGCTGAGAACTCCCTTTGACGAAATAACTGGTTATTTTTAACTTTTTCTCAACACTCACTGTAATATATTAACCATTATGCCCACATTAATCATCAGATCTTCCAAGCACAGATAGCCCTCGAGTAGCTTTGTGCGAAATTCCAAAACAAACAGATCTTCAACTTTTCGTTTCATAACTTTCCGCCTGTTTTTCGTCGGTTTGAGTTGTTTTGAATTTCGCACAAAGCTACTAAAGGGCTACATGCGCTATCCGTCCCTAATTTTAGAAATATAAGACTAGAAGGAAGGCAGCTAGTCATCACCACCCACCGTCAACTCTTGACCGTCACATTATAACGCTTCCATTGCTGAGAGGGCGAGCATGTTTGGTGGGACAGGGATTCAAACCCGCGACCGTTTTTTGTCGGTCTCTCTACTTTTCCTACTCATTTCACACCATTTATCTTTATTACCTTATCGTCTGTTCGCTATATTCTTGTTATTAATAATCTCAACAGCAGTGGGTTACCAACACCATGTGCAACAATTATCGAGTTACGAAAATAAACTCGTAAAAACGTTTACTTTAAATTAATAGCTTGTAAATGTCATGTTACGAACAATCATAAGCTATTTACTCTCAAAATAAATTGACAACATATCCACTTAACAGCCTTTTATCTCATAAGAATGATATAAAATCATATTTTCTGAACTTCCTGTAACAAAACTAACATGAGTTGTTGTTCTCGAAAATAAACGAAAATGGTGTTAAAACGGTATGTCTCCAAAATTATAATCTTATTTTTGGACAACATGAAATTTGATTCTTT